>SJYA01003390.1:859354-890815 GCA_006410615.1 Neotragus moschatus
TGCCTATGACTATAGGGCAAACAATCTAGAATAGTGGTTCTTAACCTCAGATCCATTCATGGCAATCAGGGGTCCATAATCAACTTAAAATGTTGCATAAGAATTCTATGTGAATATGAGTCTCTGTACATTTTTCTCAGAAAGGTAATCATTTTGTATGACATATAACAAGTTATCAGAAATTCATTGGAATAAAACAGCACACACATTTATCTTACTGTACCTGTTGGTCAAGTGTATGCATGCTTTATCAGGATCCTCTGAGAAGTTGCCACAAAAGTGTCACGCAACATTTCATTGTCATCTCCAATTTGACTGGGGAAGGGTCCCCTTCCTAGTTTACTCTGGTTATTGGCGAAATTCACTTCCTTCTGGTTGTAGGACTTGTGGCAGCTTGCTTCATCAAAAGCAACAAGGAGAGAAAGACCCTAGAGTCAGTCTGACAGCAAGAAGGAGTCTTATAATAAAATAAATTATAGTCAAACAGAGTGATAGCACATCAACTTTGCCATATTCTATTGGTTATACAAAAGCCGCATATACTACACACGTTCAAAAGGAAAGGAATATACAAGGCAGCAAATACCAGGAGGGATGGAAAATGGATGCCACCTTAGCTTTTCAGACCTTCAGATGGACATAAGATTTTTTTTTAAGTTATAAGCCACTGATCTGGTCTACAGAGTGGAAGTCGCTCAGTTGTGTCCAACTTTTTGTGACCCCATGAACTGTATAGTACATAGAATTCTCCAGGCCAGAATACTGGACTGGGTAGCCTTGCCCTTCTCCAGGGGATCTTCCCAAACCAGGGATCAAACCCATGTCTCCCGCATTGCAGGCAGATTCTTTACCACCTGAGCCACAAGGGAAGCCACATGGGAATTCTAGCTAGGTCAGAAAAAACTGATGTGGCTTCTGCTGAGTGTACTCTCTGTCTCTTTGTTTCTCTGGGCTCTTTCTTGGAATGATCACCTGTGGAGGCAGGCCACCATTCCATAAGGAAGCACATTATTCATTATCTATTGCTGAGTTACAGATTAGCACAAAACCTAGTTTCTTATAACAATGGTAATAAGTTATCCCTCATGGTTTCTGTGGGTCAGGAATTCAGACAAGGTACAGTGTGGAGGGCCTATAGTTGCTCCAGCATCTGAAGTCTCAGCTGGAAGATTCCACAACTGGGAGTCACCTGAAAGTTCATTCAGTCATACGTCCAGTGGTTCATTCTTACTATTGGTTAGGGCCCTTGGTTCCTCTCCACATGCGTTTTTTGTGTGGCCTCTTTAGGGGCAGGTTTGGGCTTCCTTCCACAGTGGTAGCTGGCCTCCACAGGTAATCATTCCAAGAAAGAGCCCAGAGAGACAGAGAGTGCATGCCAGCAGAAGCCATATCATTTTTTGTGACCTAGCCAGAATTCCCATAGCTTTACTTCTAATGTATTCTATTCATGAAAGCAGTTATAAAGATTCACTCACTCTCAGGATAAAGAGAAAACAGACTCCACCTCTCACTGGCAAAGGAGATGGAATAAATATGTGGGCTGGGTCATTCTGGAAAATATAATCTGCCACAATAAATGTAGGCCTTCAACAAATATTTACTAGAATCCTCCAGTTTGTGTAGGTAACTGATCTAGTCCATTTACCAACATTTTTTTGAGCTTTAACTCTGAGACTTAAAGCATCCCAGAGAAGTCCCAACACTAAACAGAAACTCAGGGTTTGTAACTGAGTCCCTGTTATCTTACAGAGACCTGATCTTTATAAGGGTCTTTCACCTTTAATGGACACAGACTCTCCAGTCTCACAAATGAATTCCCTTCATCTTATCATAGAAATGCTCTAAAAATGGGTCCCCTGCATTTTGCAGATACAGCAAATTAACAATCACATGATTCAGTACTCATTTATTTCTTTTTCATTTATTCAATACATATTTATTGAATATCTACTATATGCCAGACACTGTTCTAAGCACTGATGAACAAGCACTGAATTACAAGGATGAACAAAGTAGACATTGTTCCTGCACTTAGTGAGTTCCCAGTCCAGTGTAGGAAACTAAAAACTAAGCAAGAAATTGTAACATACTGTGTTAGATGCTATGAAGAAGAAAATACAGAGTGCCATGGGCTTGGGTTGAAGGAAAGCTATGACCAACCTAGACAGCGTATTACAAAGCAGAGTCATTATTTCACCAACAAAGGTCCACCTAGTCAAAACTGTTTTTTCCAGAAGTCAAGTATGGATGTGAGAGCTGGACTATAAAGAAAGTTGAGGGCTGAAGAATTGATGCTTTTGAACTGTGGTATTGGAGAAGACTGTTGAGAGTCCCTTGGACTGCAAGGCGATCCAACCAGTCCATCCTAAAGGAAAGCAGTCCTGAATATTCATTGGAAGTACTGATGCTTAAGCTGAAGCTCTAATACTTTGGCCAACTGATGTGAAGAACTGACTCATTGGAAAAGACTCTGATGCTGGGAAAGATTGAAGGTGGGAGGAGAAGGGGCTGACAGAGGATGAGATGGTTGGATGGCATCACTGACATGAAGGACATGAATTTGAGTAGGCTCCGGGAATTGGTGATGGACAGGGAAGCCTGGTGTGCTGCAGTTCATGGGCTCACAAAGAGTCAGACATGACTGAGCGACTGAACTGACTAACTGATGGGCTTGGGTTAAGAAATAATTCTTGAAGAAAATGACAGTTACCTGCAAATTCTGTATGTTATTTAAAGGCAAATAATTCCTACAGTATAAAACATAAGCACTTACTGAGTGCTTAATAAACCCTTGCTCTCTTCTAAAATCTTCAATGGAGTACAACTTTTCAGTAGGACATTTAGGTGACTTGGCATTGCCCTTCTTTTCCAGTCACATCCATCACCACACCCTTCCAACCACCCTGCATTCTCAGCATTCCTAAAAATGACATACACTTTTATACTGCTACAATCTTTGTGATGTTAGTATAGCCTCGAGTGCACCTCTTGTTCTGTGTGTGTGTTTCCTGTCTTATTTGTTCCAAAAGAATTAATTTAAATGTTATGTTATACCTGAAGCCTTTCTTGATCAACATCACCCAAGCTGGGACTAACTGTACCTTTTTCTTGTTATCCACAGTACTAAGCTTACACCAATCATTTCACTTTGTCTGGCATTTTAATTAGGATTTCCCTGGTGGCTCAGAGGGTAACACATCTGCCTGCAATGTGGGAGCCCTGTGTTCAATTCCTGGGTTGGGAAGATCCCCTGGAAAAGGAAATGGCAACCCCTTCCGGTACCCTTGCCTGGAAAATCTCATGGATGGAGGAGCCTGGTAGCCACAGTCCATGGAGTTGCAAAGTGTCGACATGACTGAGCATTATAATGACTTCTCTTTGTCTGTCACCCCTCCTCCCTTATTCATTCATTCATTCACTGATGGGTCAAAAAGCATATATTAAGTATATGTTATATATTGTATGTCTTCCCAAGTGACTCAGACAGTAAAGAGTCTGTCTGCAATATAGGAGACCCAGGTTCGATCCCTGGGTTGGGAAGATCCCCTGGAGAAGGAAATGGCAGCCCACTCCAGTATTCTTGCCTGGGCCCAGAGCCTGGTAGGCTACCGTCCATGGGGTAGCAAAGAGTCGGACACAACTAAGCGACTTCACTTTGTACTTTGTATATATTGTATACATTATGCCAGATGCTGGAGATACAATGTCAGAAAAAATAGGCAAGTTTCTTGCCCTTAAGAGAGTACCCCACTGTCATTGTTTTACTGCTGGTTGACTGGAATTCACCATATCATTTGTTCCCTTTTTGCTTCCTTCTGCTCCACAGAAAATAGTTTCAAACGAATGATCGATTATTACTATAGCATTAAAATCAGGAAGAAAAAATATTAACACAGAAAAGAAACTATCCCACTGTTCTTAGCACAATAATTCATGCAGTTCAGAAGTCCAGTGTACATTGAATAACATGGGGATCAGTGGTTTGAATCTCGACTATATCTCTCTAAATATATCACAGAAAGTTTATGATTAGAAACTAAGACTATATGTTACTTTTTAGATGGATCAACTAGCTCAAATCCAAATGACCCCAAGATGAGTTGTTCCAAAGTTTCTGTTGATTACCATTTTAATAAATTAGCTAAATGTCCCACATAAGCTCAGAAATTGTATCATTTGGATGTGTAGTTTCATTCACTCTAACAAGCTATCACTTTATCAATCCTAGAGTAGTATGATTCCTAGAATAGAGTTAAGTGAGTAGCACTGTTTGCATAATATCTTTTCCCCTAATTTTATTGAGAAATAATTGACATACATCACTGTATAAGTTTAAGGCATCCAGCATGGTGGTTTAATTTATATATATTATGAAATGATGACCCCAAACACATCCATCATCTCAGATAGACATAAGGAAAGAAAAGAAAAAAATTTCTCCTTGTGATGAGAAGGATCACATACCTTAAAAATATTAATGCAGAATGAGATTCCTGGATGGACTACCCATTTATTTTCTTCCCTTCAGGTAATAAGTCCATGGACCAAACATTTGTCTTACTGTACATTTCATACTGCCTTCATTTTCTACAACAAATTATCCCCAAGTGATATGTACTGTGTTTAGGCACAGTTTTAAACTGCCTCCAGCGATTGTCTAGGAAAACCAACAAAAGCCATCAAANCATGAAGGACATGAATTTGAGTAGGCTCCGGGAATTGGTGATGGACAGGGAAGCCTGGTGTGCTGCAGTTCATGGGCTCACAAAGAGTCAGACATGACTGAGCGACTGAACTGACTAACTGATGGGCTTGGGTTAAGAAATAATTCTTGAAGAAAATGACAGTTACCTGCAAATTCTGTATGTTATTTAAAGGCAAATAATTCCTACAGTATAAAACATAAGCACTTACTGAGTGCTTAATAAACCCTTGCTCTCTTCTAAAATCTTCAATGGAGTACAACTTTTCAGTAGGACATTTAGGTGACTTGGCATTGCCCTTCTTTTCCAGTCACATCCATCACCACACCCTTCCAACCACCCTGCATTCTCAGCATTCCTAAAAATGACATACACTTTTATACTGCTACAATCTTTGTGATGTTAGTATAGCCTCGAGTGCACCTCTTGTTCTGTGTGTGTGTTTCCTGTCTTATTTGTTCCAAAAGAATTAATTTAAATGTTATGTTATACCTGAAGCCTTTCTTGATCAACATCACCCAAGCTGGGACTAACTGTACCTTTTTCTTGTTATCCACAGTACTAAGCTTACACCAATCATTTCACTTTGTCTGGCATTTTAATTAGGATTTCCCTGGTGGCTCAGAGGGTAACACATCTGCCTGCAATGTGGGAGCCCTGTGTTCAATTCCTGGGTTGGGAAGATCCCCTGGAAAAGGAAATGGCAACCCCTTCCGGTACCCTTGCCTGGAAAATCTCATGGATGGAGGAGCCTGGTAGCCACAGTCCATGGAGTTGCAAAGTGTCGACATGACTGAGCATTATAATGACTTCTCTTTGTCTGTCACCCCTCCTCCCTTATTCATTCATTCATTCACTGATGGGTCAAAAAGCATATATTAAGTATATGTTATATATTGTATGTCTTCCCAAGTGACTCAGACAGTAAAGAGTCTGTCTGCAATATAGGAGACCCAGGTTCGATCCCTGGGTTGGGAAGATCCCCTGGAGAAGGAAATGGCAGCCCACTCCAGTATTCTTGCCTGGGCCCAGAGCCTGGTAGGCTACCGTCCATGGGGTAGCAAAGAGTCGGACACAACTAAGCGACTTCACTTTGTACTTTGTATATATTGTATACATTATGCCAGATGCTGGAGATACAATGTCAGAAAAAATAGGCAAGTTTCTTGCCCTTAAGAGAGTACCCCACTGTCATTGTTTTACNCCCAGAGCCTGGTAGGCTACCGTCCATGGGGTAGCAAAGAGTCGGACACAACTAAGCGACTTCACTTTGTACTTTGTATATATTGTATACATTATGCCAGATGCTGGAGATACAATGTCAGAAAAAATAGGCAAGTTTCTTGCCCTTAAGAGAGTACCCCACTGTCATTGTTTTACTGCTGGTTGACTGGAATTCACCATATCATTTGTTCCCTTTTTGCTTCCTTCTGCTCCACAGAAAATAGTTTCAAACGAATGATCGATTATTACTATAGCATTAAAATCAGGAAGAAAAAATATTAACACAGAAAAGAAACTATCCCACTGTTCTTAGCACAATAATTCATGCAGTTCAGAAGTCCAGTGTACATTGAATAACATGGGGATCAGTGGTTTGAATCTCGACTATATCTCTCTAAATATATCACAGAAAGTTTATGATTAGAAACTAAGACTATATGTTACTTTTTAGATGGATCAACTAGCTCAAATCCAAATGACCCCAAGATGAGTTGTTCCAAAGTTTCTGTTGATTACCATTTTAATAAATTAGCTAAATGTCCCACATAAGCTCAGAAATTGTATCATTTGGATGTGTAGTTTCATTCACTCTAACAAGCTATCACTTTATCAATCCTAGAGTAGTATGATTCCTAGAATAGAGTTAAGTGAGTAGCACTGTTTGCATAATATCTTTTCCCCTAATTTTATTGAGAAATAATTGACATACATCACTGTATAAGTTTAAGGCATCCAGCATGGTGGTTTAATTTATATATATTATGAAATGATGACCCCAAACACATCCATCATCTCAGATAGACATAAGGAAAGAAAAGAAAAAAATTTCTCCTTGTGATGAGAAGGATCACATACCTTAAAAATATTAATGCAGAATGAGATTCCTGGATGGACTACCCATTTATTTTCTTCCCTTCAGGTAATAAGTCCATGGACCAAACATTTGTCTTACTGTACATTTCATACTGCCTTCATTTTCTACAACAAATTATCCCCAAGTGATATGTACTGTGTTTAGGCACAGTTTTAAACTGCCTCCAGCGATTGTCTAGGAAAACCAACAAAAGCCATCAAATTACTTGAGACAATAGAAATAGAGGCACTGCTAGTCTAGCTCCCTCTCCCAACTTATTCTAGATAAGTTTATCTAGAATATTAGATAAACTAGTATTCACTCTCTTTCCAAAGCTTATCAGCACTCCCTTGATCTAATCACTCTTCCTTCTAATCCATGTTGTCACCTTCTCCCTTCAAATGAGACCTCTGACAAGTTTTCGAATGATCCTCCTCTGTTAGTATAATCTTAATAATTCTAATAACATGGGCCTGATTTACATATGTAGAACTCCTAAATCAGTACATATACCCTGACTGACACTGAATTTTTTTTTAATATAATACGTACACCATGAATTCCTTCCTGTACTGTAGCCTATATTCGGATCTCTTACAGTGTCCCACATTTGAAATAAAGAATGCTGTTTTATACAGCTGGTACAGTTTGAAAGTAAAAAAAAGTATATACCATTGGTGGATAACTAAATTGAACGATCTGATGTCTGACTTCTATACAAATTCATTTTTATTAAACTATGTATCCATTCCTGCTTCTCTGTATTAAGTTCTTTACCTAAATCTCTCTTCTTTTTTTGTTAGCTTCCAGTCCTCTATTGTCTAAGCATACAACGTACCCTATAGCCTTGAACTCAATTTAGCAGACAGTCTTTTTGTACCATTTTACAATCTGCAATATTTGCATTTCTATACATCCCTTTAATTCACAAAGAACTGTACATCTCCTCCAGAGGAGGCTGAAAAATGAAGGTACAGAAATATTAAATTCCTATATAACTTGGAAAATAATTTAAAATATCCATTCATAAAAATATAAACGATCCTTTTTTGTTGCTAGCTTCTAATGGCCTCATTTTTAAAATATGTGGAAGGTCCTCATTATACCACAAAAGAGTCAAGGGAGACAATTTTCCTTGCCAGCCCATGAATTTATGCACTTTCTCGTAGAGTTGGAAATTGCTGTTAAGATAATCTTTCTCTGAGATTCCATCTCTGTATACTTTATTTGATGTCTGCTGTCACCAAATCAAATCTAAACTGTTGTACAAACCAGCATAAAGACAGGTCATCTAAAAGTGGGGCTCTTCCATTGTTTTCCCCCTACAAGCCCAAAGTTAATTTTTTTGTATGTCATAATTGGAACAAATACAACAATAAACATATTTCAAAATGTTGCTGAAACAGACTATTTTTAATAATCTTTAAATTATTAGAAGAAAGGATATCTGTAGACTAAATACAAATTGGCAATAATGAGAAGTAATTTTTTAAAGACCAAAGAAAGAATCAGAACAAATGTGGAAAACAGTAAACGGTAGAAGTCCAGGATTAACACTAGAACTTTATTTAAGCATTCTGTAAATAATCTGGCAATCATGTATAGCAAAATCTCCATGAGTATTTTTTCTTTTTTTTTTTGCTGATTCACTTGGTTGTACAGCAGAAAGTACCACCACACTGTAAAGCATTTATACTCCAATAATAATTTTTTTTTAAATCTGGGACTGAACAAATCAAGCAGAGAGGGGACAGGGGCACTGGCAGCAGCAGTCCTGGGAGGCAAAGGGTGTTGGCATAAGTCCTTTTGGAGGTCTACCATAGAGCCTATAGCCCTACCATAGAGACTGTAGACTCTAGAACTGGGCCACCTCAGAAACTAATAGGGAGGGAGCACAGCCCCACCCATCAGTAGAAAATTGGATTAAAGATTTACTGAGCATGACCCAGTTGTGGATGTGACTGGTGATAGAAGCAAGGTCCCATGCTATAAAGAGCAATATTGTGTAGGAACTGGGAATGTTAGGTCCATGAATCAAGGCAAATTGGAAGTGGTCAAATAGGAGATGGCAAGAGTGAAGGTTGACATTCTAGGAATCAGCAAACTAAAATGGACTGGAATGGGTGAATTTAACTCAGATGACCATTATATCTACTACTGTGGGCAGGAATCCCTTAGAAAAAATNATGATCCTTTGTATTTCTGTGTTGTCTGTTGTGATTTCTCCATTTTAATTTCTAATTTTGTTGATTTGACTCTTCTCCCTTTTTTCTTGATGAGTCTGGCGAATGATTTGTCTATTTTATTTATCTTCTCAAAGAACCAGCTTTTAAACTTTGTTGCTTTGGGCTATGGTCTCATGTGTTGCTTTTGCATTTATTTTTGCCCTAATTTTTGTGATTTATTTTCTTTTACTAACCCTGGGGCTCTTCATTTCTTCTTTTTCTAGTTGCTTTAGGTGTAGAGTTAGGTTATTTATTTGATTTCTCTCCTGTTTCTTGAGGTAGGCTTATATTGCTATGAACCTTGCCCTTAACACTGAATCCCATAGGTTTTGGGTTGTTGTGTTTTCATTTGTTTCTATGTGTATTTTGATTTCTTCTATGATTTGTTGGTTATTCAGAACTATGTTGTTTACCCTCCATATGTTTGTACTTTTAATAGTTTTTTTTTTTCCTGTAGTTGACATCTAATCTTACCACATTGTGATCAGAAAAGATGCTTGAGATGACTTCAGTTTTTTTGAATTTACCAAGGGTAGATTTATGGTCTGGGATGTGTTCTATCCTGGAGAAGGTTCTGTGTGCACTTGAGAAAAAGGTGAAATTCATTGTTTCAGCATGAAATGTCCTATAGATATCAATTAGGTCTAACTGGTCCATTGTACCCTTTAAAGTTTGTGTTTCCTTGCTAATTTTCTGTTTAATTAATCTATCCATAGGTGTGAGTGGGGAATTAAAGTCTCCCACTATTATTGTGTTACTGTGAATTTCCCCTTTCATACTTGTTAGCATTTGCTTTACATATTGCGGTGGTCCTATGTTGGGTGCATATATATTTATAATTGCTATATCTTCTTCTTGGATTGATCCTTTGATCATTATGTAGTGTCCCTTCTTTGTCTCTTTTCACAGCCTTTACTTCAAAGTCTATTTTATCTGATATGAGTATTGCTACTCCTGCTTTCTTTTGGTCTCCATTTGCAAGAAATATCTTTTTTCACCCCTTCACTTTCACTCTGTATATATCCCTTGTTTTGAGGTGAGTCTCTTGTAGACAACATATATAGACAGTTTTTTTATCCATTCAGCTAGTCTTTGTCTTTTGGTTGGGGCATTCAACCCATTTACACTTAAGGTAATTATTGATAAGTGTGATCCCATTGCCATTTACTTTATTGTTTTGGGTTCAAGTTTACACACCTTTTTTGTGTTTCCTATCTAGAGAAGATCCTTTAGCATTTGTTGAAGAGCTGGTTTGGTGGTGCTGAATTCTCTGAGTTTTTGCTTGTCTGCAAAGCTTTTCTCCTTCATATTTGAATGAGATCCTTGCTGGGTACAGTAATCTGGGTTGTAGGTTTTTCTCTTTCATCACTTTAAGTATGTCCTGCCATTCCCTTCTGGCTTGAAGAGTTTCTATTGAAAGATCAGCTGTTATCCTTACGGGGATCCCCTTGTGAGTTATTTGTTGTTTTCCCCTTGCTGCTTTTAATATTTGTTCTTTGTGTTTAATCTTCATTAATTTGATTAATATGTGTTTGGGGTGTTTTGCCTTGGATTTATCCTGTTTGAGATTGCCTGGGTTTCTTGGACTTGAGTGGCTATTTTCTTCCCCATTTTAGGGAAGTTTTCAACTACTACCTCCTGAAGTATTTCTCATGGCCTTTTTGTCCTCCTCTTCTGGTCTCCTATGATTTGAATGTTGGGGCATTTAACATTGTCCCAGAGGTCTCTGAGGTTATCCTCATTTCTTTTAATTCTTTTTTCCTCTCTGCTTCATTTTCACCATTATATCTTCCACCTCACTTATCCTATCTTCTGCCTCAGTTATTCTACTGTTGGTTCCTTCCAGAGAGCTTTTGATCTCAGTTATTGCATTATTCATTATTGATTGACTCTTTTGTATTTCCTCTAAGTCCTTGTTAAACTTCTTGCATCTTCTCAATCCTTGTCTCCAGACTATTTATCTGTAACTCCATTTTTCCCCCAAGATTTTAGATCATTTTTATTATCATTATTCTGAATTCTTTTTCAGATAGACTCCCTATCTCCTCCTCTTTTGTTTGGTTTGTGGGCTTTTATCATGGTCCTTTATGCAGAATACTTCTCTGCCTTTTCGTCTTGTTTATATTGCTGTGTAGGGTGGCCTTTCTGTATGCTGGAAGTTTGTGGTTCCTCTTTATTGTGGAGGTTCCTCCCTATGGGTGGAGTTAGACGAGTGGTTTGTCAAGGTTTCCTGGTTAGGGAAGCTTGTTTGTCAAGGTTTCCTAGTTAGGGAAGCTTGTGTAGGTGTTCTGTTGGGAGGAACTGGATCTCTTCTCTCTGGAGTGCAATGAAGTGTCCAGTAGTGAGTTTTGAGGTATCTGTGGGTTTGGTGTGACTTTTGGCCACCTGTATTTTTGTGTTCAGGGTTATGTTCCTGTGTTGTTGGAGAATTAGCTTGGTATGCCTTGCTCTGAAACTTGTTGGGTCTTGAGTGGAGCTTGGTTTCAGTGTAGGTATGGAGGCTTTTGGATGAGCTCTTGTCAATTAATGTTCCCTGGAGTCAGGAGTTTTCTGGTGTTCTCAAGTTTTGTATTTAAGCCTCCTGCCTCTGGCTTTCAGTATTACTCCTACAGTAGCCTCAAGACTTCCCCATCAAAATAGCACAACTGATAGAACATCTAGGTTAATGGTGAAAGATTCTCCACAGTGGGGAACACCCAGAGATGTTCACAGAGTTACTTGGAGAAGAGAAGAGGGAGGAGGGAGATAGAGCTGACCAGGAGGAGAAGCTGCTGCTGCTAAGTCACATCAGTCGTGTCCAACTCTGTGCAACCCCATAGATGGCAGCCCACCAGGCTCCCGTCCCTGGGATTCTCCAGGCAAGAATAATGGAGTGGGTTGCCATTTCCTTCTCCAGTGCATGAAAGTGAAAAATGAAGTCGAGGGGGAATCAAAATGAGAGAGAGCAATCTAGCCAGTAATCAGTTCCCTATTTGCTCTCCACAGTCTGGAACACTCAGAGAGGTTCATGGAGTTCCATAGAGAAGAGAAGAGTAAGGAAGGAGATAGAGGTGACTAGGAGGAGAGGAGGGGGAGTCAAAAGGAGAGAGACAAATCTAGCCTGTGATCAGTTCCCTAAGTGTTCTTCACAGCCCAGAACACCCAAAGAGATTCACAGAGTTAAGTAGAGAAGAGAAAGGGAAGGGAGGAGATAGAGGTGACCTGGGGGAGAAAAAGGAGAGTCAAAAGGGGAGAGAGCAATCAATCCAGTAATCACACTCCTAAGTAAAAATGGGTGCTGAAGATTGGATTCTTAAATGTACAGAATTGATAACAAATACCAAAAAGCAAAGATTAAAATTCTAGAGTAGAGGTTAGACTCTCAAAACTATAATATTAAAAAAACAAAACAAAATCACAAAAGTTATAAAAAATATATACGTATGATATTTGCTTTAAAAATAGGGTCTTTTTTTGCAAGGTAATAGTAGGTTTTAAAAATGAAAATTAAAGGAGTCATAAAGAACTTAAAATTTTTTTTTAATTTAAAAACGATAATAATAGAATTTCTTTGGCACTGTTGCGGGCAGTGTGGGGTCAGTTCAGTTTCAGATAGTTCCTTGTTCCAGGTTATACTTCTTCTCAAGGTCTATAGGTCCCTTCCAATGTAGCCAATGCTAACTAAAGGGTTTTAATCTGTTGAATCTGTCACTTCCAAAGCTGTTCCCTCTTCTTTGTTTATTTTGTCTTCATCTGTTTGCAAGTCTCTTCAGTATCTAATTTCTGCCCTGAAACAGGGGGCGAAGGTGGTCATTTATTTAGGCTCACTTGTTCAATTGTGCTGCGGGGAGGAATGTACACTGCAAACAAATATCACTGGCGTGTGTGGGGAGTGCACTCAGTGTCTGGGTTGGGTTTGCCCCCACTCACAGCACGTGTGCTTTCCCGGTCTACACTGCTCAGGCTCCAGGTTGCTCTGTCTAAGGCAAGCCCTAGGTTGTGTAGACTTCCCAGGAGTACCCAAGAACCTGAACAGCTTAGACCTGGGAAGTGTACACAACCTCGGGCTTGCCTTAGACAGTTTCCCCAAACAGATGAAGACAAAATAAACAAAGAAGAGGGAACCGCTTTGGAAGTGACAGGTTCAACAGATTAAAACCCTTTAGTTAGCATTGGCTACATTGAAAGGGACCTATAGACCTATCTGATTGGAATGAAAACTGACCTTTTCCAGTCCTGTGGCCACTACTGAGTTTTCCAAATTTGCTGGCATATTGAGTGCAGCACTTTCACAGCATCATCTTTCAGGATTTGAAAGAGCTCAACTGGAATTCCATTACCTCCACTAGCTTTGTTCGTAGTGATGCTTCCTAAGGCCCACTTGACTTCACATTCCAGGATGTCTGGCTCTAGGTGAGTGATCATACCATCGTGATTATCTTGGTCGTGAAGATCTTTTTTGTACAGTTCTGTGTATACTTGCCACCTCTTCTTAATATCTTGTGCTTCTGTTAGGTCCATACAATTTGTGTCCTTTATAGAGCCCATCTTTGCATAAAATATTCCCTTGGTATCTCTAATTTTCTTGAAGAGATCTCTAGTCTTTCCCATTCTGTTGTTTTCCTCTATTGTGCCTTAGGTTAGAGCTTTTTGCGGGAAAGTTCTCTCTCTCTTTCTGCTTTTTCTCCCCCCTCTCTCTGGCTGTCCCAAGGTTTGGGTTGCTGTCTCATGTTAGGTCCCTCAGATTGCCCTCAGGACATTCAGGCCTGGTCCTTACCCTAAGCAATGCAGCCCATGCCTCCCTGTTCAGCCCCCACTTGCTGGTGGTGGACACGAGCATCTGGGCTACTTCTCTGCTGGGAGTTGCAGTTAAGCACATAATCTGTGGGTTTTATTTATTTATTTTCTCCTCCCAGTTATATTGCCCTCTGAGATTCCAAATCTCCCCACAGACATGCCAGTGAGAGGGTTTCCTGATGTTTGGAAACTTCTCTTTTATGACTCCCTCCCCAAGATGGGTGTCCGTCCCTAACTCTTTTGTATCTCTGTTTATCTTTTATATTTTGTCCTACCACCTTTCGAAGACAATGGGCTGCCTTTCTGGATTCCTGGTGTCCTCTGCCAGTGTTCAGAAGTTGTTTTGTGGTATTTGCTCAGCGTTCAAATGATCTTTTGATGAATTTGTGGGGAGAAAGTGGTCTCCCCATCCTATTCCTCCACCATCTCAGGAACACCCTTCACTCAGAGACTGTATCTTTTTGGGCTCCAAAATCACTGCAGATGGTGACTGCAGCCATCAAATTAAAAGATGCTTGCTCCGTGGAAGAAAAGTTATGACCAACCTTGACAGCATATTAAAAGTCAAAGACATTATTTTACCAACAAAGGTCCATCTAGTCAAAGCTATGGTTTTTCCAGTAGTTGTGTGAGCACCAAATAATCGATGCTTTTGAACTGTGGTATTGGAGAAGACTGTTGAGAGTCCCTTGGACTGCAAGGAGATCCAACCAGTCCATCCTAAAGGAAATCAGTCCTGAATATTGGACTGATGCTGAAGCTGAAACTCCAATACTATGGCCACCTGATGCAAAGAAATGACTCCTTTGAAAAGACCCTGATGCTGGGAAAGATTGAAGGTGGTTGGAAAAGGGGATGGTTGGATGGCATCACCAACTCAATGGACATGAATCTGAATAAATTCCAGAAGTTAGTGATGGACAGGGAAGCCTGGCGTGCTGCAGTCAATGAGGTCACAAAGAGTCAGACATGACTGAGTGACTGAACTGAACCAAACAGTGTATTTCCTCTATATATTTCCTGAAATCCTCTATGTTCGTCTTCTTCATCCCTCCTCATTGGCTATCACTAATCATTTTACTGTCTCCATGGTTTTGTCTTTTCCAGTATGTTATACAGTCAGAATCATAAAATATTCAGCCTTCTCATATTGGCTTCTTTCATTAGGCAGTAGGGTAACAGTTGAGGTTATTCCATGTTTTTCCATGGCTCAATAGCTCATTTTAATACTGAATATTATTGCATTATCTATACATACATATGTACCAGCATTTATTTATCCATTGAACTACTGAAGGGCATCTTGGCTATTTCCAAGTTTTGTCAACAATAGATAAAACTACTACAAACATCCACATGCAGGTTTTTGTTTGAACATAAGTTTCAGTTCCTCTGAGTAAACATTAAGGCAAGTGATTGCTGGATCATATGGTAAGAGTATGTTTAGATTTGTAAGAAACTTCAAAACTATCTTCAAAGTGGCTGTACCATTTTGCAGTCTCACCTGCAAGGTATGAAATTTCCTGTTTCTTCACACCCTCACCAGCATTTACTGGTGTCAGTGTTCCAGATTTTGGCCATTGTAGTACATATGTAGTGGTATCTCATTTTTGTTTTAATTTACATTCCTCTGATGACATATGATGTGGAGCATCCTTTCATATGCTTACTTGCCATCTGTATATCTTTTTGTTGAGATATCTTTAAGGTCTTTGATCTATTTTTTAATCAAGTTGTTTACTGGGTTTTCAGAGTCCTTTGTATATTTTGGATAACAATTCTTTATCAGATTGTTTTTTGGAAATTTGTCTCCTAGTCTGTGGTTTGTCTTCAAATTCTCTTGGCATTTTCTTTCACAAACCACAAATTTTTAATTTTAATAAAGTCCAGCTTATCAATCATTTCTTTCATGGATGATGACTTGGAGGTTGTATCTAACAAGTCATCACCACACCCAAGGTCATCTAGGTATACTATGTTATTGTCTAGGAATTTCATAATTTTGTGTTTTGCATTTAGGTCTGTGATCTTGAGATCTTAAATTTTGAGATTATTATGAAAATTGTAAGGTCTGTGTCTAAATCTGCTGTGCATATGTCGATTTCTAATTGTTCCAGCACTATTTATTGAAAAGCCTACATTTGCTTCATTGTCTTGCCTTCATTCCTTTGTCAAAGATCAGTTGACTGTATTTAGGTGGCTCTATTTCTGGGTTCTTTATTCTGTTCCATTGATCTGTCTATTCTTTCACCAATACCATACTGTCTTGACTGCTATAGCTTTATTGTAAGTCTTGAATTCTTGTAATGTCAATCATCTGACTTGTTCTTCTCACTGTTCTTCAATAAATCATTGACATTTGTTCTTCTCCTTCAATATTGAGTTGGCTAGCCTGGGTCTTTTGCCTTTCCATACAAACTTTAGAATCAGCTTGCCAATAGCCATTAAATAACTTGCTGGAATTTTGTTTGAGATTGCATTGAATCTATAGGTCAAGTTGGGAAGAACTGACATGACAATTTTGAGTCTTTCTATCCAGGAACATGGACTATCTCTTTGTTTATTTAGTTATTTGATTTCTTCATCATAGTTTTATAGTATTGCTTATATAGATCATATATATATATACACATATATGTATACATATATGTGTGTATATATATATATATCTGTCTCTTATACACATCTAGATGTGTATAAGAGACAGCTTCTAGGGCCAGTGGTTCTCCAAATATATTCTCTTGAATATGTGTGTTTTGGAGATAAGAGGACCCAATGAATCCATTGCCAGCAAATGGAAGACTCCAAGATTTTAATAGCCCATCAAGTTGAATTAACACCTTTGATAAAAGTTAGAAAACNTAGAGTTATACCTAAGTATTGCACTACTTGGGGTGCTAATATAAATGTTATTTTTAAAAATTCCAAATTCCACTTGTTCATTGCTGACATATAGGAAAATGATTAATTTTTAGATGTTAACCTTGCATCTTGAAGACTTGCTATAATCAATTATTAGTTTCAGGAGCATTTTGTTGATTCTTTCAGATTTTCTACATAGATGATCATGTCATCCATGACAAACACAGTTTTACTTTTTCTTTCTCAAACTATACACCTTTCTTTCTTTCTTTCTTTCTTCTTTTTTTTTTTTTTTGCAAAAAGTAGGAAGCACCATTACTAACTTTGAACAACTTCTGCTTTCTGCCCTGTAAATAATACAAAGACCTAAAAAGAAAGAGCCTGTGTGAAAGCAGAAGATGGAACAACACAGAGAAGAAAATGGATATAAATCTTTCAAAATAATTTTATACTACATGAAGATCATTTTGAATTCCCTCTTGACCTAACAAAAAGGGATAGTTTTTCCCACTATGTAGATAAAAAAGNAGGTATCCTTGCCTTATACCTGATCTTAGTGGGAAAGCACTTCAGTAGATTTTCATACTGAACAGCTAGCTCTCAAGGATTAAACTAGATAGCCATTGATTGGACTCTACATTTTGGAGGTTAGTTGAGTGAATCCTTACAGTATGTTTTCAGTGAACTTCAGAGAACAGCATGAAATGTCAATGCTGAATCAGGGAAGTCAATGACAGTATAATTGGTTTATTTAATAAAATATTCTGAAATGTATAAAACAATAACTAGCATGCATCTGACATCTGGTATTTGAGGCATGTTAATCAAGGTGGGTTATTAGCAAAACAAGTAATTATCTTAAATCATATTAGCAAGTCACCAACTTTGTTTATTGTTTTAGTCACTAAGTTGTATCCACCTCTTTTGCAAACCCATGGACTGTAACTTGCCAGTTTCCTCTGTCCATGGGATTTCCCAAGCAAGAATACAATAGAGGGTTGCCATTTCCTTCTCCAGGGGATCCTCCTTACTCAGAGACAGAACCTGCATCTCCTGCAATGACAGGAGGATTCTTTACCACTGAGCCACCAGGGAAGCACCGTGTCACCAACTAGAGACATTAATAATACTGCACTAGATTTGCATCATTCTTTTATTCTAACTAAGTGTACTTCTAGAGTGTCCTCCCAATACTTCCCTAGGTTGGGCAACTTACAGTTCATAATTAATCATATTCTTCCTCACAGCATTCTTATATTAACTTGATTTTGTAGAGAAGAATGCAGATTTGAAAAACAAACACAAAATTATGAAACTCCTAGACGATAACATAGAATACCTAGATGACCTTGGGTGTGGTGATGACTTGTTAGATACAATCCCCAAGTCATCATCTATGCAAGAAAGGATTGATAAGCTGCTGCTACTGCTGCTGCTAAGTCACTTCAGTTGTGTCCGACTCTGTGCGACCCCAAAGAAGGCAGCCCAACAGGCTCCCCTGTCCCTGGGATTCTCCAGGCAAGAAAACTGGAGTGGGTTGTCATTTCCTTCTCCAATCCATGAAAGTGAAAAGTGAAAGCGAAGTCTCTCCGTCGTGTCCCACTCTTAGCGGCCTCATGGACTGCAGCCTACCAGGCTCCTCCGTCCATGGGATTTTCCAGGCAAGAGTACTGGAGTGGGGTGCCATTGCCTTCTCCAGATTGATAAGCTGGACTTTATTAAAATTAAAAATTTGTGGTTTGTGAAAGAAAATGCCAAGAGAATTAGAAGACAAACAATTAGGCAACTTCCTCTTCCCATTGCTTCATGTAACATATAATCACTATGTATCTATTGTGTACCAGCCCAGATTAGCTATCAGTGTGATGATTGCTATGATAGTGCTTTATACAAGACATCATTTAGCACCAAATGTTTTCTTCCACTTTGGCTTATCTGTGCAGCACATGGCCAAACACAAGAAACAGTTTAAGCCAAATTTGGAATATCCTGATGAACAGATCTTAATAAGGACATCTTTAGATACAATTTCATGAGCAATGTGGAGAAGATATATTATAGTCAGGTGAGTGTGGAGAAATCAGGTGAAAGAAAGGAAGGTGAGGAATCAACACTAAGTCTTTCAATAAATTTACTCATTTCAACTTTTCTCACATATTCTCTAGGACTGCTTTTTCATTAATAGTCTCTCCAGCTTTTCTACTTCCATGTTTTATATGAAGACCAATGTGCTAAATGTTGGCATATGTCTAATAAAGTCCCCATTAATGCAGAATCTATGGCAGAAGAATTACTTCCTGGCTTTTGTACATCATAACTTTGTTCACAAAGCCCAGGCACATACTAGCCTTTTAAACAATGGCCCTGTCTTGTTTCCAGTTATTTAAGGTGTGATTCAGAGTGATAGTTTCACCAGCCATTCCTCAGCAGGTATTCATGTGGTTTGGATTTGAGGAGTACGCAGATTGCCCATTACTGTCCCTGCTGAACATCAAACATCAGCTTCTTTCTGACAGACCATTTTTCTAATTGGTCAAGGTCACCTTGGATTTTACTCTTGAGTTGCAAGGAATTTTCAGTTTTTATTTCCTCTGTCCTCAAGCCCTGTTTCCCAACGTGGTATCTTCAGCAAATGTAGTAGGAATTTTCTTATTTTTCTCATTCTAGACTTTGCAGGAAAAAATTAAAAGCTCTGAGAAATCTATGTGTTCTCTGGAATATGTTGTCCCAGGTTCCTCCCAAAGCGACATTTAGTAGCCTTGGAATAAGACTCATATAATAGTACAACCCAGGTTTGATATCCCTAACTCATTAATAGAAATGCCTTGCAGATCCACAAAGCTTTAGTGAAGTCCAGATGTCCCCTTCACTGATCTCTCTCTTCTTCGTTCAAGACCTGCAACTCTGTCACAGAAGGAAATTAAATTGTTTTAACATGAGTTGATCTTCATAAAGACAGTGCCTTGAAATATTTTGTTAGTAAATGATTTGCCCTATTTTTTTTCTATCATCTTCAAATGCATTACAGAGAAAACAGCTCAGCATAAGGAACAATTTTCTTAATGTCAGAGCTATCCAGATATGGAGTAGGTGCCTTGAGGAGATAGTAAAGATGCCATCACTGGAAGTACTCAAACAGAACTATAAGAAAATAATACTGACTTGGTTAGGACATTGGACTGGGTGACTTCCAGATTTACTCTCAATGCTAAGTTATTGCAATTCTTCAATTATTTATTTTCCAGTAATATGTTTTTATTCATTTTAAATAACTATTTTTAATTGAAGTATAGCTAATTTACAATGTTGTTAGTTTTAGGTATACAGCAAAGTGATTCAGTTATATATATATACAAAGTATATATATATATAATATATACTTTTTCAGATTCTTTTCCATTATAGGTTATTACAAGATATTGAATATAGTTCCATGTGCCCTACAGTAGATCCTTGTTTATTTTATATAAAGTAGTGTGTACATGGGCTTTCCAGAATGCACTAGTGGCAAAGGACCCACCTGCCAATGCAAGAGACATAAGAGACAGGGGTTCGAACCCTGGGTCAGGAAGATCCCCTGGAGGAGGGCATGGCAAACCACTCCAGTATTCTTGCCTGAAATCCCCATAGACAAAAGCCTGGTGGGCTACAGTCCATAGGGTCTGAAAGAGTCGACACAATTGAATGACATAGCACACACATACTTGCAGTATATATATGTTAACCGCAAATTCCAAATTTGTCTCCTCCCCCTTCACCTCACCACTATTCCCTTTGGTTACCATAAGTTTGTTTTCTATGTCTATGGGTCTATTTCTGTTTTGTAAATGAGTTCATTTGTATCATTTTTTTAGATTTCACATATAAGTGACATCACACAATATTTGTCAGACTTCAGTTCAGTTCAGTCGCTCAGTCATGTTCGACACTTTGTGACCCCATGGACTGCAGGATGCCAGGCTTCCCTGTCCATCACCAACACCAGAGCTTGCTCAAACTCATGTCCATCGAGTTGGTGATACCATCCAACCACCTCATCCTCTGTCATCCCCTTCTCCTCCTGTCTTCAATCTTTCCCAGAATCAGGGTCTCTTCCAATGAGTCAGTTCTTTGCATCAGGTGACCAAAGTATTGAAGATTCAGCATCAGTCCTTCCAATGAATATTCAGGACTGATTTCCTTTAGGATTGACTGGTTTGATCTCCTTGCAGTCCAAGGAACTCTAAAGAGTGTTCTCCAACACCACAATTCAAAAGCATCAATCAAACTTACTTCACTTAATATGATAATCCATCCATGTTGCTGCAAATGGCATAGTTCATTCTTTTTTATGGCAGAGTAATATTCCATTGTCTATATATACCACATCTTCTTTACCCATTCATCTGTTGATGGACGTTTGGGTTGCTTCCATGTCTTGGCTAATGTAAATAAAGCTACTATGAACATTGGGGTGCAAGTATCTTCTTGAGTTTAGAGCTTTCTCTGGATTGGGCTTCCCTGTGGCTCAGCTGGTAAAGAATCCACCTGCAATGCAGGAGACCTGGGTTCGAACCCTGGGTAGGGAAGATCCCCTGGAGGAGGAAAAGGCTACTCACTCCAGTGTTCTGGCCTGGAGAATTCCATGGAGTGTTTAGTCCATGGGGTCACAAAGAGTTGGGATACAACTGTGCAACTTCTACTCACTTTCTCTGGTTATATGGTTAAGAGTAGGACAGTAGGATCATACGGTAACTCTATTTTTAGTTTTTTAACCTCCATACTGTTCTCCATAGTGGCTGTACCAATTTACATTACCACAAACAGTGCAGCAGGGTTCTTTTTTATGCACACTCTCTCCAGCATTTGTTGTTTATAGACTTTTTAATGATGGCCATTCTGACTGGTGTAAGGTGATACTTCATTGTAGTTTTGATGTTTTTAAATTAATTTTATTGGGAGTGTAGTTAATTTGCAATGTTTCTGCTATACAGCAAAGTGAACCAGTTATACAGTACATATATCCACTTTCTTTTTTTTTTTTTTTGCAATCTATGGCTCAGATGGCAAAGAACCTGCCTGCAGTGTGGGAGACCTGGGTTCAATCTCTGGGTTGGGAAAATCCCCTGCAGAAGGGAACGGCAACCCACTCTAGTATTCTTGCCTGGAGAATTCCATGGACAGAGAAGCCTGGCAGGCTACAGTCCATGGGGTTACAAAGAGTCAGATATGACTAAGCAACTTTCACTCACTCATACCCATGTAGATCATGACAGAGTATTTAGAGTTCCCTGTGCTATACAGTAGGTTCTTATTAGTTATCTATTTTACATATAGTAGTAAGTACATGTCAATCTCAATCTCCCAATTTATTCCTCTCTCCTTCCCCCTTGGTAATCATAAGCTTGCTTTCTGCATTTGTGCATTGTAGCTTTGATTTGCATTTGTCTAATATTTATGATCAAGTCAAGTTAGCATACATGCATGGATGCTAAGTCACTTCAGTCACATCCAACTCTTTGTGACTCCATGGACAGTAGCCCACCAGGATCCTCTGTTCATGGGATTTTTCAGGCAGGAATACTGGAGTGGATTGCCATTTCCTCCTCATGGGATTGAACCCACACCTGCAGACATCTCCTGCATTGGCAGGCTGGTTCTTTACCAATAGCGTCACATGAGAAACCTGGTGGTTTAGTGATATTGAGCATATTTTCATGTGCATGTAGGCCATCTTCTTTGGAGAAAGGTCTAATTAGGTCTTCTGCCCAGCTTATGATTGGGTTGTTTGGTTTTTTTTTTTTTTATATTAAGCTATAAGAGCTAATTCCTTGTCAGTAGCATCATTTGCACATTTTTCCCCCAGTATGTCAGTTCTTTTCATTTTGTTGATGGTTTCCTTTGCTGCACAAAAGTTTTTAAATCTAATAATGTTAGTTCCCATTTGTTTATTTTTGCTTTTATTTCCACTACTTGAGGAAATGGATCTAAAAAACAATTGCTACGATTTATGTCAATGCTTAAGTTTTCCTCTAGGGGTTTCCCCAAACTTATTCTATGAAGTCACAATCTCCCTGATCCCAAAATCAGACAAAGATATCACACACAAAAAATGACAGCCCAATATTCTGGGTGAACATGAATGTAAAAATCCTCAACAAAACCCTAGCAAATTGACTCCAACAATATTTTAAAAGGATCACACAGCATGAGCAGATGGAATTTATTCCAGGGATGCAAGAATTCTTCCATGTCTGCAAATCAATCAATGTGATACTCCAAAATAACAAATTGAAAACTAAAAAATATATATTCATTTCAATAGACACAGAGAAAGCTTTTGATAAAATTCAAAATCCACTTACAATAAAAACTCTTCAGAAAGTGAGCATAGAGGGAAACATACCTCAATATAATAAAGGCCATATATGACAAGCCCACAGCTAATGTCATACTTAATGGTGTAAAGTGAAAGTCATTCAGCTGTGTCTGACTATGCCACCCCATGGACTGTAGAGCCCATGGAATTCTCCAGGCCAGAATACTATAGTGGGTTGCCTTTCCCTTCTCCAGAGGATCTTCCCAACCCCAGGATTGAACCCAGGTCTCCCACATTTCAGGAGGATTCTTTACCAGGTGAGCCACAAGGGAAGCCCAAGAATACTGGAGTGAGTAGCCTATCTCTTCTCCAGCAGATCTTCCCAACCNCAGAGGGTGAGATGGCTGGATGGCATCACTGACTCGATGGGCGTGAGTCTTAGTGAACTCCGAGAGTGGGTGATGGACAGGGAGGCCTGGCGTGCTGCGATTCATGGGGTCACAAAGAATCGGACACGACTGAGCGACTGAACTGAACTGAAAACATTAAAGGCAACTTTTTCCTGCTATACATAGAGACGTAGTGGTGGTTTAGTAGCCTCAGTCGTGTCTGACTCTGTGACCCTATGGACTGTAGCCTGCCAGGCTCCTCTGTCCAAGGGATTTTCCAGGAAAGAATACTGGAGTGGGTTGCCATTTTCTTCTCCAGGGGATTTTCCCCACCCAAGGATAGAATCTAGGTTTTCTGCATTGCAGGAGATTCTTTACCAACTGAGCTATCAGGGAAGCCCCAATAGTGTAAAGCTGAAAGAATTTCCTCTAAGATTAGGAACAAGTGTCCCACTCTCACTGTTTTTATTCAACATAGTTTTGAAAGTCTGAAGTAAGTGAAAGTGAGTCTAAAGGGAAACCCTTGGAAGTCCAAGCTACAGAAATTAGAGAAGAAATCAAAGGAATATAAATTGGAAAAAAAAAAAAAAGGAAGTAAAGCTTTCACTGTTTGCAGATGACATGATGCTATACTTAGAAAATCCTAAGGACATCACTAGAAAACTGCTTAGGCTCATCAATGAATTCAATAAAGTTTTTAGATATATACAGAAATCTGTTGCATTTCTATATATTAACAATGAAAGTTCAGAAAGAGAAATCAAGGAAACAATCCCATTTACTATCAAATCAAAAAGAATAAAACACCTAGGAATAAGTCTACCTAAGCAGGCAAGAGTGGACATCAACATTTTAGAAATCAGTGAACTAAAATTGACTGGAATGGGTGAATTTAACTCAGATGACCATTATATCTACTACTGTGGGCAGGAATCCCTTAGAAGAAATAAAGTAGCCATCATAGTCAACAAAAGAGACCAAATTGCAGTACTTGGATGCAGTCTCAAAAATGACAGAATGATCTCTGTTTCCAAGTCAAACCACTCAATATCACAGTAATCCAAGTCTATGCCCCGAACAGTAATGCTGAAGAATCCGAAGTTGAACAGTTCTATGAAGACCTACAAGACCTTCTAGAATTAACACCCAAAAAAGATTTCTTCTTACAGAGGACCGGAATGTCAAAGTAGGAAGTCAAGAGATACCTGGAGTAATAGGCAAATTTGGCCTTGGAATACAAAATGAAGCAAGTCAAAGGCTAATAGAGTTTTTCCAAGACACTTCACTGGTCATAGCAAGCACCCTCTTCCAACAACACAAGACAAGACTCTACACATGGACATCACTAGATGGTCAACACCGAAATCAGATTGATTGATTATATTCTTTGCAGCCAAAGATGAAGAAGCTCTATACAGTCAGCAAAAACAAGACTGGGAGCTGACTGTGGCTCAGATCATGAACTTTTTATTTGCAAATTCAGACTTAAATTGAGGAAAGTAGGGAAAACCATTAGGCCATTCAGGTATGACTTAAATCAAATCCCTTATGATTATACAGTGGAAGTGACAAATAGTTTGAAGGGATTAGATCTGATCGACAGAGTGCCTTAAGAACTATGGACAGAGGTTCATGACATTGTACANTTTTATTGGCAAATTCAGACTTAAATTGAGGAAAGTAGGGAAAACCATTAGGCCATTCAGGTATGACTTAAATCAAATCCCTTATGATTATACAGTGGAAGTGACAAATAGTTTGAAGGGATTAGATCTGATCGACAGAGTGCCTTAAGAACTATGGACAGAGGTTCATGACATTGTACAGGAGGCAGTGATCAAGATCACTCCCAAGAAAAAGAAATGCAAAATGGTTATATGATGAGGCCTTACAAAGAACTGAGAAAAGAAGAGAAGCTAAAGGCAAAGGAGAAAAGGGAAGATATACCCATTTGAATGCAGAGTTCTAAAGAATAGCAAGGAGAGATAAGAAAGCCTTCTTCAGTGACCAGTGCAAAGAAAGAGAGGAAAACAATAGAATGGGAAAACCTAGAGATCTCTTCAAGAAAACTAGAGATACCAAGGGAATGTTTCATGCAAAGATGAGCACAATAAAGGACAGAAATGGTATGGACCTAACAGAAGCAGAAGGTGGCAAGAATACACAAAAGAACTATACAAAAAAGATCTTCATGGCCCAGATAACCACAGTGGCATGATCACTCACCTAGAGCCAGATATCCTGGAATGCAGTCAAATGGGCCTTAGAAAGCATCATGAAGAACTAAGTGCAGGTGATGAAATTTCCATTGAGCTATTTCAAATCCTAAAAGATGATGCTGTGAAAGTGTGGTACTCAATGTGCCAGAAAATCTCAAAACTCAGCAGTGGCCACAGGACTGGAAAAGGTCAGTTTTCATTCCAATCCCAAAGAAAGGCAATGCCAAAGAATGTTCACAACACCACGCAATTGCACTCATCTCATATGCTAGCAAAGTAATGCTCAAAATTCTTCAAGCCAGGCTTCAGCAATATGTGAACCCTGAGCTTCCAGATGTCCAAGCTGGATTTAGAAAAGGCAGAGGAACCAGAGATCAAACTGCCAACATCTGATGGATCATTGAAAAAGTGAAAGAGTTCCAGAAAAACATCTACTTTTGCTTTATTGACTATGCCAAAGCCTTTGACTGTGTGGATCACAAGAAACTGGAAAATTCTTAAAGAGATAGAAATGCCAGACCATCTGATCTACTTCCTGAGAAATCTGTGGGCAGGTAATTAAGCAACAGTTAGAACTGGACATGGAACAACTGACTGGTTCCAAATCAGGAAAGGAGTATGTCAGGGCTGTATACTGTCAACCCTGCTTATTTAACTTATATGCAGAGTACATCACATGAAATGCTGTGCTGGATGAAGCACGAGCTGGAATCAAGATTGTCGGGAGAAATATCAATAACCTCAGATACTCAGATGGCACCACCCTTATGGCAGAAAGTGAAGAGGAGCTAAAAAGCCTCTTGATGAAAGTGAAAGAGGAGAGTGAAAAAGTTGGCTTAAAACTCAACATTCACAAAACTAAGGTCATGGCATCTGGTCTCATCACTTCATGGCAAATAGATGGAGAAACAATGGAACAGTGACATACTTTTTTGGGGTGCTCCAAAATCACTGCAGATGGTGACTGCAGCCATGAAATTAACAGCACATTAAAAGGCAGAGACATTATCAACAAAGGTCCATCTAGTCAAAGCTATGGTTTTTCCAGTAGTCATGTATGGATGTGAGAGTTGAACTATAAAGAAAGCCGAGTGCCGAAGAATTGATACTTTTGAACTGTGCTGTTGGAAAAGACTCTTCAAAGTCCCTTGGACTGCAAGAAGATCCAACCAGTTCATCCTAAATGAAATCAGTCCTGAATATTCATCGGAAGGACTGATGCTAAAGCTGAAACTCCAATACTTTGGCCACCTGATGTGAAGAACAAGCAATTGAAAAGACCCTGATGCTGGGAAAGTTTGAAGGTGGGAGAAGAAGGAGATGACTGAGGATGAGATGGTTGGATGGCATCACTGACACAACAGACATGAGTTTGAGTAGGCTCCAGGAGTTGGTGANAAGCAATTGAAAAGACCCTGATGCTGGGAAAGTTTGAAGGTGGGAGAAGAAGGAGATGACTGAGGATGAGATGGTTGGATGGCATCACTGACACAACAGACATGAGTTTGAGTAGGCTCCAGGAGTTGGTGATGGACAGGGAAGCCTGGCCTGCTGCAGTCCATAGGGTCACAAAGAGTAGGACACGACTGAGTAACTGAACTGAAGGAGGCAAAAGGCTTTACTCCAAGAACTATAAAACATTTATGGAAGCAACTGAAGACAACACAAACAGATGAAAAGATATACCATTTTCTTGAACTGGAAGAATCCATATTGTTTAAATGACCTGCAATCTACAGATTCAATGCAATTCCAATCGAATTACTAAGGCATTTTCCACAGAACTAGAACAAAAAATTTTTAAATTTGTGTAGAAACACAAAAGCCTGGAAATTGCCAAAACAATATTGAGAAAGACAGAGCTGAAGGAATCAGGTACTGAGACTTTAGACTTACAACAAAGTTACAGTAATCAAAACTGTATGGTACTGACATAAAAGTAGACATATACATTAATGAAACAGGATAGAAAGCCCAGTAATAAAAACACACACTTATGACAACTGAGGCAAGAATATATAGTGGAAAAAAAGACAGTCTTTTCAGAAAGTGATGCTAGGGAAACTGGACAGCTACATGTAAAAAATGAAATTAAAACTAATACCATATATAAAAATAAAGCCAAAATGGGTTAAAAACCTAAATGTAAGATGAGATAATATTTTCTTTCATTTTTAAAAGATCACTTTTTCAGTTGTTTCTTCTCAAAGATATTCTCAGACTTCTACAAAACAGTGACAAATTTTCCTCTTTTTCCCTACATGTCACACCACAATGAGTATACCATATGATTGAAAATTAGCAGAGGCAACTGATTGAATGAAAATTTGAACATTTATTAATATCTTTAGCTTGGTACTTAGGTAGACAAAAGGAAGCAATTGTTTTCCTTCCTTTATCTAATCCTTCCACACTCAATAAATTAAAGTGGGAGTTGAGTTATAAATGCAGAGTTCTAGGTGCTCACAAAGGTTGCATAAAGACCAGTGAAATATCTCAGTTTCCACATAGTTTGTTCTTTGAGGGGTATAGGACATTTGTTTACTCAAAGTCCTTTCCAGCACTGAGAAATAGCCACCCACAAGTCTAGTAAAATACAAGCCAACTTTAAATTTAATTAAATTTTTATTGAATTATAGTTCATTTGCAATGTTGTGTTAATTTCTGCAGTACAGCAAAATGATTCAGTCATACATATATATGCATTCTTTTTGATATCCTTTTCCTATATAGTTTATCACAAGATATAAAATACAGGATACTAAATCTTGTTGTTTATCTATTCTATGCATAATAGTTTGGGCTTCCAAGGGGGCTCTAGTGGAAAAGATTCTGCCCGCCAACACACAAGACTTAAGAGACATAGGTTCAATCCCTGTGTCAGGAAGATCCCCTGGAGAAGGAAAGACCAACCCACTCCAGTATTCTTGCCTGGAGAATCCCACGGACAGAAGAGTTTGGAGAGCTATAGTCCATAGGGTCACAAAGAGTTAGACGCAACTGATGTGACTTCACACACACATATAATAGCTTGCATCCGTTAACACCAAACCTCCAATCCTTCCTTCCCCCCGCCTTGCTAAGCACAAATCTGGTTGTTTGTTTGTTTGTTTGTTTTGTCTATGAGTTTGTTTCATAGATAAGTTCATTTGTGTCATATTTTATTATTTATTTACTTATTTTTGGGAAGCTACTTTACAATATTGTATTGGTTTTGCCTTACATTGACATTGAATCTGCCATGGGTGTACATGTGTTCTGCATCCTGAATCCCCCTCCCACCTCCCTCCCCATCCCATCCCTTTGGATCATCCCAGTCCACCAGCCCCGAGCACCCTGTATCATACATCGAACCTAGAATGGCGATCCGTTTCACATATGATAATATACATGTTTCAATGCTGTTCTCCCAAACCATCTCACCCTCGCCCTCTTCCTCAGAGTCCAAAAGACTGTACTATATATCTGTGTCTCTTTTGCTGTCTCGCATACAGAGTTATTGTTACCATGTTTCTAAATTCCATACATATGCATTCAGTTCAGTCAGTTCAGTTGCTCAGTCATGTCCGACTCTTTGCGACCCCATGAATCGCAGCACGCCAAGCCTCCTTGTCCATCACCAACTCCCGGAGTTCACTCAGAATCACGCCCATCTAGTCAGTGATGCCATCCAGCCATCTCTAGTATACTGCACTGGCGTTTTTCTTTTTGGCTTACTTCACTCNAAAAGAATAAAATACTTAGGAATATATCTACTTAAAGAAACAAAAGACCTATATATAGGAAACTATAAAACATTGGTGAAAGAAATCAAAGAGGACACAAATAGATGGAGAAATATACTGTGTTCATGTATCAGAAGAATCAATGTACTGAAAATGAGTATACTACTCAAAGCAAGCTACAGATTCAATGCAATCCTATCAAGCTACCAACGGTAATTTTCACAGAACTAGATCAAATAATTTCACAATTTGTATGGAAATACAAAAAACCTTGAATAGCCAAGGCAATCTTGAGAAAGAAGACTGGTACTGGAGGCATCAACCTGCCTGACTTCAGGCTCTACCACAAAGCCACAGTCATCAAGACAGTATGGTACTTGCACAAAGACAGAAATATAGATCAATGGAACAAAATAGAAAGCCCAAAGATAAATCCATGCNCAAAAAACCTTGAATAGCCAAGGCAATCTTGAGAAAGAAGACTGGTACTGGAGGCATCAACCTGCCTGACTTCAGGCTCTACCACAAAGCCACAGTCATCAAGACAGTATGGTACTTGCACAAAGACAGAAATATAGATCAATGGAACAAAATAGAAAGCCCAAAGATAAATCCATGCACCTATGTGTCATATTTTAGATTCTACATATAAGTGATATTATATGATATTTGTCTTCTCTGACTTACTTCACCTAGTATGATAATTTCTAGGTCCATTTATGCTGCAAATGGCATTTATTTCATTCTTTTTTATGGCTGAATAGCATTCCACTGTATATACCACATTTTCTTTATCCATTCATCCATTGATAGACCCTTATGTTGTTCCCATGTCTTGGCTATAGTGAATAATGCTGATATAAACATAGGAGCTCATGTATCTTTTTGAATTATAGTTTTGTTCAGATATATGTCCATGAGCGGGATTGCTGGATCATATGGTAATTCTGTTTTTGGTGTTTTGGGGGATCATGCATACTGTTCTCCATAGTGCCTGCACCAATTTCCATTCCCAACAATAGTGTGGGATGGTTCCCTTTTCTCCACATCCTCTCCAGTATTTATCTGTAGATTTCTGATGATTATCATTCTGACAGCTGTGAAGTGATAGCTCATTGTGGTTTTTATTTGCATTTCCTTGATGACTAGTGATTTTGAACATATTTTCATGTGTTTTTTGGTCATCTGTATGTCTTCTTTGGATAAATGTCTATTTAGGTGAGCTAGGCAAATAACCAGCAGCATTCCTGACCAACCTACATATGGGGTACACTTCCAGGTCCCAGGCTAATTTCAGCTTTCCACCATCTCCCCTCTATTAGAAATAGCATTGGATATAAGCAAGATGGGGGTTCAAATCCTGGTTTTGGTATTTACTGGATCTGAGTCTATTTTCTTATTTTGAAATGAGGATAATGACAAGATTGGCCTCACAGTGTTACTATGTGGACTGAGTGAACTGGTAAGATAAAGGATTTAAAGAAGTGCCTGGTACATGGCATGTACCCAGTAAGTGGTAATGTTTAATGACTGCCTTTATGTAACACCGATAGAGTGGTTAAATGTCCAAGTTCTAAAATTAGATTGTCTGGGATGTAATCATTGGTCTGCTACTTTCTGGTTGTGATAGGTAATTTATTTAAACTCACTGAGCCTCAGTTTACTCACTTGAAAAATATGTTTTATAATGGTGATTATATAGGTGAAAAAAAGAAAGACATAGGTGAATTGGCTAATATAATATCTGGTACCATATAAATGCCTTTTTTCTTAATTTTAATTTATCTCCCTTTACCTCAAGATGGCAATTACATTTAGCCATCTACACTCATATTTCTCACTATCAATTCAGTAAAATGGATACATACTTCTAGGACATTTGCAGGATTGACATGGAACAATTTGGGGAGTATTTTAGACCAGTGGATGGATTTCCACATTCCACCATAGAGAAGCAATGTTGCATAGTGCTAAAGGTATAGCTCAGGGAATAAATGGCCTGGATTTCTATCCTGGTTTCATCACTGCATTACCACAAACAAATCATTTCTTCTGTACCTTCGTTTTTTCAATTGTAAAATGGTGATTACAAAATACATACAAGAGTCATAAGAGACCACTATTAATAATTATGTGCCAACAAATTGGATAATCTAGAAAAAATGGATAAATTTCCAAGAACATAGA
>SJYA01003390.1:897166-921639 GCA_006410615.1 Neotragus moschatus
GTTCAATTCAGTTCGGTCGCTCAGTTGTGTCTGACTCTTTGTGATCCCATGAATCACAGCAAGCCAGGCCTCCCTGTCCATCACCAATTCCTGGAGTTCACTCAAACTCATGTCCATCGAGTCGATGATGCCATCCAACCATCTCATCCTCTGTCGTCCCCTTCTCCTCCTGCCCCCCAATCCCTCTCAGCGTCACAGTCTTTTCCAATGAGTCAACTCTTCACATGAGGTGGCCAAAGTATTGGAGTTTCAGCTTCAGCATCAGTCCTTCCAATGAACACCCAGGACTGATCTCCTTTAGAATGGACTGGTTGGATCTCCTTGCAGTCCAAGGGACTCTCAAAACTCTTCTCCAACAACTGTACAAATACAGAATGTTGTTTTCATTTCAGCATAAAAATACAATAAGAAAACTACAAAATGTTTAGCATATAGACAAAGATAATCTTGGAGTACACTCTCAAATGAGCTGCTTTTGAGCTGAGTTTTCTTAAAAGAGTAATGCGCATAGTAACAATGTATGATTTCAGCTTGAATTACTGGCAATTGCTTTAGACTTTTGAGACAGATGATTCTAGTTAAAGTGCTGGTCATCACAAGTCTCAGGAACCTATTCAACTCCTTTTTGTGATGACAGCATTTGGTTGTATTCAAAAGAACATTAAAACAGTGGATGGTAGACTTGTGTGGTAATAATTTTGACCTAAAATCTAAGCTGCTATGGTTGAAGTTTCATGAAAATATAGTCTTCATATATCTATATATCAAAACAATATATCATTTCTCTGACATTTGTCTTTCAGATAATATTTTACAATGTAATGTGAGGTTAAAAAGAACAACTTGTTCCTGACTTTGAAGATATTTTTATGTGTCTCTTTAGGCAATGAAGCTTTAGTCTAATCCACCATCCTTCAGAAAGAATGAATCCATCCTCTCATGTTTACAGCCTTCCAAAGCATGTCAGACTGGTGCTTTAGCCCATTTCCCCTATACTATGTTTTAGTTCAGGTTCCCTGGGGAATAGACTCTGAGACTAGAATTTGCATGCAGAAGACTTATTGGAGGTGTGCTCTAAGGAGCGATATCTGTAAGGCAGTGAGAGAAATAAGATTGGGCAGAAGAAGAAGCATGATGCCTTTGTAACAGGGGCCTCACAAAATCGATGAACAATGGTCTCACAAATTGCATGAAGTCCTATTCAGTGGGAGATCGCCCCTCAGTGTTCTTTCAGGGCCACCCCTGTGTGGGGCTGTAGTGTAGCAGGAGTCCATTTCCAACTTGTATCTACATACTGAGACAAACCAATATGAGCCTCCCCCCTTCCACTTCATTAACTTGTCAGAAGGAACTCTCCCTATCCCATGTGGTGGCCATAGGTGTAAGCTGAAAGGCAACAGGGCAACAGAGGCATGTAACATGCAGGTTGGGCCATCAGCTCACAGTGTATTTTCCTTCGTTCATGCCCGATTCAGGATGTACTGTGTCCAGAGTAAGATGGATTGCTATTGGGCCTCCCCAACCTTATAACTTCCTGGGTTTGACAGAACCCACATTATGATAGGCCGTTCTGTCTGGTTGGTCATTTTAATATTTCATGACCAGATACTTTTTCTCTATTATTATCAAGTAGAACATAAGAGGTCATTTTTCAAATAATGTGTAATTCTCCACTGAAAGTGGCATAATTTTCCTAATGCAACTTGTCATAAACCCTACACTGTATCTTTGTACTAGATATCTCTAGCACCATTGGGCCTATTGAGTCGCAGGGTAAATTGATCAGAGCTGTATTCCCAAGAGTAGAATATGCTGCTACACGCAACACTAAGAATGCCTACTGAATTCTCTGCTTCTTTCTTTGTGGTAAGGGAGGAAAGATGCAACAATTTGTTCTTTACTTTGAAGGCCATGTCTCTGCATGGCCTAGACCAATGAACTCCTGAAAACTTGACTGATATAGTAGGCCCATGAATCTTCATAGTGTTTGCCTTCCACACCTAGGGTACAAGAGTTCTATCAAGACATCCAATGTCCTTCCCACTTTTTACCCTTCTTTTCTGTCTTCATGTCAGTGACAGATTGGACCAATGTGATGTTCTGCAGGGCAAAATGGTCCTTGTCTCTTCATGGTATATCGTAACAGAGGATAGGAGGGTTAACATAGCCCTGAGAAAGCCTGCAAATGTGTACTAGTGTCTGTCCTATGTGAATGTGAACAGCTTTTGATCCTCCTTCCTGATAGGAATGAAGACAATGCTTTGCCATCTGAATGGCCACATACCATGTACCTAAAACTATGTTAATATGTTCTAGTAGTTTTCTAGACCAGCAGTTGTAATCCACTGTCATCCTTCAGTGTTTTATTTTGTAGGGGCCAGACTGCTAAATTAATGAGGCTATGAGGAGGCTTACCATCCACGCATCTTTCAGGTTTTTAAGGTGGCACTAATCTCTGCCATTCTGCCAAGATGCAATTTTATTTTTGACTTACCATACTGACTGAAGATAAAGGAGGGAGTGGAGTGATTAGAGATTTGTGCTTGGAACTTTCACTATGATACCTTTTACACCAAGGCCAAGGACACGGTATTGGGGCTTTTCCAAGTATATACCAAGTATGTCCATTCTAATTATACATTTGTGGACTGGGGGAATGACCAACACGTTAATCCATGGATAGAGTGGACCTACTGTGTGCTAAATCTGGCCTAGGACTGCATTTAACTCATACTCTAAAAGAGGAGCCATGATGACCCTTCTAGTATTCAAGTATCAATGTCAACTGATCATAACAATCCTCGAAACACCTGGGTAGTCTCTTTTCCCAAATGCCTAGTTACTAGAGTGGATTGTCTTAAGTCTTATGGGGAAAGGACTAGAGGAAATATTACAGGATTTTCTGCTTGCCTTGGTGCTGGATAGGAGAAGAGGCTCAAGGGTGAAAAATGGGTCAAGGATAATGATATTTTTATTGGGGAAGCTGCCCTTTTTGAACATGCACTTTTGAATTTTTGATGGGGGTTGTAAAATTGAGGAAAAAATCTATTGGGTTCCCATCTGTCCTGTTCTTCAGAACGTCATGTTCTATTAACCATCACTTTAGTTCTCTGCAGGTCAGGACCCCTTGGCTGCCACTCTGATCTTGCTGTTCATTGCAATAATCACATCTACTTTTCTCCTGATAGTAAATCACTGATATGTGGCCTCTATTATTTCCATATCCCATCATCACCTTTGCTATCAAGTAGCTCAGTTTTAATACACATTTCCTACTGTCAGTCCTGGTCTGCATAGGACATCCAGTAAGTTTCTCAATAACAGTGCCCCATTACCAGCCCATTTGGCTTTGGCAAATGGACTGCTCTCTGTCTTCCTGCAGAAAATATTTGACTGGTGGGTTTTCTGGTTTTGCAACATGTTCCCTCTCCCTGGCATGACCAATTCTGGATACTTCTGATTCCTTTCTCTACCATCTTCCATGCAATTTCTGACAATTTTATTTCATTTTGTGTGGACAATCACCTTTACCAATCTTCTAAGAGTCATCCTAGTAGTACATTAGCAGTGTCTAACTTCTACAGGCATAGAGAGTTTGGGGAATCTTAGAAGGCAAAAATTTAGGGTGTATTGACCCAGGTGCCCTTATTCCATGCCTCAGAGTCTCACTTCTTTCCATCAGTGTCCTGGCTGTGGCATAGCTGATATGCTAGGGTTGAAAATTCAACCTTATCTGGAGACTTGAGATCCTTATAATTAAGTCCTGGGCTTGATCCTCAACTTTTTCTGCCTTCTGGCTATAAGAGATGAGTGTCTCTTTATATGCTGCCGTGAATATTTGATGCTCACACTCCACCTTAAATCAGCTCCTAGTCCTCATTAGCTCTTCATTGACTTTGTCAAAGGCATCAGTAACATCTAGAAAAAGCCTTCCCATTCCCTGCTGCTGCTACTGCTGCTAAGTCGCTTCAGTCGTGTCCGACTCTGTGTGACCCCATAGACGGCAGCCCACCAGGCTCCGCCGTCCCTGGGATTCTCCAGGCAAGAACACTGGAGTGGGTTGCCATTGCCTTCTCCAATGCATGAAAGTGAAAAGTGAAAGTGAGGTCACTCAGTCGTGTCAGACTCTTAGCGACCCCATGCACTGCAGCCTATCAGGCTCCTCCACCCATGGGAGTTTCCAGGCAAGAGTACTGGAGTGGGTTCCCATTCCCTACTCTTTATAATTAATACTTCACTCAAGCACTCAAATGCACAAGATACTGCTCTTGCCAGTGCATGCACTTCCTCTAGTATTTACATCCCAGTTCACTGCTGATAAAAGTAAATAACTGCACAGCTTTGAAATGCCAAAAGCTGTTAGTATTCCTTCTACCAGCAGTGAAATGGTTCTCATTCTATGCTGTCTGATAGGTAATCCATTTCCAAAATCTGAAATTTTAGAGTTTTCTTCCTAGAACCCACAGTTAAATTCCTTGGGAAATATACTCTGAGATAGATATCTGTGTAGAGGAATTTTGAGGGAAATTTCTCTCAGGAATAACACCTCTAGGAGAATTAGGGAAGCTGGATTGAACCCAGGAAGGATTTAAAGTACCATATGATACTCAGCCAATCCTTCAGGGGGTTATAACATAGGCATGACCCTTCAAAAGTTGTCCTGAACTGAAGCAAGAGGACTAGTCCCTGTAGTCCTACATCAACCGCTCACTACATACAGGTTCTCTCCAGCAGAGAGGGATGAGGTACTGCTGGATAAGGTCGTTCCCTTCAGATGGGGCCAGATCCTGGAGAGGGACTCAGCTATGAGTCATTAGCAGCCAACAGTCCTAGAAGTCTAGGGGATGATGCCTCAGTACCAAAAGGGGGAACCTGGGTGGCACATCACAGCATCCATTACAAGCCTCCTACTCCTTGGTTGGATGGCATCACCGACTCAATGGACATGAGCTTGAGTAAACTCCGGGAGTTGGTGATGGACAGGGAGGCCTGGCGTGCTGTGGTCCATGGGGTCACAAAGAGTAGGACACGACTGAGCGACTGAACTAAAGTCTTTGGGTAATGGTAGTGGTGACACAGAATTGTGACAGAGTAGTAGTAAATACGGTACTTGTCTCACAGCACATGATTGCCCACTCTCTTCATGCTACCAACGTGCCCCTTCAGAACTTGGCAGGCGAGGTATGAAAAAGGGTATTGTGGGAGTCTCCCTAGGAAACTTATCACTCGTTAGGGAGCATGGTGGGTGGAATACTCAAAGCTTTTGGCATGCCATAGCAGTGAAGTTCTTAAGACTCTTATCAGTGGTGAGCTCTGACTGTACTTTTCTTCTGGCCATTCCTGGCACACTTCACTAATACAGATTAAACTCTCACCTTCAAATAAAAACATGTCCATATGCATTATTCATATCATTAATTTATTTTCTTTTTTCATTAATTCTATATGCAATAGTACCTCCTACAAAGCATTTATTAGTTCATTCAAAAGTACTGATGGCACAGCTACATGTATTATACATCAGAAACTGTTCTAGATGATAGAAATATAGTCATTAGCAAGGTAGATAGTCCCTGTCTTCATGGAAAGCAAATTCAAGAAGAAGAGTTTGGAAGACAATAAATAAGGAGTAAATAATTTCAAATAATTAAAAGCGATGTAATGACAATAAAACAGTAACACATATACAACTCACTTCCTTTTAATATGTGTAGAGTGGGGAAAAGTTAATGCAGATAGGGCATTCAAAGCAGATTTTTCTGAGGACATGATTTTTGAGGTGGGACCCATAAGATGAGAAGAAACTAGTCATGTGAACATCTAGGCAGAAGTTCATTTGAGCTGACAGCAGAGTGAAGCAAGGAAACAAGCCATAAGGAAATCTGTGGACAGAGTTTCAGACAGAATAACCTATACAAAGGCCCTGAGTAAGGAATGCTAGCAAAGTAATGCTCAAAACTCTCCAAGCTAGGCTTCAACAACATGTGAACTGTGAACTTCCAGATGTTCAAGCTGGACTTAGAAAAGGCAGAGGAACCAGAGATCAAATTGCCAACATCCGCTGGATCATCAAAAAAGCAAGAGAGTTCCAGAAAAACATCTACTTTTGCTTTATTGACTATGCCAAACCCTTTGACTGGGTGGATCACAACAAACTGTGGAAAATTCTGAAAGAGATGGGAATACCAGACCACCTGACCTGCCTCTTGAGAAATCTGTATGCAGATAAAGAAGCAAGCGTTAGAACTGGACGTGGAACAACTGACTGGTTCCAAATCAGGAAAGGAGTACGTCAAGGCTGTAAATTGTCACCCTGCTTACTTAACTTATATGCAGAACACATCATGAGAAATGCTGGGCTGGATGAAGCACAAGGTGGAATCAAGATTACTGGGAGAAATATCAATAACCTCAGATATGCAGATGACACTACCCTTATGGCAGAAAGTGAAGAAGAACTAAAGAGCCTCTTGATGAAAGTGAAAGTGGAGAATGAAAAAGTTAGCTTAAAACTCAACATTCAGAAAACTAAGATCATGGAATCTGGTCCCATCACTTAATGGAAAATAGATGGGGAAACAGTGACAGACTTTATCTTTTGGGGCTCCAAAATCACTGCAGATGGTGCAGATGATGACTGCAGCCACCATGAAATTAAAAGATACTTGCTCCCTGGAAGAAAAATTATGACCAACCTACACAGCATATTAAAAAGCAGAGACATTACTTTGCCAACAAAGATCCATCTAGTCAAAGTCATGGTTTTTCCAGTAGTCATGTATGGATGTGAGAGTTGGACTATAAAGCTGAGAACCAAAGAATTGATGCTTTTGAACTGTGGTGTTGGAGAAGACTCTTGAGAGTCCCTTGGACTGCAAGGAGATCCTACCATTCCATCCTAAAGGAAATCAGTCCTGAATATATTGATTCTGAATATACTGATGCTGAAGCTGAAACTCCAATACTTTGTCCACCTGATGTGAAGAACTGACTCATTGGAAAAGACCCTGATGCTTGGAAAGATTGAAGGTGGGAGAAGGGGACGACAGAGGATGAGATGGTTGGATGGCATTACCAACTCAATGGACATGAGTCTAGGTAAACTCCGGGAGTTGGTCATGGACAGGGAGGCCTGGCTTGCTGCAGCCCATGGTTTGCAAAGAGTCAGATACTACTGAGCAACTGAACTGAACTGAAGGAACAGCTTGGCATATTTGAGGATCAACAAGAAGAGCAATAAAAGATCCCACATGCTGCAACTAAGACCCAGCACAGCCAAATAAATTGTTTTTAATTAAAAACAATTAAAGAAGACCACTGTGCCTGGAGCTTAGTGAACACAGGGAAGAATCATAGAACTTGGGGTTGAAGACTAGGCATTGGGCAGATTACATACAGCCCTGGAGGCCACAGTAAATAATTTACATCTAAGGACAGTGGGAAGAAAATAGCAAATTCTCAGCAGTGGAGTAACATAATCCATCTCATGTATAAAAGAATTTCTCTGGCATCTGTGTATAGGGTTATACAGAGTTAAGAACAGAAACAAGAAGTCCAGGTATAAAATTATTGCAGTAATTCAGGAGAGAGAGATGGTAGCTTGGACCATGCTGGTAGCTGTGGAGATGGTGAGAAGCAGTCAGACTCTGGATATATTTCAAAAGTAAAGTCAAAAGGAATTACTGAAAGATTAAATGTAGAGTATGAGAGAAAGATAGGATTTATATAAACAACACTATAACTAGGGTCAAAGTATCAAGTGAGTGATTGGGACAATAAGTGGCTTGGAGGAAGAGATTAGTGTGGGCCAAAGCAGGAAGGTTTTGGTCCTAAAAGGGAAATGGGTGTGTGGGTGGGTGGGTGTGAGTGTGTGAAAGAGAAAGAGAAAGACAGGGAGAATGTGTGTGTTGAATGAGAGACTACAGGGATAAGAAAATATAGGGAGTAATTTATCTTTTCAAGATGATCTTTTTTTCCTTTCTTTTTTTTTTTTTCAAGATGACCTTATTGATAATTTACTTCTTAGGATTGGCCAAAGCCAATAATTTCTGTTTTCATTGAATAAATTGAGGATGTCTTTGCCTTGTCAAACTATGCCTGGAGTTGATACTCCAACACAAACTAAGCCACACATATTTGGTGGCTTCCAAAGTTAGCAAAGATTGCTATGGTGTCTCAAGCTGTGTTTAAGGGTGAGATGGGTGGCTGGGAGATCTGTATGCACTGTGCAGATGTAAGAGAAGAGTAAGAACAAACCAGTCACAGCTATGGCTAGAAAACCTGCCCATCAGAAGTCCTTTTGCACTTCACAGGCAGGACGATATTCAGCAAGTAAAGCTGACCCACAGGGGCTGGGCTGCAGCACAATTGATTCCCTTTGTGGAACTAACCACAGAGAAATCCTTCATGTGTGTTCCCAGACTCAGTGGCAGTTTCACGTTGATGTGAAGTGCTGACACATAGCACAGAAGTGTTAATGTTGGAACATTTTCGAATTTCAAAGCATCACCTGATGGGAGAGAGTGTAGGAAGCAGGCACTAACCATTCTGCCTGAGAAAACAAGAGTTTAAAGGAGGGAAGGAGGTTTTCACAAAGTGAAAAGAGAGTTGCACAGTTGTTTTTTTTTTTTTAATCACACTTTCCTCTTTAATGTCTCTATATTCCAGGAAGTGATCTCTCTTGTTCATCATCAGCAGTGTGACTACCACATAGTAGATGCTCAAGAAACATTGTGGAGGCGTGAATGAACAACTGAACCTAAATTGACCTCAGTGGCCCCTCAACTGAGTCATGCTGTCAACATTTGTTGTCAACAAATATACAACTCAAGTTCCAATTTCTCTCTTGTATTTGGTCCCCGGGGCACAGACTATCTATACAGTGCTACTGAAGTAGTTGGTTTTGTGGAACTGGTCAGTAAATGCAGGGGAAAAAAAACAGCCAAATGACTAGCTTAACTAGTATTTTTTCCTACTGAATTGCCTAGACTTTTGTCTAAATTGACAAAATGGACAAATGAAAAAAAAAAATGCTGGTGTCTGATAGATGTAATTACATCCCTGTCCTGAGCTGTGTGCGTCAGCATAAATCTGAGAGACTAAACACTGGGGTAAAAGGCTGTGTCTACAACCACTCCTTTTAGTCACCTCAGCTTTAGGGGGCAGGGTGATAACAGCTAGATCAGTTGTTTGATGTCATGAATTCAAAATATCCAACTGATGGACTCAATTTTTCACTACATATATAATTAGGGTTCTTGTACAAGCAGTGTCCTCTTTCTCCATAAGGTATCAGGCTCTTTCGTCACTTCTCAAAGGCCCCTTTTTAAAGACTACAAACATTAGACACCTGAAGTCATTCCTGTTTGGAGATTCTTCCCATATAAGCCTTTCCAACCACTCTCTGCACCTCTCCTTACCTTGGAAGCTGTGTGACCACCAAGATTTTCCTTCTAATCAGGACTGAAATCCATGTTCAGTGTTTGAGAAAAACAAACATGGGGCTATTTGCATTAGCAAGTGATATTTCCCCCAGTCCTGATATGATGAATTGACTTTCTCAAGAGCCAACTGCTTAAGCTAAACAATGACACCAAATGAAACAGCATATCAAAGCACATCAGAAGGAGGAACAAGATAACACCAATGTCATGAAGGGTGCCTCAACTAGGGGCCAGAGACAAGGCAGAGTCTTGGTATTGCACAAAGCCGTAGGTAATACAAAGGAAAACAGGAGGAGACACACAAAGAGGTCCTGAAATAGTACCTGTAGAAAAAGAAATTGAAATTGCAGATGGATTCATTATAATCTCTAATCCTCCACTATAGAAAGAGGCTATTTTTTGGCAGCTCTCTTGTTTGGTATGCAATCTTCTGTAACAAACATGCAGTTTTAAATACTATTTTAATAAACAAATAAAATGCATAATGATTCCACATCTAATAGAGTATTTCCATTAGTTAAAAGTATAATAGCTGTACCCCAGGGTAGCATAACCATAAGTGAGCCACTCAGTCTTTCCCAATGAGTAGGAGAAAAAATAGCTCTGTACCAATAACTTCCACTTGCTATTATAATACAGTTCTGTCCATCACCAGCCAGCTGAAATTATAAAGAGTGAAACATTTAATGAACTTGCTCTCATTAAATGATATATATCATCTAATGCTGAGGGAGAGAAAGCTAAAGCTCACAGTTTGAATGGTCCTAGAACAACCTTAACAACAGCTTATTAACAATGAAACTGAGGAATATTACACTATTTCAGCAGTTGGGAAGCAATTTATTTTATTTATTCTCACCACTGCACTTTTTGGACCTATAATATATTCCACCCATCAGAAAGCTTAATCTCAGCTGGAAAACCTGAATTCTTATTTTGGTTTCCAAAATTCCAATTCTTTACTAAATTCTAAGTACCTTTTAAACATTGAAATGCTCGTGGTGGATATTTATTCTTATAGGTAAAATACATAGCTACTTTCATATTTTAAAAGATATATATTAAAAATTCACACCTTGTCAAGAGTATAATTAAAAATGAGATTTTTTTTCCAATTAGGTTGGTTTCGATCTGCAAATCAGGTTTCATGCTTTTTGTCACAAAATGTACTTTTGTGCTACACATCCAATGAAAGAATGACACCACTACAAGATACTTGGACAATTTTCTTTACCACTGGCTATTACTGTGTCAAAATGGTACTGAGGTTCCTGGGCGATCTAGTTCTTCTTCCTAATTAATGAGATAAAAATGCTCAAATCAGAATTTATGGGGGGGGGCACATTTTGAAATTCTTACAAGAATTTGGATTAAAAATAATGAAGGTCACCAAATGATATATTTTCTGATTGAATGTAATATTTTTTATTCCTTTCTATTTTGATGGTATAACTGTGACAATACAGGGTGATTCAAAACTAACTGAACACTTTCGCAACTGTTTACTCAGCAACTAGGTGATATATGAAATTATAGAGTTACCCTTCCAAATGTCTAACCGTTAGAGAAACACAAGTTTGGACTACATGTTCATATATAACCTGGTTCCTTAATAATAAATGTTTAAGAGTTTTCTATTATTTTTGACCACTCTACAATTTGTTGTAGAATGCTTGCATGAATGTCCTTCAACTAAACACAGGTTGCAAAGTAGCATAAATAATTTTATGTTCTTATCAAAACTGTCCTAAGTTATGTACCAACTTAGATATGTATTATTTTTAATATGCATCTCCATTCATATTTTTAAATAACATTTGTTATCACTAAGATCAGCTTCTACACTACTACAAGAAAGGAATATATACATGTACTCAAAAATCAGAAGTCCAATTTGATATTTAAAATCAATAGATGATAGATAAAATGCACTGGACACACAAAACTAGATTGAACCCAGGTTGTCAAAGTGCCTACGAAAAAGCCTCTGAGTCTATACAGGCTTACCAAATTGACCATTTTGACTAAATTGACTAGTCAATTTAATGAAGAGACACTTAACACCCTCCTACCTCAAACTGACCAAAACCACCTGTTCAAGAACTTGAGGACAGTCTTATTTTGCTGCTCTTTCCAAACACCAGTTCCTTCCACTGCCCTACTCACCTGTCTCCTCCAAGCAGCCCTTTGCTGATTCAATTGTTTTCTCAATTGTGGTTGGAGTTAGGGAATGACTATTTGTTCCCCAGGACAGACATTTTCCTGGGATTGAGTGAGTTACAGTAATCAACTGAGCTGATGGCTGCCCTGGGTAGAACCATTTGAAGGCCCCTGAAGAGCAGGTTAAATTCCTGAGTGCTCCAAGAATTCTGCTTCCATGAAAAATCCATGAACTGCTGGCTTGGTATTCAGTGCACTCTTTCATAGCCTGTACTGTGCTTCTGAGCTAGTGATCTGAAATACTCATCCAGCTACAGTTTCTCTTGCAGCTAGCCAACTCATGATTCTTTAAGAATCAACCACCCAATGGAAAAACACTATCAGTTTTCTTTTCAGGCTAAATGCCTTGGTTTCAAAATAGGTGAGAAGAAAGAAAATGCAATTGTGCAATTTTTGAGATATTAGCATTTCCATTTTAATCCTTACAATACTTCTCTACAGGAAACAATGGCACCCCACTCCAGTACTCTTGACTGGAAAATCCCATGGACAGAGGAGCCTGGTAGGCTGTAGTCCATGAGGTCCCTAAGACTCGGACACGACCGCAGCTTCACTTTCACTTTTCACTTTCATGCACTGGAGAAGGAAATGGCAACCCACTCCAGTGTTCTTGCCTGGAGAATCCCAGGGACGGCGGAGCCTGGTGGGCTGCCGTCTATGGGGTCACACAGAGTTGGACACACGAAACAAAGCTTCCATGAAAACCCCTAAGAGAACATGCACGTCTAGAAGACTTACTTGCTTTTTTCTCTGGGTGTGAGATACCCATCATCTTCCACAAGATGGCAGGCAGTTTTCATTTTACTGTTGGTGATCAACAACAGGAAATCACTCCACTCTCAAATGACAGCAACCCCAGGTAGCTAGGGTGACATTTGCTTTACATTATGATACACACTAATTAATCATTAGTGATCCCAGAAGTAAGTCTGCTAAAAAATGCCTTGCTATGGCTTCTCACAGCAGGGGCTTTCAATATTGATACTATTACACACATATATGTTCAGCCAGTATATGTTATACTTGTTTACATTTTAAGGCTTTATATTTTTAGGGTATTTTAATCAATATTGCCTAGATTAATATTCACCTCTTATTTGGAAGGGGAAATGAGGAGGCTCATAAAGGAAATACAGAAAGTTTTGAAAAGGCAAAGGCAACTTGGACAAAGTTTTCGGTGGAGGCACCTATGTCCTCTGGCATTGGCTGACATCTTTAACTTTGTCCCAGGCCCATCTCAAAATTGCTGGGGCAAAACTTCTGTAAAGAACTTGGCTGGTACTATCATTGTGCACTTGTGTCCTATGGTCTCAAGATGGAGCACCTCATGCAGGAATTAATCTAGCCCATTAACTATCCAAAAATGCTCACATTGCCTTTCAACATGGATTCCATTCCATAGCAAGGAGCCTTATAAATAACTCCACCAGACCTCAGGCACAATGCCAGTTTCAGTGTTAAAGCTTTTAGCAAGGTTCACCAACTTCCTGAACAGCCAAGGCATGTCACTTTCCTCCACCACCTGAAGCTAACCCAGGATAAAGATAATCTCTCTGGGTCCACCCCACCAGTTGTGGAAAGTCTTATGCAGTTTAAATTCACATCTCAATCCCACTGCTGGGCATACACACTGAGGAGATCAGAATTGAAAGAGACACATGTACCCCAATGTTCACTGCAGCACTGTTTATAATAGCCAGGACATGGAAGCAACCTACATGTCCATCAGCAGACGAATGGATAAGAAAGGAGTGGTACATATACACAATGGAGTATTACTCAGCCATTAAAAAGAATACATTTGAATCAGTTCTAATGAGATGGATGAAACTGGAGCCGATTATACAGAGTGAAGTAAGCCAGAAAAAAAAACACCAATACAGTATACTAACACATATATATGGACTTTAGAAAGATGGTAATGATAACCCTGTATGTGAGACAGCAAAAGAGACACAGATGTATAGAATGGACTTTTGGACTCTGTGGGAGAGGGAGAGGGTAGGATGATTTGGGATAATGGCACCGAAACATGTATACTATCATGTAAGAAAGGAACCGCCAGTCTATGTTCGATACAGGATACAGGATGCTTGGGGCTGGTGCACAGGGATGATCCAGAGAGATGATATGGGGTGGGAGGGGGGAGGGGCTTCAGGATTGGGAACTCATGTACACCCGTGGCGGATTCATGTCAATGTATGGCAAAACCAATACAGTATTGTAAAGTAAAATAAAGTAAAAATAAAATTTTTAAAAAATTAAAATTAAATTCACATCTTAGTTCCAGTTATAATTGGTAAGTTCTCCACTTAGGTCAACAACAGCTATCCCCAGGCCTTGTTAACAAATCTTTTGAAACATTTCTTTTACTCCACAAAACTAGCTTTCCTCTGATGATGACACTTCTTTCACTGCTTCCTGAATTTTTACATGTATATGAATTACCTGGAAAACTTGATAAAATATGAATTCTGATTCAGTCTATCAGGGGTAGGACTAGAGATTCTACATTTCTAGCAAATTCCCAGGCGATCCTGGATGCTGCTTGCCCACAGGCCTCATTTGAATTAGCAAAGCTCTATAGAGTTTCTTCATTTATCCACACTCCATATGCCTGGGGTAAAGAAGACTGGCAGGAGTTTCCAGAATCCTCACTGTATTTTCTAGACTTTCTTCCATCCATAACTCCTCCTCTTTTGAAGCCTTCATCATCTGACTGATAAATTCTCTACACAGTCATCTCCAGATTTCCCTCCCAGGCACTCACTCCCTTCTATCCACTGAACATTTCAGAATCCAGATTACCATCTGTCCACGTATCTCCTCTTCATGAACAACTTCAATCTTCTTGTGGATGAGTTACTTATGACAGTGACCTTCATCTTCTTTCTACTTTACCAATCAACTCAATGGCCACACCATGACCTTGTTATCACCTGAAATGGTTCTAATACTGAAATCTCAAACCTTAAAAATTCTATTACCTCAGCCTCCAACAGGGGGCTTCTGCTCTGCTCTCTCCCACTAAATCTACTCTCTCACCTCAGGTGTTTCCACTCCTTGGACACCTCCACCCTCTTTTTTCCCTAATACCAATTGCTTTAACCTCCATTTCTATCTATTCTGGAAACCAGGGTTAACCATCTCTACTCCAGATTCAGTAATAATCTATCCCTAATTCTGTCTTCCAAAACTACTTGCTAAACTCAGTCCTGGTTGTACTCATACTTATTGTTTTAATCCTCCTCATCTATAAAGATCTTAGTGAACACACACAGGGACCTCCTCACACTGACTGACTCTGGTTGGACCCAGGACCCTGCTGCCCAATTCTCTTCTTTGTTCCCTCACAATTGTTTTTTTGGACACTTCATGCGTTTCAAAGTGTCAGGTTATAAATGTATTCAGCTCCCATTCCTTTCTAGCAAAATCTTTCTATATCTTTACTCAAACTCTCTTTTCCTTATCTCATGTTATGTTTTGCTTTCTTCTTCCAAAGTTAACCCCAAGAATTTTGTTAACTTAAAAAAGAAACAAATCCCTCTTATGCCCTTGGTTCTGCTTTGATGTATTAATTTCCCGTTCTTTTAAATTATCACACTCTCCCTTCCCATTCGGTCTTTCCTCTCAGCCAGCAGATTCTCTCAGGTCTTCCTCACTAAATGTCTTCAACCAAAAATACTCTCCATAACTTTATTTCTTTCTAGCTAGAGATACAATCCCAATTCTACCTTTTATTTTATAAACTCAAAAAAAAGTTGCCTTCATTCATCATCTCTACTTTTTATCATTGATTCTTTCTGTAATCCCCTACAAACATCTACCATATCATAAAGTAAACACCACACCTGAGCTGGCTTCTGTCACTCCACTGACAGTCTCGTAGTTCCCAATTTCAATGGCTTCATCTCCGCCTTTGACACATTGGCATAACTTACCACTTGATAGTCACCCTTCGACAGAAACATTTTTATCCCTTATATTCCCTTATACTCCTCTTAATATTCCTATTTCACTATTAACCTCCTCTACTGATTAATCACTTCTGTTTCCCCATCAAACTCGTAATGGTAATGTCCCAAATGATCTGCCCTTAGCCTTCTTTGTTTCTCATTCTGCCCTCTCCCCTTGTATATATCTCTATTCATGGGCTATCATAGTCATTCCCTCAATCTCAGTTATTTTTTCCATAGCACTTGTCATGTTTCTGACTTAGGAGATAATTTACTTATTATTTTTATTAATGCCCCCCCCACCATCTCATCCCTGCTAGAATATCAGCTACATAAAAGAAAGAGATTTTGTCTGTTTGTTCACTGATGTATACCAAGCACCTGGAAAATCCCTGGAACATAGTAAGTGCTCAGTAGATTTTGTTGAATAATCAGCCATTTCTAGATGGCAAAACCTAACCCTTCTCTTGACTACATACCTCCACGTTTATCATACCAACATGTCCAGATTAAGATGGCCCAAATCAAAGCTATTAACTCATCCTGTAACAAATTTGCTCTTCTCCCAGTGGTCCCTATCTCTGATCAAGGCACTGCAAGTCTAGAATCTCTGAAGTCATTCTGACTCCTTTATCTTTTCTTACAATGCACAGCCAATCAGTCATCAAGTACTGTGGATTGTAAGCCCTCCACCTCCTCCACTTGTACTTCCCATGTTCATCCTCACAGACAAGTCAAATTTCTATTCTCGCCTGCAGCTTGAAAATTGCCTCCTAAAATTATCCTGCCACTAGTTGCTCAGCACCATCTATCCTACACAATATTGCCATCTGCCTTTGATTCCTTTTTTTCAGCTTCATATCAACCATATTCTTTCACAGTACCTATTCTGTAGATATTTCTAATCTAAATGCTCATATGACCAATGAACATAACAGGAGATTCTAAGAGAATATAGGTGAGAAGAATGGTGAACTAATTTTCAGAGAATCTGATAAGACTTGCTAAACGAATGGTGTGACTTAAAATTAACCTTAGTGAGGAACTGAGATATGAGAATAACTAAAGACAAAACTCAGAAAAAAGGGCCTTCCCCTCTATTTGAGGGCCTAGATGGAGTTTTCAAAGTTTTCAACGTGGGATCCATGAACCATCTGCTGTCCGAATCCTCTGGGGTTGGCCCTTGTACCCTCATTTGTAACCAGTGTCCCAGGAGACGCTTATACACATTTAAGATTGAGAATAACTAAGAGAGTAATATCCACACTTTCCATTTTTGAATCATGCAAGAAGAAATACCTGTATCCTTTCACTCTGAAATAACATGTAAAGGATACTGGATTAGGAATCAGAAAAACTGATTTATTTTCTTAACTTTGCTCCTCACTGGCCTATGTGCTTAGGCAAGTCACTTACCACTATATTCAAATACAGGGGCTGGAGGAGATGACCTCTAAGAATATTTGTCACTGGAGGAGTTACTGTTTCCATTGGAATGATCACCTCATCATCACCTCATATCCTGCAGTTTCCTGCCACCAAACTGAATAACATTCACTCTGACCAAGAATCATGCATGAGGAAATAGCTGAGAAAGTGATTCAAATATCACCTTCTCAGTAAGGTCTTTGTTGATCTTGTCTGAAAGAGTAAGTCCCTGTCTCATGCTTCTTATTCTTCCTACTTAATTTACTTTTCTCCATTACACTTAACACTATGTTTTTCAGTCTTTCAACCAAGCAATCTTGCTTATTGTCTGTTTCCCCCACTGGACTGTAAGCTCCATGAGAGCAAGGTTATGTCTGTTCTGTTTACTGCTACATCATCTGGACCTTTAACAACCCCTGGTATATAACAAAATATAGCTTTAAAGTTCTCATCATTCCCTTGGTTACCTCTCCCCCCTCTATCTCCCACTCCCTTTGTTCTGGCTTTCTCTCCAATTCTCTCTCTCCTTCTCATCACACTGTACCCTGACCCCTTTACACATTTAGGGCTGTGGCAATAAAGATGGGATAAAGTGGACATATGGGTAATGGAGGATAATTCATGTTCATTTTCAACTTTTTAGTTTGCCCAAATGAATCTCAGAGGAAGGAAAACTCCTTCCTTAGAATTTTGGAAGAAAAGTTCTTCCAGATCTGAGACCTCCGGCAGCGTTTTCGTCGTGCACAAAGGATACCTTGACCTTTGAACCTAAGTTTGAGGGTAATGCTGATGATCTTTGTAAAGAGAGAACCACCACTAAATGTGCTTATGTCATAGACAAGAAACAAAGAAAATAACATTCAGTTCAAACAAAAGAATAGGCAATAGTCCCAAAGTATATGTTTCATTGAATTTGAACCTGAATTTACTCAGACTACATTTTGACTACCTACAAGAAAGGCTCATTCACAGGACCATGGGGAAGCTAGATTATGAAGTCCATTGAATATATCTCTGGCTTCACCCTCAGGCACCTTTTCCATTCTCTCTTTTTTCAGAGCTGCTGAGTCAAGTATTCTATCCTCTTTCTACCCCTTTTGGATGGCATTACCCATTTTTGCCCCCACAGATACCCTTCATAGGCAAAACTTCTCCGTACCTCGGTAGACCAAGGAACCTGGGCCACCATGTTAACAGGAAGGATAAAGCATTTTTTTTATTTTGGTCACCTGGGGCTCTCTACAAAAAAAGCTAATGCATCCTCCTTTGCTATCAACTTTGTTGGTAAAGCAAAGGATAGAGATTTTTAGCTTGAGAATGAAGAAAGGGATATTTTAGGGTAGACTTATTTTCCGTGACTTTCCAATACAACCGTGGAGGGAGCTGCCCACTCTGAAATAAACAAGATGAAATAATCAAACCTTAGAATCAAATTTAGCAAAGACTGTGATTCTATTTAGCCAAAAGAAGACTTTCTGGGGATTGATTCAGCAAACTCATGTGAGTCCCCAAGAGTCCCAGGGCCTGGCAGGGTACTCAGTAAATATGTGCTTAATGAAGATGGGAACCTAAGTCATATGGAAAGCTGACATTTCATACAAATGTTGGCTGATAGTGAATATAAAGCAACTGTTAAAGATTTGGTTTCAAACTGTAGAAGGACCAAATGAAAAAAAGACAGCAATTCTAAAGTAGAGATTTATATTTTCATCCAGAATGAATTAAACACTATTGTTTCCTCACTGTTGGCTCCCCAGCAGATTTCAGGTGTCTTGGGATGTGACCAATGCTATATTTCAAGTTTAGTGCAAGCAAAAAGCACCTCAGTCTCTCAACCTCCCAGCCAATGCTCCTTTCAAGAGGTTAGCAGCAAGCAATTTCCTTAAAAAGAGAAACCCTGTGGCTGGTCAGTTTTTACTCTCAATTGATGAAATAGCTTTTGACCCTTTTGTTTCACTTCTGATTTGGAGAGGATGATAGACAGGTCACTAAAAGGTAGAGAAGGGGAACTCACAATTTGCCATTTTCAAAGATTATTGAGAAAAAGATGGCTAAAATGAGTCTAAAGCGATTCTTGGGCTTCCTAGTCTATCTGTTTCCCTGTCCCTAATGCAATTGGGTTGGTTGCAAGTCAGTTATTAAGCATCAACTAGATATTATGCCCTTAGCTAGATGCTGTTCTTTCCATCCACTCATTCAACAAATACTTACTGAGCACCTACAACAGTAATGCTGTGAGATGCTAGACAAAGGTAGCATGGTCCCTACACTTCATGTGATTATAATCAAAATGGTGGGGGACAATTGTTCTGGAAGCAGAAACTTTCAACTAAATATAATCGAGATGACAGTATTATATATCAAAGCCTTACTGTGTGCCTTGCACTGAGCCAGGGACTTGTATGTATGTTCTCTGTTTGAATCCTCACAACAGCCTGGCAAGTAGGCTCTTAATTATCCTTGTCTTATTGATGAAGAAAATGCACATCAGAGAGATAAAGTAAGTTGCTCAAGATCATGTAACTACTAAGTTGCAAAGCTAGGATTTAAAAACATATCTATCTGATTTCAAAGCCTACGTTTTTTCCAGAACATGGTACTGTCTTTAGAAAGGCAGTTAACAGAGCAGTCAGAATTTCCCATCCTACAGAAACCAGATCTTTCCCCCTCATGTTGACTGTCTTAGTTCAGCCTGCTATAACAGAATACCATCCATGGCTGGCTAACACAACAGAAGTTTATTTCTAACAATTCTGGAGGCTGGGGCGTCCAAGATCAAGGCGCTGGCAGATTCAGCGTCGGGTGAGAACCCCCTTCTTGGTTCACAGATGGCTGTTTTCTTGCTGTGCCCTCACACGGTGTAAGTGGGGGAGATAGCTCTCTAGGGTGTCTTTTATAAGGGCACTTATCCCATTCTTGAGGGCTCCATTCTTATGATCTAATCACCTCCCAAAGGCTCCACTACCTAATATCATTGCATCAGGGGTGAGGATTTCAATATACAAATTTTGGAACAACACAGATATTCAGTACATAATGTTTACTTTTGCTCAGGGGCCTCTGTTCGTGGTTAGAATTACTATGATTTAAAAATTGCACATCCATCTACTTTTTCCCCTGAAGAACCTTTTCCATTAACTTTAAAGGAAATGGACTGTGGAATTTTAACCTGCCTTGTTGAATGACTTCTAATCAGGAATTTCCCTTCTTTAACCATTCAATATGGCAATCAAGAAGAATAAAAAATGGATACACAGTGTTTATGAAACCATGATCTTGATACAAGTAACTGAGTCAGAGGAGAGGACAATATGTCACTGTGATGGGCTTTTCACTGCTTAAGTTTAAGACTTCAGGTACTATCATCACTGAGGCCAAGAGATTACTTATTTATACCTGGATTATGCCCTAGGCAGAGGACAAGGAAACAAGGCAGCATCTCTCCAGCCAGGATTTTGTAACTACACTACTTAACCAATGGTGCTGGACTACAGAGAAAATCTTTATTCATACATTCATGTAGGGCCCTTCCCACCTTAGTGTCTTTGCTCCAACTGTCCTCAAATTTGGAAGGTTCTTTTTCTGTTTACTTAGAAAAATCTGAAATTTCCATTAAAACTCAACTAAAATTATGCTTTTTCCAAGATGACTTCCCCAACAATTTTAGTCAAAATCAATGCTTTTCTTATTTCCTATTAACCTATAGCTCTATTTCCCAGCTGACTTTTTATCAGAATTAGATTCAGTAAGTATTTTTGCCTCTGTGAGATGGTGAGCTCTGAGCAGCTCAGGGATTTTATCTTGTTCATCTCTGTATCCATCCTAGTATCCAATACAGTATGTATCAAATACTATACTAAACAGCAAATGCTTATTGAATCATATTTGACCGAATAATAAAAAATGAAATCCATTCTTTCTAGACTTCAATTCCTACTCCTATTTCCTACCTGGGACCCGGGACACAAAAGTCAGTAGGGATCCCTTTGGCTTTGGCATCAGACCAACCTGTATTCAAGTCAACACTGCAGCTTCCTAGCTGTGTAAACCTAGGCAAACCATTTCTCTCTCTGAGCTTCAGGTCTCTTTATCTATACAATCATGATAACAACTCTCGTGAAATTACCAAAAGGAATAAATGAGGTAGGTGTGTGTGTGTGCACGCCACACACACACAAACCTTAGTTTCTCTTATTTCATCCTTTTTTATGGTAGGGAAAAGGCCCAAAATAGGAAAAACAAACATTAACCCAGGATATCAAGGGGTGTCAACCTACAAGTGGCCAATTTACTGGGTCCCTACGATTATCCTAGCACTGTGCGAAGTTCTATAAGGGAGATAAGAAAGAGCCTCTGCCTTCAGAAAGCTAACAATCTATTGGGAGAGGAAAAACAAATTCGTGAGAAACACACATTAAGAACCTCACCAGGAATATGCTAAATGCCCCAAAGATGAACAGACAATAAATGCCAGAGGAGGAACAGGTCTGACAGACTTGAAGAAAGCTTAAAAGGCCCTGTAAGGAATAGGCTGGAACTGAATGGAAGGAAAAAGAGGCTGTGGGTATTCCAGTCAGAAGAAATGACCTATGTTCAAATGTGAGGGTGGAGGTATGTTCAGAGGGTTGGAGAACAGCCAAGGCACTAGACCTACATACTTCAGAGACGAGGTAAGAGGTGTAACGAGTGAGTGTTGGACAGCAAAGGGCCTTGAGTGCCAGATTAGGCGTAACCGTACAAATCACTGGCAAACAGCAGAGTAGGGGGTCACCTTATCGGAAAACCAATCTCCAATTTGGGAAGCATTCCTGCTGAGGTCATGCCTTGCTGCTGCTGCTGCTAAGTCACTTCAGTCGTGTCCGACTCTGTGCAACCCCAGAGACGGCAGCCCACCAGGCTTCCTTTCCCTGGGATTCTCCATGCAAGAACACTGGAGTGGGTTGCCATTTCCTTCTCCAATACATGAAAGTGAAAAGTGAAAGTGAAGCGAAGTCACTCAGTCATGTCCAACTCTTAGCGTCCCCATGGACTGCAGCCTACCAGGCCCCTCCATCATGCCTTACGTATGTATATAAAGTGACCACTATAAGAAGCAGGCAGTACCGCTGTGCAGGCTGGGAGGTGAGTTATCCAGGATCAGACTCCATAGTGGAGGAGACTCGGCCCTTTGTTTCTAAGAGTGGTGACAGGCGTCCCTTCCCCCACCGCAGCTGCCCTTGAGGCATGCTGGGGGCTGACTCCCCAGAGGGATAACAGAGCTGTCCCAGAGAATCCAATAGGAACAGGCATAGGCAAGGCTCTCCTCTCTCCACCCCCATCCAGCCCCAGGCTGCACACCCAACCCGACACCCAAAGAATTGAAGTTTACCAGGAGAGCCCCAGGAGAGGCTTGTTGGCCCTGGACTCTAGGGCCAGGCTGCCTGCTCCCCTCATTTGCCTGGGGTGGGGGCGGGAGTCACGCTGATTGGCTTCCAGCTGGCTTTGCTGAGCTCTTACAATAATAAAGATGGGACTCTTTACCAGTGAGGTCATGAATTGAAGAGCAGAAGTGGGGACAAGCTTTGCACTGCACTAAGGGCTGCCCCCACCACCTGCTGGGCAGGAAAGTTTTCTTCGGCAGGAAAGAGAAACAGTGAATGGGGAAAGGCCAGGTGGTGGGGTGGTTTGCTCTGGGAGGCTGGCTGGAATGAGTGTGGCATTGTGAGCCTCTGGCTCTGTGTGGGCAAGCAACAAAGTAGCGGGGACCCCTTATCAGGTGAACTCAAGTGCCCATCAGCTCACTCCATCAACTGCTGCCCCTCCTCCCCCAAGCGTCTCTGGGCTGTTTATTTTCTTAGAAAAGGGGAATCTGCATGTCAGCTCATTTGCATTCTTTGGTCCCAAACAAAACCATATTAAAGTGCCCTGAAGAGCTGGCTAACTGGGAAGGCTGTTTGCCTTGGGGGAAAAAAAAGTCCTTACATTTGAAAAGGAATCAATGTAGTATTCTATTTTCCTGCCAAGTACAATGCTTGCATTAGAGAAAGAAAATCTCTCATTCACTCCTATCTGACTGAATGTAATGGTTAAGAATTTAGCATCTTTTTCAACAGCTTTTAGATATTTTATGTTTTCTTCATTCTTACCAACTTGTTTTGAGTCCTGTAAATGTAGCTGGAGAATGAAAGGAAGTAAAGAAGGGAGCAAAGGCTTCAGCAGTGGCCTGGTATCCCTCAAGAAGCATGGATGCAGTTGCTTTTCTTACTTGGGAAACAGATGGTGTTTTATGCTTAACACAATCAGCACCGCCTCTCTATCTGTGCCCCTAACCTTCCCCACCTGTGTGAAACCTAATCAGCGCCTAATGAACATACTTGGAGCTGTCTGGATGGAATTAGTCCCAGTAGGAGCCGGCCTTCAGGTACCAGGCACTCTCTTAAAGCTGAGTAGCTGCAAAAGACAAGAAATCTTTACATTAGAGCTAATTAAATAAAGGTCTGCCTCTGCTAAAGACGTTTTGTTTTTTCCCCTCCTAGAAAGTAGACAAGACTCAGTGTATTACATTGTTAAGCTAATGTTGACCCCTCTCCTCACAGCAACTATGGACAAAGGTTTATAGTTTGAATTTCCTCTAAATACATGAGACATCAAATGCCTTTTCTGTCATCTCCACTCAATGTGGGCTGCTTTCCCTGGATCATATTCTCCTTTGTGTAAATACATGCACACCAACAACGGCAAAGTTCAGGCAAAACTTGCCAGAAGGCTGCCCACCAAACCATTCCCTTTTGCCAAATCTGTGATTTTATCCCAACAAAATGAACAGAGGACTTAGTCAAAGTGCATACTTAAAACACACACACACACACACACACACACACACACACACTATGGTGTTAGCAAATTGTTACTGACATTTGAAATTTTATTAAGAATTGCAACAACCTAGAGGCTTCTGGGTAATGTGCAAATCGCTAGGAAGAAATCCACCATTTTCTGGTCAAAAGCTGTTTCTTTTGATGACATAACAAGGTCAATAGGTCATGGTGGCTCCATTACTTCACCTTGAGTTGAACCCGTTTGATGACATACCAAAGTATAAATCATCATGGATTAGCCAGAATGCCCCTCTTCTCACCCCACCCATCTCTTTAGAGTTTCTAAGGAATAGGGACCCATAGACTCTGTTCTTACTGTGCCTTCATCTCCCTACAGATTTCAATGGAGGGTCATGCTAGTGCTCCTCACCCATTACCTTTAGGATCAGAAGGAGGCTAAGTTCCCTCCCAGGCTCATTTCCTTGTCATCTCCTAGAGTTCTATAAATCTCTAAATAGGAGGTCAGCAAACTATAGCCCTTGGACCAAATTCTGCCTGCTGCTTGTTTTTGTAAATAAAGTTTTATTAGAACACAGTTTGCCTATTTGTTTATTATAGCCTATGGCTGT
>SJYA01003390.1:921804-944440 GCA_006410615.1 Neotragus moschatus
CTATGGCTGTCTCAGTACAATAGTGAAATTAAGTAGTTGTGACAGAGATTGCATGGCCCACAAAACTTAAAATACTTATCTAGCCCTTTACAGAAAAAGTTTGCTGAACTCTGTTCTAAGGCTTTGTGTTATAAAGTGCTAGTTGGGCTATGCTAGTCTTTCTGTGGAGCTAGTTGTATTCATATTTTGAAGATTTGGTGGTTACTGTCTTTATCTAAACTTGCCTCAGTACCTATTTACCCTCAATTCACAGTAGGTAGAAAACAATGAAACAATGGTGATTTTCAATTTTACTTAACCAGATCCAGAGAAATGAAGCTTATGTTCTGTGCCCTTGCCCATCTGCCCTTATCTTGTTGGAGAAGGTGAGACAGGAGAATCTGATATCTTTCCTCTCACATCTATGTGGCACATAAGAAACCACAAATCACTTCTTTTTAGCAGAAAACGTAAGTGACAAAGATGCTTCAGAGGACAAGAAATAACAAGGGTAGGAGTCCACTGAGAGAACTTGACTCAAAACACAACACTTTGTATTAACCCTGGAACAGCTCCAGAAACCTCAATATTCCTTTTGGCCATGGCTTTAGCTAACATGGTCTTAAAAGCTTTCCCTAAAAACTGTTACCCATTTTTGCTTGTGTTTATTCCTCAACTTGGGAAAAAAAATTATACACCTATAATGCATTTCTAAACATGATAAGCTTCAAGGAAGAACCTGTTATAACTGAAAGTCATTGGGAAATATGGATTTAAATACAGTTCAGCAACAGAGCAAGCTCTATTTCCAAGCCAGGAAGAATTTGTACCCTCCAGGGAAGTCCTTGGCTACTTGGTAGCTTTATTTTTCTAAAACACTAGTAGAAACTTCGATTCAATATGGAAAAAACTTTTTAAGTGAGAGAAATAATCATTATGAGAAAAGAGCTATTCTTTCTACATAGTATTAAAAACAATAATTGTAAAAATATATAAGGACTTAACTATGTATCAGCCACTATTCCAATTACTTTACATGTATCACATCTCATGTAATCCTCACAACATTCTGAGGTTTCTATAATTTTTATTTTTAATTTTTACTTATTTTTATTCCTATATTACAGAAATCAGAATGCCCAGTGTCACAAGAGCTAATAAGTGGTTGAGCTGGGATGAAAATATCACTTACTCTGACTCTTCCACTAAATCAGGAGCACATGTACCTTGAGTTCTCCTTACAGTAATAGGAATAGATTTCCCTGAACCACTCATACTCTCAAACTTGCTTCTTTACTGTCCAGCAGCAAATGCTATCTGACATCTCTCTGGGTCCTTAAATTAGAGAAAAGCTAAGCAATTCTGGTTGGGTTCTAGTTTACAAACCGCCTTGAACGGAGGCAGAGAAGAAGGCTGCCTGCACAGGAGAAGCATCTGAGGAGTGCCTACCACTGAAGCAGTCCTTTCTTTAATGGTCCTCTGGCCCAAGGCATTGTTTCCCTGAAACAGATTGGGTAAAACATAATAGTCTTCCACTTAGCAAGGAGAGATGAAGACAGGGAAGAAAAAGAAGTTAGAAGATGGTTGCTGTAGTCCAGGAGGGACACAATGAGGATCTTAATGGTGGCAGAGGTGATGGAGAGGAGGTGCCAGAATCAAGATATTATCAAAACTGACGTGACCTTGTAATTGTATTGATGAGGATGGGCTAACTGCTGTAACATATAAACTCTGAAATGCATAATCACTCAAACCTCATAGAAGTGTCTTTCCTGCTCATATAACAGTACTGGGCACCTGAAGAGTAGGCAGATCAGTCCTTATGCATGCAGGGTGCCAGGCTGACAGCAAATCACCATCTTTAATATGTGGGTTCCCAGGTTGTCTGGGGTGCCATCTCCATTGCAGCCAGAGAAGCATTTACTTCTCTAAAGCAGATACCTTTCAGTGAAGAAAAGTATTGACTTCAATGAATGACTTATTCATCAGACAGTTTTTTTATGCACCACTCTCTAATCTGTTTTCTCCTAATACTCTGGGCATATCTCTTTCATAGCAGTTATCACACTACACTGAAACTGTAAATTTACCCGTTGCCCCACTAGAAGATGTATTCTTTGAGAATGAACACCATGTCTTATATACATCTCCACACATTTAGTGAAAGTGTTAATCACTCAGTCATGTCTGACTCTTTACAACCCCAGGGACTATAGCCCTTCAGGCTCCTCTGTGCATGGAATTCTCTAGGCAAGAATACTGGAGTGGGTTGCCATTTCCTTCTCCAGGGAATCTTCCAGACCCAGGGATTGAACCCGTGTCTCCTGCATTGCAGGCAGATTCTTTATCATCTTAGCCATCAGCACTCTGCTGAGAGTACAGTAAATGCTCAACAAAAGTCACCTTTAAAAAATGAATATATGAGTGAATGCATGAAGTCATATTTCTTAATACCCATGGCTTCATCATCTTCTCAATATAAAGATATTAGCCTTCCTAAGATCTACCTTTATGTTATATAAACTAGCCCACAGAACAAAAGGGTACAAGTTGATCTAAAATGAACTGAAAATGGGGGTAATAGTCTATCCATGGCCTTTCCCATCTTCCTAACAACTCAAATTCAAAACTGAAACTTTTTGACCAATAGATGTACTAATGCTGTCTAGCAAGCAATCCTGTGAAGGGTGAAATGCCAAATCTCTCCTGGATTTGGTTACTGTACCGGGAATAATTGAATAGTTTAAAACATGTCTGCCTTGTAACTTGGCTAGCCTTTATATTATAACAATGAAAATTCACAAATGTGTCTAGGGAGTCATTTATGCACTGGAGTACCATATAAGAAACCCAATTGCATATAATAAAGTATATAATGCACATAAACATTTAATGAAGAGTAAAAGCATTGCCAGGCCTCTCCAGGAGCAGCCCTTGACTCATACTCTCCCCTGAGATCCCCTACAGAAGGAAAGGGTTAACCAGATGTTCCACTCCTGCAGAAATGGGAGGACCTAAGCCAGCTGCAGATGGTACAAAAGTAGGAAATGAGAGAGCAAGGCCTGGGGCTGAACTGTAGTGAATGGGGGCAGGCTTATCCACTGGTTGTCACCAATAATGGCCTCAGGGGTTCGGCCTGATTTCCCCCAGTAAGAAAACCAGGTCAGCAATTGGCAGACTTCAAGGTGCCTGTGTAATATTGTGCTTCACAGTTTGAGCTGTTGAGTCAAGTAGATCAGGAGTTGAATCCTGGCCCTACCACTTACTAGCTGTATGACCTTGAGCAAGTCACTTAACCTCTCTGAAGCTCGGTCTATAAGTTGGAAGCAATGATACTCCCTATTTCCCAAGGTGGTTATGAGAATTCTGTGAGATAATGCAAATGAAAGTGCCTGGGCTCTACTAAGACCTCAAGAAATGATAGTGGTTGTCATTTTTATTATTAAAATCCAAAGTCAGGAGTACTTACCCTTTAGGTTTTCATCTAAGGATTTTATTATAATTTTAGCTCTTATGTTTAAGCCTTTGATCCATTTTGAGTTTGTTTTTTAAATTTATTTATTTTAATTGGAGGCTAATTACAATATTGTAGTGGTTTTGCCATACACTGACTAATCAGCCATGGGTGTATATGTGTCCTCCCATCCTGAACCCCCCTCCCACCTTCCTCCCCATCCCCTCCCTCAGGGTCATCCCAGTGCACCAGCCCTGAGCACCCTCTCATATATTGAACCTGGACTGGTGATCTATTTCACATATGGTAATAGACTTGTTTCAATGCTATTCTCTCAAATCATACCTCCTTGAGTTCGTTTTTGCTCATGGTATAAAGTGAGAGTCCAACTTCACTCTTTTGCATGTGGATATCCAGTTATCCTAACACTACCTATTGAAGAGACTAGCCTTTCCCCACTGAAACGTGGTCTTGACATCCTTATTGAAAATCAGACAATCATAGATATCTGGGTTTACATCTGGACTCTGAATTCCATTCCATTGATCTATATTTTTATCCTTCTGCTGGCCTCCTAAAATTCCAACTTTCAGCTTTGGGTTTCTGAGCTCCATCTCCTGCTGGCACACTTTGCCTCTCCCTCCAGATAATCTCTTGCACAGTCTTTTTTAAAGATGTCTCCAAGCTGATTTTCCTGTATGCCCATAACACAAAAGCAAATCATCCATAACACCAAAACAATGCATCTCCTTTCTCCCTCTGCTGCTTTTATTTTCCTTCCTTCTCCATCCCCTTCTCTTCTTCCTCGGGACTACAGACAGTGACTTTAGATTTCTCAGACAATAATTAGGTATTGTGTTTTGTTTCTCCTAATCTTCAAAGGATACATATCAAGCTTTCAGAATCATCTAAGTCCCTCTTGCTTGACAAAAGGTGTGGGGAAGGTCCCCGTCTCCCCACACTATATGAGGCACAGTGGAGAAGTGACAAAGCATGCCACTGCCATCCAACATTTCTCTGCAAAGGAATGCTCTCTCTCTCTCTATTTCTTTAACTTCAACCCTTTAATACCTTCAAGATTGCTGATGGGATATGGATTGCAAAACTTGTTTCTAGAAATCTCCATTGCAAGTCTCATATAAAAGGGCCCCACTTTAAAACTAAGGATGTTCTCAATCTTTTGCGGCCTAAGCTAAAACTGAGATGTAAAGAGTCCTATTTTACAAATGAAGAATGAATGAATGAATGAATATCAGCTTCTTTCTCCCACTCCCTGCCACTTTTTAGTTTAATTCATTGACCAGCATTGTGCAACCAAATTTTATTAATATTGAGCAACAATCTGCTGTGTCAGTTTGAAGAATCAACTCCCAACAATGATAATACTTTTTAAAATCATAAGTATAAAGTCTTGATAGCTAATAGCAAATATTTATTTAAATTGAATGGATTTCTTTTTTTTAATTGAATGGATTTCTGATTTCAAGTTGGTACAAATATTTCTGCCCCTCTTCCTCTTCAAAAATCACATAAAACCAATAAGAGGAACAGAGAGCAGCAACACAAACTCTATCTTCAATGAGACTAGGTATGGTAGCTAGTCTCCAAAGACGGTTCCTAGCAATTCCTCTGTTCTCCTGCTCTTCCTCACATCAACAGCTGGAGTTTATTTTCCCTCCCCTTGAATCTCTGGCTTTGATCAAAGGAATACAGCAAAAGTTACATTCTGAGAGTGTGAGCACAAGCTGTAAGAGGACTCACAGCATCCACTTCCTTCTTTTAGGAAACTGGGTACCATCCAATCACAGTTCAAGCCAAATGGAAATGTCACATGGAGGAGAAGCAAAGGCACTCTGATTGAAAGTTCTAACTGAGCTAATGGTCAACAGTTAGCACCAACTGCCAGCCATGCGAGTGCACCATGTAAGGGCATTTTAGCTCAGTCAAGCACGTAGATGACTGCAGTTTCAAATGACATCTCATGGAGAGACCAGTCAATGCGCAAAACCTTGAGAAAACAAAAAGAATGTGGTTATCATTTAAAACCACTATATTTTGTAATAGTTTGCCACATACTAATAGATAATGAAACACTTGGATATATCTGCATCCCCAAACCACAGTACTTAGAGGTAAGAAGTAGGTTGAAGAATGATAAATAATTCATTAGAGGGGAGGAAATTAAAACATAAGTGCCTGCAAAGGGTAGAAGAATGGTAATCAATACTGGAAAAGCAAGGCATTCAAAATTTCAAGTGAATTTGGTTTGCAATAAAATTATAAAGCAAGTGATAAAGATAGTTTCAAATGTGCAAGTGCAAAATTTATCTCCATAAAAAACTTTGAAACTCTAGAAACTTCTATAGGATATGTTCTACAAAATATATATGCAAACCAAGAAAACAGAAGACATGGGATTCAGAAAACAGAAAATCCAACAATAAGGAAGTAAAGGTAGAAACACAGATGTCAGCCATGAGGCAAGTCATATGGGGGGTTTCAGAAGGGATGGTTCCAGGGAAAATCAGAAATGAAAAATATTCTCTTTATGTTTCATCTAACAAGTATCTATGGGGAAACTATTACTTTTTAAGGCTATTCTAAGCCCTGAGGATATAGTTATAAACAAAATTAAGTTTCTAACTTTTTGAAATTTGCATTCTAGTGGAGCTTAAAGCTTATGTCATCTGACAAGTTATGGAAAATTGTTACAAATCTCTTAAGGTATGCTGGAATTTTTACCAGATGTGACACAAATCAAAATAAGTAACATGAAAGTCAGTCAACAAGTAACTTCAGGAAACACAAAAAGTTGAAAAAGAAAGTAAGTGTAGTCTTAGTTCACCAATAGACTCAGTAGTGAATGACATTTGTATAAACACAGTAGTAAAAGTATAGTAGATTTAAACAAAAAAATGAGATATATTAGGAATATATGGCATGGGGAAGAGAAAAGTAAAAATGTGTTTATGTGTGTGTGTGTGTGTGTGTGTGCATATATATATGTATATATATAACTTGAAAAATGGAAATAAATATTAGAATAAATAGCTACAGATTTAAAAGTTTGCCACTAGTGAGATCGGAGAAGACAATGGCACCCCACTCCAGTACTCTTGCCTGGAAAATCCCATGGATGGAGGAGCCTGGAAGGCTGCAGTCCATGGGGTCGCTGAGGGTCAGACACGACTAAGCGACTTCACTTTCACTTTTCATGTTTATGCATTGGAGAAGGAAATGGCAACCTACTCTAGTGTTCTTGCCTGGAGAATCCCACGGACAGGGGAGCCTGGTGGGCTGCCGTCTATGGGGCTGCACAGAGTCGGGCACAACTGAAGCAGCAGCAGCAGCAGCAGTGAATGAGATGGGGCAAAGGACTGATGTTTTCCCTTAAAGGCNTGTTTATGCATTGGAGAAGGAAATGGCAACCTACTCTAGTGTTCTTGCCTGGAGAATCCCACGGACAGGGGAGCCTGGTGGGCTGCCGTCTATGGGGCTGCACAGAGTCGGGCACAACTGAAGCAGCAGCAGCAGCAGCAGTGAATGAGATGGGGCAAAGGACTGATGTTTTCCCTTAAAGGCCTTTTAGCATTATCAGACCTTAAAGAGAATTCCTGCATGTAACACTTTGGCATTAAAAGCTATATTTTAAAAAGGAGCTGAATAGATCTGTTTATTGGAACTGTTTCCTAGAGCTGCACAGGAGATATGATGACTGTTAACTTTGCCAAACATTAGATTTTGTTGTTGTATAGTTACTAAGTCACGTCCGACTCTTTTTCTGACCTCATACACTGTAGCCTGCCAGTTTCCTCTGTCCATGAGATTCTCCAGTCAAGCATACTAGAGTGGGTTGCCACATCCTTCTCCAAGGGATCTTCCTGACCCAAGGATTGAACCCATGTCTCCTGTATTTCAGGTTGATTCTTTACCTCTGAGCCACTAGAGAAGCCAAAAGGTTAGATTTAAAGATGATTATCAATTTTTATGCAAACTATACTACTAGCCAACAACTATATTTTTAACTGGGTCACCATCTTTATACAACCATGAATGCTTACACAACCAGTTGAATATTTTATTGCATTTTGTTCTCTTGTTTTATAAAAATGGCTGTAAATGGAAATGAGAGTCTCATAAATACAACCCAGAGACAAAGATCATTCAGTTCAGTTCAGTCACTCAGTCACATCCGACTCTTTGCAACCCCATGAATCACAACACACCAGGCCTCCCTGTCCATCACCAACTCCCGGAGTTCACTCAGACTCACGTCCATTGAGTCAGTGATGCCATCTAGCCATCTCATCCCCTGTCGTCCCCTTCTCCTCCTGTCCCCAATCCCCGAGCATCAGGGTCTTTTCCANTGGAATAAAAGCTGACCTTTTCCAGTCCTGTGGCCACTGCTGAGTTTTCCAAATTTGCTGGCATGTTGAATGCAGAATTTTCACAGCATCATCTTTCAAGATTTGAAATAGTACCAGGTTTTTAACTTAATTCTGACATATATTGTGTTTAAACTGGCTAACTGCAGGTACAATTATGAATTTAAAATTCAGTTAAAAACATATGGAAAATTCTAGCCTTATTAGCTATTAAAGTCTGTGTCTAAAATGCAAAGTATAATTACTAAATAAATACTGTTTTAACTTACTCAGAACAGTACTAACTTAAATCATGCAAACCAACTGCTTGACCCTGGCATATTGGACTTTCACCCAAATTTTCAAGCAGACATTATAGAAGAAAACTGGGGGCTGGAGATGGAGACTACTATGTGGTAGATGGAGACTGAGATTTAGAAACATGTTTATAACTAGGTCTTGTCTCGGGCCCCTAAAAATCTAAGTATATTCTTGCTTTCCTCTCAATTATAAAATGGATAAATTAATGAAGAAACAAGAAATGTAGAGACTTTCTGACTAAATATAAAAAGAGTCAGACATGACTTAGCAACTGAACAACAGCAGTAATAGGACAGCAGATACTATGAAATTCACATGTATATTGTTAATAATACAGGATATTTCAAAAATTATCCACCACATAAATCTCACAATTGTACTAAAGTCATTTATTTACGTACTTTCTTGGTGAAGACAAATTACCAAAGTTACCCCAAATGAGAGAATGGTGAGTAACTGCTAAGCACTTTATTGGTCATTTTCCATCAATTTTGTGCATGCACATGTATGCAAACACACAGAGACAATGTTGAAAAGCCCACCATTAAAAATATAACCCCCAAGGGGATATTGTTCACTTTTACAAACTCAAAACCACCCTCTCATATTTTTACAGCATCCCACCTATAATTTACTTTGTAAAGAAAAGTTTCTGAGCAGAGATCCTAATAGAATAGGAAGGGATATGGCAATCACCTCAACCAGAGATTCTGAACCTTTTGTGTGTTAGAGGGGAGGGGCATAATGTAGATGTATACATTTCTCTGCAGCAGCCATAATATTTATCAGGTTCTCAGTAGTGTCCACAACTCAGAAAGGGTAATATGTAAGCCTGAGGGTGGTGATTTGCCCAGACACGCCGTGGCTGAACGACACTAAAACTGATTGTGCCTAACTTCTATCCACTATACCATTGAGCCTCGCCCCCAAACCATAAGCTACCACTAAGTCCAATGGCATGAAACATACCCAAATAGTGTTCAGCTCTTTACTGATGAGAATGAGGGGCGTAACATTAAAATATTAATATAACTCAACAGTAGGAATTCATTGTGCATGACTTTCTTCCATCAAGGCAATTTCTTTCCCAAAGTTGGCAGAGGCCTCTCTTGTCCATTATTATGAACAGTTCCTTTTGTGAGAGATATAAAACATTCTTGAATGCTAACACAGAAATGTGCACTTATGTGTCTGAACTTTTCAAACAGGAATAGAATCATAGGTCCCCATCTTGTTTCTACCCTACTCTTTCATCTCCTCCTACCCCAACATAAATCCCGGATAGATAATTGCTTCTCAACTTTGCATGGTTTCTGCGTATTCAATATCGACTCCCTGGCAGGAACTCTCATCAAAAATTTTGAGCCTGCAGGTTGTTGGAGGCTCAACCATACTACCTGGGCTCAGAGTAGTAAATGTTACAATCCAAACATTTCTCAAGAGGCCAACATGTACATTTGAGGCGAACCTAACTTTTGGCCTTTGCTGGTCAGAGCAATTTAGGCCATGTGAGCTAAATATGATCGACTATGTATCTATTCCAAAAGCTCTGCAAACTAATCTCCTTAACTGCTAACACTTATTTTAAAAGGTACAGTTTGGGCATATCCAAAAGCACAGCTCAGTTTGATGATTCTGTACTACAAAGCTGAACAAAACTCTCCAGAAAGAGATTTTGCAAATTCCTTTGGATTTCCGTAATGTAATGAATGTCTTGTACAATATTTATTGCTGCGGGCTTAGCTTTGTATTTTTAACTCTCTTTGTCTCCTGACAAACTATAATTACATGCTCAAACTATAGTCTAAATTTATCTTATTGTAGTTTTCTGGTAAAATACTATGTACTACATACAACATTTATATTTATAAAGTCTATGATAGAGGCAGAAAGAGGTTGTTTAGACCTTTAAACTGGGGTGTGAGGAAGAGAAGGAAAAAAAAGTGAAGTTCAGGAGAATTCTGTGTCAAAGGGTATGTGTTAAATGCTGTCATGAATGTCAGTGCATGAGATGACAGGATAAGTATTCATTATCATCTCTTTTGTGCTGATATCTTGGAGTCAGGAGCCTTGTTTGGTTTTCTCCCTAGTCTTGCCATTAACTGCCTGACCGCTGAAATTTGAATGCCTTATTTGTGAAATACGGTAGCTGGACTAAATGATCTTGAAGATAATTTCTAGCTGTAAAATGCTACAATACTCCACATAATAAGAAACTGGAAATGTTTTTACACACCCAAAAAGTATCTGCTTTCATTACACTAGCCTTCTAGAACCACTACCTATAAAAATACCTGCATATTTTGAAAGAAGAGAAAAAGTATTTTGGAGAATTGCTAATCTCAGAAGATAAATACATCTATAACACAGCTTTTATGTTTGCTGATCTATTTAATAACCAAAATTAAAAAAAAAAAAAAAGAGTAATGAAGAACCTGCCCTGACGGATACTTAAATGTTTCTTAAAGCAATAATAATTAAAACAGCATGATACCAGCAGAGGGCTAGACTGGTAGATCAATGGATCCGAAAAGAAAGGGTAGGAACAGTCCCTAAAGTACATACTAATGTAGTATTCAATAAGGACAATACTTCAGTTCGGTGGGGAAAGAAAGATACCGGGACAATTGTTAGCTCTTTGGGGATAAATTGAACCAACATCAATTCCAGATGATATAAAAAGTTAAAGGTTAAAAAAACTGAAGCTATAAAAACTAAATGAAAACATAATCTTGGGATAAAGAAAATATTCTAGACATAATACCAAAGACAAAACTATAAAGATGCAAAGATTTGACTATATAATAATAAAATAGCCTGTATATCAAAAATGTCATAAACAAAAGTAAGATGCAAACAACAAAGTCTCTAATATATAGGAAATGCTGAAAATCAACAATAAAGAACAAACACTCCAATGTTTGTAGTTTTTTTAAAGATATTTTTTGATGTGGATCATTCTTAAAGCCTTTATTGAACTTGTTACAATATTGCTTCAGTTTTATGTTTTTGGTTTTTTTGGCTACAAGGCATATGGAATCTTAGCTCCCTAAACCCACACCTCCTGAGCTGGAAGGCAAATTCTTAATCACTGGCCTTGGGAAATCCCTGTTTGTAGATTTTTGGATGATGGCCATTCTGACTGGTATGAGGTAATACCTCATTGTAGTTTTGATTTGCATTTCTCTGATAATTAATGATGTTGAGCATCTTTTCATGTGTTTGTTGACCATCTGTATGTCTTCTTTGGATAAATGTCTGTTTAGGTCTTCAAGTCTTCCTTGGTAGCTCAGACAGTAAAGAATCCACCTGCAATGCAGGAGACAGGGGTTCAATCCTTGGCTTGGGAAGATCCCCTGAAGAAGGGAATGGCTACCCACTCCAGTATTCTTGCTTAGAGAATTCCATGGACAGAGGAGCCTGGCAGTTCATGGGATCTCAAAGAGTAGAATACGACTGAGCAAATTACACTTTCACTTTCACTATTTAGATCTCCAGGCCTTTTTTTTTCCCCTTTTGCCCCCACCATGCATCATGTAGGGTCCTTGTTCCCTGACTAAGGATCAAATCAATGCCCTCTACAGTGATAGCTCAGAATCTTAGCATTGGACTGCCAGAGAAGTCCCTTTAGCCTCTTTTATGATTGGGTTATTTGGTTTTATTTTTTTTTTTTATATTGAGCTGCATGAGCTATTTGTATATTTTGGAGATAAATCTTTTGCCAGTTGCTTTGTTTGCAAATATTTTCTCCCATTGTGAGGGTTGTCGTTTCATCTCGTTTATGGTTTCCTTTGCTGTACAAAAGCTTTTAAGTTTAATTAGGTCCCATTTGTTTATTTTTGGTTTTATTTTCATTACTCTAGGAGGTGGGTCAAAAAAGACCTTGCTGCAATTTATGTCAAAGTGTGTTCTACCTGTGTTTTCCTCTAAGAACTTTATAGTGTCCACCCTTACATTTAGGCGTTTAGTTTAGAAGCATTTGTATAGAGATGGAGAAGGACAAGTAATGAGAGGGTTTCAGGGAAAAGGCACTGTCCTGCACTACTGGTAAGAGAGTGTAATAGTATGCCTTTCTGTCAGACAATTTGGCAATATGCATGAAAGTGAAAGTTGCTCAGTCATGCCTGCCTCTTTGTGACCCCCAGAGACTATACAGTCCATGGAATTCTGCAGGCCAGAATACTGGAGTGGGTAGCCTTTACCTTCTCCAGGGGATCTTCCGAACCAGGGATCGAACCCAGGTCTCCCACATTGGTGGATTCTTTTACCAGCTGAGCCACAAGGGAAGCCCAAGAATACTAGTAGCCTATCCTTTCTCCAGCGGGTTTTCCTGATCCAGGAATCAAATTGGGGTTTCCTGTATTGCAGGTTGATTCTTTACCAACTGAGCTATCAGGGAAGCAGAAGACCTGGGTTCAATCCCTGGGTTGGGAAGATCCCCTGAAGAAGGCAATATGCATATAAGATCTTAAAAACAGATATACTCCTCAACCTTACCATTCTATTCCCAAGACTAGCCTCAGGAAATGATCAAAAATATACAAAATTAACAATAATAGCAATTTTTTTGAGTACTTACTAGGTATCAAGACCTGTTCTGAGAACTTTACATGCATAACTCATTTAATTCTCACAGCTTTCTGAGATTGGTACCATTTCATTCAAATCTTTGAGTTTATGTATGTTTTCTCCCAACATTGGGTAGCTTCCTATCAGACTTCTAAACCTCCTCCATCAGGCTACTATCTTTGGTCAATTGGTATGAAATCCAAGCTTGCCGCAGCCCTCCCCTCTCACAGAGCAGGGGTTTTGCTGTAACCAGGTCTCCTTTGCTCTCTCCAGGTGCACCCTCCACCGTGGCAAACCAGGCACCTGAAGGTCAGTTGCCTTCGGTGTGTGAGGCTCCTGACCTCAGGTAGTCAGACTTCTTTATAGCTTTGGCCGCAGCGTCATGCTAATTTGCATCCTCAAATGCCTCACTTCCCAGCCCTTTTGATGATGGCCAAGACCCAAAGCAGAGCTTTCCCAACACCACAAGAGTGCATTTAGATCAGTGTCCCATATGACTCAAAGGGAGCTGGAAACCTCGTCAAAGAGGTAGCTTGTGAGATTTCCAGCCTCATTTCCAATCATCATTCCATAGGTTCATAAACACATCATATACCCTCTGTGGACAATGTTCCAAGAGAAACTGTGGATAAAAATCTGCTTGAAGCAGTATATTTCATCTATGGACATTTTTTGAAGGCTCACCTGTGGAGTGCTGAAATATGACTGGGAAGTTGGCCAGCTATAACATGATATAAACACCCAAAGAACTAAAGAAAGCCTTTGACTAAATGATCGGTGTTGCCATTAGGTTACAACCCAGCAGGATACGTTCCAACCTAGAATAATCCCATAGCACAGTTACAAAAGTATACAGGTTAAGAGGTCCAGCTCTGAGGTCGAGTAGAACCAGGTTCAAAGTACAGATTTAGAACTCCTTGAATGATTTGAACCTCAGTTTTCTCATCCAAAAAAATAGGATTAAAAATAGTGCCCATATCACTAAGTGTGAAAGACCTAAATTAGGCAATGCATGTAAATACACACAGCACACAGCCTAGCAAAGAAGTATCCCAGAATGTTAATGATGATGATGATCAGCGGCAGAAACTACTTCACCAATATGCATGCTCTTTTTTTCCTAGCACCCAGCTAGACTACACCTCTCAACTTCCCTCGCAGTTAATAGTAGTCATGTCTGGCTAATAAAAAATGGACAAAAGTTATGTGCAACACTTCCAGGCCTGGCCCTTACCTGCAAAATCCTCTATGCTCTTTCCTCTCCCACTTGCTGTATGTTGATACCCAGAGCAACCCTGGATAAACCAAGCTGAAGATGTCAGAACCTCTACCAGCCTTGGTGCCTTTTTTTGCATACACAGAGCAGAGCTTAGCCATGGCTACCACTGACTAGAAATATCAATATTGGACCAGTATGTAACCAATACATAAACTTCCACTGTGTTAAAGCACCAACCATGGAGGATCTATTGGTTATAGCAGCTAGCATTACCCTAACATATACTGTCCACATCACCAAAGAGCAGATCTGAAGTGACATTTAAAGATCACCTCCATGATGCAGAAGACACTGAAGCTCTGAGTCACTGCCCAAGGTACCTCAAAGGATCTTTTCCTTCAGCGAGGCCCTGACCTTTCACATATGGTGCTAATTAAAAACTATAGGCTTAAAATACTCTCTGTTTGCATAGTTAAAGCCAGATCTATTCCTAGAGAAATTTAGCACAGATAGTTCTACTGGACAGTATAGCAGAATGGAATGAAAACAAGAGAGCCCTTTCTGTGGTCATGTTGTTGTTGTTGTTCAGTTACTAAGTCATGTCACAAACATTTGTTAGGCAATTATCTTGTGCTGTCTTAGCCCTATACTTGTCAGCATGGGACACTAACCAACCCATTCTCAAGAAGTTTACAGTCTACCTATCTTAGTGCAGGCTGCTATAACAGACTGGGTGAGTTAAAATAGCAGACATTTATTTCTCATAGTTCTGAAGGCTAGAAGTTAAAGATCACGGTGCCAGCACGATCAGGTTCTGGTGAGAGCTCTCTTCCAGTGTGCAGAGGGGAGTCTTCTCACTGTGCCCTCATTGGCAGAAGTGGAGAAGGATTTTTCTAGGGCCTAATTGTAAGGACATGAATCCCACTCATGAGGGGTCCAACTATCATGATTTAATCACCCTCCAAAGGCCACACCTCTAAATATCATCACACTTGGGATATGTTTTCAACATATGAATTTTTATGGGGCACAAACATTCAGTCCATTACACTAGCTGAAACCATACAAAAGATTTTAGAGGTGCAGAGTTACACAGTATAGTCAGGCCTCTGTATCAACAGTTTCCACATCTGCAGACTCAACTAATCGCAGATTGAAAATACTTTCTTAAATTCCAGAAAGATGATCCAAAACGCAAAACTTGAATTTGCCACACCCCACATTCCACAGCATTTACAGTGTATTTATAACTATTTACATAATATTTGCATTATATTAGTTATTATAAATAATCTATAGATGATTTAATGTATATGGGAGGATGCAAATAGGTTATATGCAAATATGCCATTTTACACAAGGGGCTTAAGCATCCACAGATTTTGGTATCAGTGGAGGTCCTGCAATCTATCCCTGACAGATACCGAGGAAGGACTGTACTGACAATGCAGACGCTGTAGGCATGAAGAGAAGGAAGACATTGATAGAGGACAGACCAACAGGAGAAGGCCTCATAGAGAAATGTAACTTAGGCTAGGCCTCAAAAGACTCTCAAAAGTTGGCTAAGCAGAGAGACCATACACATAGACACATATGGGTAATTAAAGGAAAAGGAGAGTGATGTCTAAACTATCAAGATAATTAAGTCAGTGAACACCTTGCTTCTTCTACTCACCCCCGTCTGCATTTATCCAGCAATATTAATACTTGAATAATGAGAACAATTTTGTGCCAAGAACTTTGATAAGTACTTTTCACCCATTATCTAATATCACCTTCGCTGTAACTCTGAGTGAGGTGCTAGTGTCCCCATTCTACAGATGAGAAAACCTGAGATGAGGTTCAAAGAGGTTTAGTTAGTTAACTGTCAAAAGTCCCACAGTTAGCAAGTAGTAGAGGTGGAATTCAAATCTGGTTCTGTGTTCTTAATAGCCAAACTATACCACAACAACTCATTTGGAAAGATGGATATAACATCTCTAAGGACAGGAAGTTAAGACTAGAGGGAAACTGTAGAGGGAAATTTCTCATCTTCCCCCAGTTGGGCATAGTAGGGCGAAAGTGCTGGACAAGTTGGAAGATTTGGGTTTAAATGCTCATCAATTAGCTGTAACCTCAGATGATATTTTAATATTTACAATAATTCTCTGAGTCTCAATTTACTCAATTGGGAAACAGAGGAAAGTAATACCAACTTCATACTGTTGCTGTGAAGATGAAATGAAATGCTATACATTTAAATAAGTTTGAGCTATGTATTATTTTTCCTATTCCAACTAGTTTTGTCTTGGTACAAATAGAGTTGAATGTTAATAAAGTTAGAAATCATCACAGGAAAACATTAGACGAGAAGGCACAAACTCACAGCTGAAAAAGAGTCCTATATTATAATGTGCTACAAAATAATATTTCAGTTCATTTCAGCCACACAGTCATGTCCGACTCTTTGCGAACCCATGGACCACAGCAAGCCAGGCCTCTCTGTCCATCACCAACTTCCGGAGTTTACCCAAATTAATGTCCATTGAGTCGGTGATGCCATCCAACCATCTAATCCTCTGTCATCCTCTTCTATTCTTGTCTTCAGTCTTTCCCAGCATCAGGGTCTTTTCCAATGAGTCAGCTCTTCGCATCAAGTACATCAGCACCAGTCCTTCCAATGAACACCCAGGACTGGTCTCCTTTAGGATGGACTGGTTGGATCTCCTTGCAGTCCAAGGGACTCTCAGGAGTCTTCTCCAACACCACAGTTCAAAAGCATCAATTCTTTGGTGCTCAGCTTTCCTTAAAGTCCAACTCTCACATCCATACATGACTACTGGAAAAACCATAGCCTTGACTAGATGGACCCTTTGTTGGCAAAGTAATGTCTCTGCTTTTTAATATGCTGTCTAGGTTGGTCATAACTTTCCTTCCAAGGAGCAAGCGTCTTTTTTATTTCATGGCTGCAATTACCATCTGCAGTGATTTTGGAGCCCAGAAAAATAAAGTCAGCCACTGTTTCCCCATCTATTTGCCATGAAGTGATGGGACGGGATGCCATGATCTTAGTTTTCTAAATGTTCAGCTTTAAGCCAACTTTTTTACTCTCCTCTTTCACTTTCATCAAGAGGCTCTACAAAAAGGAATAAAATGAATAAATAATAAAAGGTAAATAGATGGCAAATTGATGGGGAAACAGTGACAGACTTTATACTTTGGCCACCTGATGAGAAGAGCTGATTCATTGGAAAAGACTCTGATGCTGGGGAAGATTGAAGGCAGGAAGAGAAGGGGATGACAAAGGATGAGGTGGTTGGATGGCATCACCAACTCAATGGGCATGGGTTTGAGTAAACTCTGGGAGTTGGCAATGGACAGGGAAGCCTGGCATGCTATAGTCCATGGGGTCACAAATAGTCGGACATGACTGAGTGACTGAACTGAACTGAATTATAAAAGGTAAGAGTAACATGGTTCTTACTAGATGCCCTTCATTTAATCCTTGTAATTACCCTATGAGGTGAACTGTAGAATTTTGTCCAGTAGTTTCTGTTTCATTTTGTTTTGATTTGCTTTTAATCTAAAACTTTTTGGTTGTTCTGAACATTTCCCCCCTTTTTTGGAAACACCACCATTGAGTAAATCTTCATGAAAGGCAGAATCCCACTGCCAGATTCAAACAATCCTTATTCCTTGGGCTAGGGCATGAGCAAATGCCCTAAACTGGGTGAATTTGATAATTTCATCAAGATCGTGGCATCAGAAATGAGTATTGCCTTTCAGCAGTAGAGACATCAAATAATCAGTGATGGTGGTGCCAAAGTGGCTCTCAGAGTCTAGGACTTTTGGAAGCAGTATCTAACCTGGTGCTGCAGTTTTCCTTGGTTTCTGCCATTTTCTGAGCCTGATTCGCCAGCCTTCCTCATATCTTTCCAAGAAATTGTCTATTTTTCTTATATTAACTAGAGTTGGTTGCTGTTGCTTGCAACCAAGAATCCTAGGTGACAAAAGTGGGTATGGTTATTGCCCACATTTTACAAGTGAGAAAACTTAGGTGCAGTTTGGTAATGATGGAGCTGAAATTTGAACCATGACAAATATGACACCAGATATTACACTAAAAAAAGGCAGAATGTAGAGACCACTCCCCTAGGATATTATAGCAATCAGATAGGTAGGTAGGTAGATAGAGCCAACACACACAGAGATATGTGTATAGTGTATACATGTGTGTGTGCACACATGCATGTACATGCATATACACAACCATAGATTCTGAATTGCAATCCAGCCTCCTTGGTTTCAAATCCTAGCTCTTCAACGTACTATCCATGTGACCTAAGGCAAGTTACTTAACTTCTCTTCACCTAAGTATCTTCACTGAAAAGGTAAGAATGACCAAAAAAAAAAAAAAAAAAAAATCGGAATGGGAGAAAATATTTGCAAACAAAGAAACTGACAAGGGATTAATCTTCAAAATATAAAAACAGTTTAATATTAAAAAACAAAAAACCCAATCACAAAATAAGTGGAAGAGCTAAATTGAAATGTTTCCGAAAAAGACATACAAATGGACAAACAAATGAAAAAATGCTAAACATCCCTAGTTATCAGAGAAATGCAAATCAAACCTACAATGAAGTATCACCTCACCCTAGTGAGAATCAGTTCAGTTCAGTCACTCAGTCCTGTTCCACTCTTTGCAACCTCATGGACTGCAGCACGCCAGGCTTCCCAGTCCATCACCAACTCCAGGAGCTTGCTCAAACTCATGTCCATCGAGTCAGTGATGCCATCCAACCATCTCAATCTCTTGTCATCCCCTTTCCTCCTGCCTTCAATCTTTCCCAGCATCAGGGTCTTTTCCAATGAGTCAGCTCTTTGCATCAGGTGGCCAAAGTATTGGAGTCTCAGCTTCAGCATTAGTCCTTCTAATGAATATTCATAACTGATTTCCTTTAGGATTGACTGGTTTGATCTCCTTGCAGTCCAAGGGACTCTCAAGAGTTTTCTCCAACACCACAGTTCAAAAGCATCAATTCCTCCATGCTCAGCTTTCCTTATGATCCAACTCTCACATCTGTACATGACTACTGGAAAAGCCATAATTTTAACTAGACAGACCTTTGTCAGCAAAGTAATATGTCTGATTTTTAATATGCTGTCTAGGTTGGTCATAGCTTTTCTTCCAAGGAGCAAGCGTATTTTAATTTCATGGCAGCCCTCACCATCTGCAGGGATTTTGGAGGCCAGGAAAAGAAACTCTGTCAACATTTCCATTGTTTCCCCATCTATTTGCCATGAAGTGATAGGACCAGATGCCATGATCTTCGTTTTTTAATGTTGAGTTTCAAGCCAGCTTTTTCACTTTCCTCTTTCACTTTCATCAAGAGGCTCTTTAGTTCTTCTTCATTTTCTGCCATAAGGGTGGTGTCATCTGCATATCTGCGGTGATTGATATTTCTCCCAGCAATCTTGATTCCAGCTTGTGCTTCATTCAGCCTGGCATTTCACATGATGTACTCTGTATGTACATCAGAAGGGAAATGCCAAAGATTGTTCAAACTACCACACAATTACACTCATCTCACATGCTAGCAAAGTATTGCTCAAAATTCTCCAAGGCAGACATCAACAATACATGAACCATGAACTTAGATATTCAAGCTGGATTTAGAAAAGGCAGGGGAACAAGAGATCAAATTGCCAGCACCCACTGGATCATAGAAAAAGCAAGAGAATTCCAGGAAAAAATCTACTTCTGCTTTATTGATTACACCAAAGCCTTTGACTGTAGAGATCACAACAAACTGTGGAAATTTCTTCAAGATATGGGAATACTAGACCACCTTACCAGCCTCCTGAGAAACCTGTATGCTGGTCAAGAAGCAACAGAACCAAATACGGAACAACAGACTGGTTCCAAACTGGGAAAGGAGTATATCAAAGCTGTATATTGTCACCCTGCATATTTAAATTAAAGGCAGAGTACACCATGAGAAATGCCAGGCAGGATGAAGCACAAGCTGGAATCAAGATTGCCGGGAGAAATATCAATAACCTCAGATATGCAGATGACACCACCCTTATGGCAGAAAATGAAGAGGAACTAAAGAGCCTCTTGGTGAGGGTGAAAGAGAAGCATGAAAAAGCTTGCTTAAAGGTCAACATTCAGAAAACCAAGATCATGGCATCTTGTCCCATTGCTTCATGGCAAATAGATGGGGAAACAATGGAAACAGTGACAGATTTTATTTTCTTGGGCTCCGAAATCACTGCAGATGATGACTACAGCCATGAAACTAAAAGACACTTGCTCCTTGGAAGAAAAGCTATGGCAAACCTAGACAGCATATTAAAAAGCAGAGACATTACTTTGCCAACAAAGGTCCATCTAGTCAAAGCTATGATTTTTCCAGTAGTCATATATGGATGTGAGAGTTGGAGTATAAAGAAAGCTGAGCACCAAAAAATTGAAGATTTCGAAATACGCTATTGGAGAAGATGGTTGAGAGTCTCTTGGACTGTACGATCAAACCAGTCCATCCTAAAGGAAATCAGTCCTGAACATTCATTAGAAGGACTGATGCTAAAGCTGAAACTGTAATACTTTGGCCACCTGATGGGAAGAGCTGACCCATTGGAAAAGACCCTGATGATGGGAAACATTGAAGGGGGGAAAAGAAGGGCTGACAGAGGATGAGATTGTTGGATGGCATCACCAACTCAATGGACATGAGTTTGAGCAAGCTCTAGGATTTGGTGATGGACAGGGAAACTAGATGTGTTGCTGTCCATGGAGTTGCAAAGAGTCAGACACAACAGAGCAACTGAACTGACTGACTCTGCATATAAGTTAAATAAGCAGGGTGAGAATATACACCTTTGACATACTCCTTTCCCAATTTGGAACCAGTCCATTGTTCCATGTCCAGTTCTAAGTGTTGCTTTTTGACCTGCATACAGATTTCTCAGAAGGCAGATAAGGTGGTCTGGTATTTCCATCTCTTTAAGAACTTTCAACAGTTTGTTGTGATCCACACAGTCAAAGGCTTTGGTATAGTCAGTGAAGCCAAAGTAGATGATTTTCTGGAACTCTCTAGCTTTTTCTAAGATCCAACAGATGCTGGCATTTGATCTCTTGTTCCTCTGCCTTTTCTAAATCCAGGTTGAACATCTGGAAGTTCTCATTTCATGTACTTTTAAAGCCTTGCTTGGAGAATTTTGAGCATTACTTCGCTAGTGTGTGAGATGAATGCAATTGTGTGGTAGTTTGAACATTCTTTGGCATTGTCGTTCTTTGGGATTGGAAGGAAAACTGACTTTTTCCAGTCCTGTGGCCACTGCTGAGTTTTCCAAATTTGCTGGCATATTGAGTGCTGCACTTTCACAGCATCATCTTTTAGGATTTGAAATAGCTCAACTGGAATTCCATCACCTCCACTAGCTTTGTTTGTAGTGGTGCTTCCTAAGGCCCACTTGACTTCAGGCTCCCGGATGTCTGGCTCTAGGAGAGTGATCACACCACCAGGGTTATTTGTGTCTTTAAGATCTGTTTTGTATAGTTTTTCTGTGTATTCTTGCCAACTCTTCTTAATATCTTCTGCTTCTGTTAGGTCCATACCATTTCTGTCTTTTATCGAGCCCATCTTTGCATGAAATGTTCCCTTGGTTTCTCTAATTTTCTTGAAGAGATCTCTAGTCTTCCCATTCTGTTGTTTTCCTCTATTTCTTTGTATTGATCACTGAGGAAGGCTTTCTTATCTCTCCTTGCTGTTCTTTGGAACCCTGCATTCAGATGGGTGTAGTTTTCCTTTTCTCCTCTGCCTTTTTCTTCTCTTCTTTTCTCAGCTATTTGTAAGGCCTACTCAGACAACCATTTTGCCTTTCTGCATTTCTTTTTCTTGAGGATGGCCTTAATCACTGCCTCCTGTACAATGTTAAGAATCTCTGTCCATAGTTCTTCAGGCACTCTGTCTACCAGATCTGATCCCTTGAATCCATTTGTCCCTTCTACTGTGTAATCGTAAGTAATTTGACTTAGGTCATACCTGAATAGTCTAGTGGTTTTCCCTACTTTCTTCAATTTAAGTCTGAATTTTACAATAAGAAGTTCACGATCTGAGCCATAGTCAGCTCCCAATCTTGTTTTTGCTGACTGTATAGAGTTTTCCATCTTCAGCTGCAAAGAATATAATCAGTCTAATTTCGGTATTGACCATCTGGTAANCTAGTGGTTTTCCCTACTTTCTTCAATTTAAGTCTGAATTTTACAATAAGAAGTTCACGATCTGAGCCATAGTCAGCTCCCAATCTTGTTTTTGCTGACTGTATAGAGTTTTCCATCTTCAGCTGCAAAGAATATAATCAGTCTAATTTCGGTATTGACCATCTGGTAATGTCTATGTGTAGAGTCTTCTCTTGTGTTGTTGGAAGAGGGTGTTTGCTATAACTAGTGCATTCTCTTGGCAAAACTCTGTTAGCCTTTGCCCTGCTTCATTCTGTACTCCAAGGCCAAACTTACCTGTTACTCCAGATAACTTGACTTCCCACTTTTGCATTCCAACCCCCTATGATGAAAAGGACATCTTTTGGGGGTGTTAGTTCTAGAATGTCTTGTAGGTTATCATCAGTTCAGTTCAGTTCAGTCACTCAGTCGTATCCGACTCTTTGCGACCCCATGAATCGCAGCATGACAGGCCTCCCTGTCCATCACCAACTCCCGGAGTTTACTCAGACTCACGTTCA
>SJYA01003390.1:954813-980231 GCA_006410615.1 Neotragus moschatus
GTACAACCTTTCAAATACCTTTGGGAAGGCAGGAAATTGAAATATTGTGCTATATTGGCAACTAAATGGTCATTTATCATCCATGCTAAGTTTGGAGCTGAGAAGAACAATTTGGAAACTCTCGAAGGGCCTTTATTAACAATTTCAAAGTTAGCCCTGTATATGTAGATTTTCACAGCATATTTGGGGACAACTAAGAGATAACATCTGCGTATACTATTAACATGGCCTCTCTAATAACAACTTCGGACTGTATTCACACCCACAAAAGCTGCATTAAAATACATTAAGCTTGAGACACCAACTGACAAAAGCAAGGAAATTCACAGTTAAAGGGGAAACGTGCCATATGTTCTTCAATACCTAAGAACAACGGGGTGCATTTGGAAAGTCATTAAAGCGGCACCCAGTTGTGCCTAGGTATTGGAGAACATATGGAATCTTTTCCTCCGCTAGTGTAATTTTCCCTGCTCTCACTGAATGCATGTATCAATCTTCACTTTTTGGTCATATAGGTTTTTGTTTGCTTAATTACCATAGCATGTAAAATGAATACCTTCTCATTTTCAAAAATCCACACAGTCACACAATGGAAACTGGTTCTCAGCCTTTCCTGCCTGATGGTTTCTCCTTATTTATCCTTTTTTCCCCAAAGTGGCTGCCCTGTCCTCACGTTTCAGCTGTCCCTATTCTTTAATAGTAATGTTTCCTTTCCCCGTTGTGAAGATGCAGTCTCCCACGGTGATCAATACTTGCATTTTCCACCAGCATGTCAGTGGGTCAACTAGCTCAAGTTAGACTTCCAAGGGCAAAAGGACCCATTCTTCTGGACATTTGCTATTAATTTTAAGGTAAAGTCTCTTTCTTCTTTAAAAAAGGATTTTTAACCTCTTATTTGACAAAAGTAGCAGCCAGTATGACATAAAGAGGTGTTTATTAAAATAATCTAGTCCCCTATTGAGCTGTTCTTTCATTTATTCAAGTATTCAGTTGTTGAGTGCCTGCCATGCTGTAGGCACTGGAATTAAAATGATGACCAAGACCTGGGTCCTGCCCCCAAGTTGGTCACTCTCTGTACAAGTAGACAAAACAGCAAGTGCACAGTTGTTACATAGTGTGGTGAGTGCTGCTACAGGACTCAGCAGAGGGGGCTGATAAAGCACAGAGGAAGGGCACCTAACCCATACCAGGGCTTCTAAATCAAGAACCTGAGAGTGACTGCAATGACATGACATTATGGGCTCCCTGGTGGCTCAGACAATAAAGAATCTCCCTGAAATACAGGAGACCTGGGTTTGATCCCTGAGTTTGGAAGATCCCCTGGAGGAGGGCAGGGCAACCCACTCCAGTATTCCTGTCTGGAGAATTCCATGAACAGAGGAATCTGGCGGGCTGCAGTCCATGGGGTCACAAAGAGTCAGACACGACTGAAGTGACTTAGCACAGCACACTGTTGAAAGATACTGAGGCTCTCAACAAGTGAAATGACAACTGTAAAGAAGGAGCATTGATAAAGTCAAGTAATATTTAGGAGAAAGTCAGCAGAACTTGGTTACTGATTAGATCTGGGAATTAGAGACACATAATAGATCTGTGGGATATAGAATCCACTAAAACTTGAAGAATATTACAGGTGAACTTAGAGATTATCCAGTTAAATGTTCTCATTTTTATCCATAAAGAAACTGAAGAAGCAAAATAGTTGATTGACTTGTTCACATCAACCAATTTATTTTGTGGTGGTCCAGGGCCTAACACCCAGGTCTCCAAGCTCTAAGCTTACTTTAGTAGCTTTTCAACAAATTTAATGTAACATCTAGATTAATATAAGTATTACTTAAACTTTAAAACCCTTAAAGCTGAAAAAAATATTTAAATGTTCCTCCTACTTTACTTGCTTTCTACCTCTACCACATTGGATCTGAATAAACACTCTCTGCTCTCTACAACCTCTTTCAGGCTCTAAAAAATATGGACATAGCATTATGATAATATCATGATACTGTGACTATGAACACAAATGTTTTATATAGATTCTTATTTTGTAATTAAAATGTGAGCAGGACTGTAGTACAGAAATACCACAAGATACATAGTAATGAGTTGATCTACATCCTTAGTAAATCTTTTTTTTTTTTCCTTCCCTAGGTCTTGGTTTCTAAGTTGTAAAATAAAGAAAATAAGATTTATTAACTGTAGAGGTAAACAATGTTAGAAGGCAATGAGCCCCAAAATGGAATAAGCATTAAAATATCTGTGGATCAGCCATCTCTTCAATAAGCATAAAACTGTTACATTAGTTTCCGCTACTGGTAAACACTACTAGTTGGGTTTGAGATCATTAATGATAGAACCAACTCAGAAGAAGCTTTAGTGAGAAACTAACAATAAATTTGAATCTATATATCTCTGTCCAGTGATAGTTTCAACCCTGCTTCATCACAGAGTGACTGTAAGGCATTGCTTCACATGCACTTCGAATGTCTTCTTAAACATAATTGCATTGTCTAACACACCAGCACTTAGAAATAGTACTTACCCTCAGTCACATTTACAAGGGGGCTACAAATTGCAAGATATTCTGAATCTTCCTCTTCAATTTGAAAAACCTTTCTTGGAAAATGAATCCTATTTTCTCCCTAAATCTTTGCATTGGGTATCTGGTGCCTAATGATGAGAACTACTGACTCCGTAGCAGGCTTTCTAGTGCATCAGAATTATGCTAGAAAAGCTGATCAGTAATTTAAGAGAAAGTTGTACATAATATTTATCCACTTTCTATGACTCCTTATTCACTGGATCAATGTGGCATGATGATGTAGGCAGAGGGTGGGGGAGGGGAGGGGAAACAGGGCTTCTGTTACAATCTAGATTGAACTTTTTGTTCAGCTTGGATTTTAAAATAAAATTTTCTAAGTCCATATCAGGACAAAGATGTTGAAAGCTGGGTTCAGTGAAGGGTTTCTAAATCTCTTTTTTAAATCCTGTTATATAGCAAGACTTAAACTTGGGATGCTGAGTTGACTATTGACCACAATATAACAGAGCGTGAAGGATAGGTCATATAATGGATAAGGGAGAAGATACCTCATCTCTAAGAAGATCAAACAGCAGAAATCCTAGATACATTGAAAGCATCTTGAACATACTAGGTGCTAGTCTAACTTTATGGTCCCATTCTAACACAGAAAGAGCAATTTACGATGTACTGGAAGCATAAAGCATGGCGTCATCAGTGGGAAAGATATCTATATAGATGCTTCTGAGATAAAACTTCCAATTGCCCATGGTCTGTGAGTGGCAGGGGATGGGGGACACTTGAGAGAACTAATGAACTAGAAGAGGCCTGGTACAGGATGAAAAGGTTCAGACAGCTCAAGACTAAAGGGGCCCTCAGTTGTCATAGTGGGTAATACAAGGAAACAGCAGACATTAGCAGCGGATGTTCTGTAACTCAGGAAGATGCAGACTATCTTGGGAAAAACTACAAGTTTCTTCTGTCTTGCCGCTGCTGTCATACATAGGGCTTCCTCTGCATACAGACATCATTGTGGAGAAAAGGGAAGGGGAAACCCTTTGATACAACACTGAGAGAGAGAGAGTTTGAACGCTGCATGGAATGACTATCTAAAAGAGTCTTAAATTAGAAGAAACTAAGTCGCTTAGAGTAGTTAAGTTTTCCACTTAAAATTGGAGACACCAGAGGAAGATGATTTAAGTTTTGGGTGATAATGAATGTTACATATGGAGCCCATTCATTTTTTTTTTTTTTCAGTTTTAATCCTGGTATATTGACCTATGAAAGAAATTTTTAATCTTTCTTTTAAGACAAAACCACTACCACCTCCCAGAATGATGCAAGGATTCTCAAGGTTCTTGCAAAGCATCTTAAGAATGGAACTGGTCTCAAGGGGAGAAAAGAACCTATATTTCTTTTTTCCAGTTTAATGATCTTTCCTCCTTTCCCTACTAACATAGTTATTCAAAACAGGTTTGAATACAGTTAATATAAAATAAGGAATGATTCGGTTGTCATTAAAGTATCCAGGCTTAATTTCAGCCTTGACCAAATCCATTAACTATACTCTTCTCTCATAATAAAAATAGATTAGATAACCAGCTAGGTTAAAAGAAGAGCCAAATCAGTTTGCCTATTGGCTGGTGGTAGCAAGCTGTAAAGTTCCTCACTAACTGCTGTGCTGATTGACAGGGGCCTCTGAAACAATAGAAGAATATGCCAAACAACTCCCTTTTTGAATCTAACTGAAAACCCCAGAAAGGCTTTCATGAGGCCATGGCTGGCTGGTGTCTTCTTTGATGTGATAAAATTTCAGTCATTTTCAGCTACAGTTGTAATTGCTATGTATGGGGAGGGGTTAGGGGCTGACTGTCCAGTATTATTTTATTATTCTTTCAATTCAGTAATAATATAATAACTTAGAGACTTAACAGCTCAGATAAAGAATAGTGGCCTATTGAGAAACTTCAGTATTTTGCTTTTGACAGGACGTTCTTTCAAACATTTCTTCTGGGGTTAAAAAAAACCGCTATTTGGATTATTTGCATAAGAATATATTTTATTGTAATGTGTCTAGCATTTTCATGGCGGAAAATCCAGGAAAACGAACAGCATATTATCATAATAAACAATGATATTTAGAATTAGAACAGAAGGTCCTTGGTCATTTTTCAACCTGCCAACCAAATCAATGCGAGAGAAAACCTTGTGTGTGCGTGTGCATGCATGTGCCCTTATGAACAAGCATTTGGGCTGATGAGAGCGTCTTACAGAGATATGGATTTATAATTTGTTACCACCAAAGGAAGCACTTTAAATGGCACTAAGTTAGCCGGGGAGCAGTGGTAGGAGGCAAGGGTCATAAACTCTAGTGCAAGTGTATGCAATGTTTCACTTTTGTGTACATTTTTCAATCTTAAAGCAGATTTACTCGGGATTTAAGACTTTATTAAGGTCAAAAGGATTACATTAAGTTCATAGACACGTTTGTTTTATTAATTGAGTCATAAGTTCTGGCCGTCTGCAAACACATTTGAAAACAGGCATCAGATGGTTTCCATTGCCATAATAGATCAGAAAATCTGCCAGTAAGTCTGTTTGCAGCTCTTAAAAGTTGTTGAACAAAAATGTGTTTTGAACTATCGACAATTACCTGAGAAAACAACTGGATTCTGTAAGTCGATTTGTTTATATTCTCAATACACTCTCTCTCACCCTACTTTCTCCATTCTTATCATGAACTTCCCTTAGCCTCAAGCCATCCACTCCAGGGTATTATAGGTGATCTTGCTTGAAAATATCTCCTCCCTCATTAAGATGGAATATCAACAGCGTTAACTAGTTTTATTTTTTAATGATTTACTACTGATAGAGAGGGGGAAGTAGTGGGAATAGGGATAGAGTTGAAATTTTGTTATATATAGAAGAACATGTATAAAATATAAAGTATTTTAGATTTTTAAAATATTAGCATTACAATGAAATGCCCTGTCAGCACCTCCACAAACCCACATACTTGCCTCTGCGCCCAGAGGTAAGGACTGTTCTTAATTTTGTGTTTATCTCCCACTTGTTTTTCTTTATAGTGTTTACTGGAGGTGGTTGTATCCCTTAACAATGCATTATTAAGCTTTCAATGGTTTGAATTGTATAAAATGGAGCAACATTTTAGGTATTCTCCTACAACTGTTTTTCCTTGATACCATGTTGCTAAAACATCTGTCAATGATGTAGTATGTTAGTACAGTCAGTTAATTCTTTTTTTTCCCTAGGTTTATTGAGATATAATTGACATATAATATTGCATAAGTTTAACGTGTATGATGTGATTTGATACACATTTATATTGCAAAATGTTTATCAAAATAAGGTTGCTTAATGGATCCTTAGCCTTACATAATTAGCATTTTGTTGTTGTTGTTATGGTGAGAACATTAAAGCTCTACTCATATACAGAGTGCTCGGTCATATCCAAATCTTTGTGACCCCACAGACTATAGCCTGCCAGACTCATCTGTCCATGGAATTTTCCAGACAAGAATACTGAAGTGGGTTGCCATTTTTTCCTCTAGGGGCTCTTCCTGACCCTAGGATCAAACCCACGTCTCCTGTGTCTGCTGCATTGCAGGTGGATTCGTTTACCACTGCACTCCTCAGAAATTATTCATATTATAACTGAAAGTTTATACCCTTTGACCAACCTTTCCCCATTTTCCCACCCCTCAGACCTTGCCAACCACCATTCTAATCCCTGTTTCTATGAGTTTGATATTTTTAGATTCCACATATAAGTGAGATCATATAGTATTTGTTTCTGTCCAACATTTCACTTATTATAATGTTCTCCAGATCCAACCATGTTGTCAAAATGGCAAGATTTCTTTCTTTTTATGGTTAAATAATATTCTATTATGTATTTTCTTTATTCATCCAGCTGTCTGCACATACTTAGATTTTTTTTCCATATCTTGGCTATTGTGAAAAATGCTGCAATGACCATGAGAGTATGGATATTTCTTCAAGATATTGATTTCCTTTCCTTTGGAAATATACTCAGAAATTGCATGGCTGGATCATATAGCAGTTCTATTTTTAATTTTTTGATGAATCTCCATGCTGTCTCATAACTAGAGTTAAATCACTTTCAGTGAGTATAGTATTATATTGATATACTTAACAAAATGTATTTATACATTCTCTAAATATCCATAGATATATTGGGTGTTACTAGTTTTTATTTTCCCATACAATAGTGGTATTATAAATATTTTTATACATATCTCATACTATGAATGTGCCCAGTTTGGGCAAATGATATGTTTGCTCAGGAAAAGAAATACACATTTTCCACTCTACTAGATAATGCCAAATTGAAATTGCTGAATATCTTCACGAATACTTGTTTTCATTCTTCTAGTCTATTAGCTGTGAAATAATTACTTCATTGTGGTTTCAATTTATACTTCTCTGATTGTTAATGAGGTTGAGAAATTCATCAATTGTTTATTAGCTATTCATATTTCTTCTCCTGATATGCAGAATTTCAATCTATTATTATATATTATCTTTATATCCAGAAGCCTGGATCAAACAGTCTTAATAATCCTACTAATTTATCTGTACATTTAGATTTTTTCTATATAGTCATAAGATCTGTGAATAATATTTTTGTTTCTTTCTTTGCATTTCTTTTTATTTTTCTTATCTTATCTTATCCAACCATTTCTTTTTCTTATCTCATTTCATTGTCTNTGGTCCATGGGGTCACTGAGGGTTGGACACGACTGAGCGACTTCACTTTCACTTATCAGTTTCATGCATTAGAGAAAGAAATGGCAACCCACTCCAGTGTTCTTGCCTGGAGAATCCCAGGGACAGGGGAGCCTGGTGGGCTGCCATCTATGGGGTTGCAGAGTCAGACATGACTGAAGTGATTTAGCAGCAGCAGCAGCAGAGTATATCATGTGAAATGCCAGGTTGGATGAAGCATAAGCTGAAATGAAGATTGCCAGGAGAAATACCAATAACGTCAGATATGCAGATGACATCACCCTTATGGCAGAAAGCAAAGAAAAACTGAAGAGCCTCTTGATGAAATTGAAATAAGAGAGTGAAAAAGCTGGTTTGCAATTCAACATTAAAAAATGAAGATCATGGCATCTGGTCCCAACACTTCATGGCAAATAGATGGGGAAACAATGCAAACAGTGACAGAGTTTATTTTCTTGGGCTCCCAAATCACTGCAGATGGTGACTGCAGCCATGAAATTAAAAGACGATTGCTCCTTGGATGAAAAGCTATGACAAGCCTAGACAGCATATTAAAAAGCAGAGACATTACTTTGCCAAAAAAGGTCCATTGTATGGATGTGAGAGTTGGACTATAAAGAAAGCTGAGAGCTGAAGAATTGATGCTTTTGAGCTGTGATGTTGGAGAAGACTTTTGAGAGTCCCTTGGACTGCAAGGAGATCCAACCAGTCAATCCTAAAGGAAATCAGTCCTGAATATTCGTTGGAAGGACTGATGCTGAAGCTGAAGCTCCGATAATTTTGCCACCTGATGTGAAGAACTGACTCATTGGAAAATACCCTGAAATTGGGAAAGATTGAAGGCAGGAGAAAAGGGGGACGATAGAGGATGAGATGGTTGGATGGCATGACCAACTCAATGGACATGACTGTGATCAAGCTCTGGGAGTTGGTGATGGACAGGGAAGCTGCAGTCCATGGGGTTGCAAAGAGTTAGACATGACTGAGTGACTGAACTAACTGAATACATTAAACAGTGATGTGTCATGTAATTGATGACATCTTAGATTTCATCACATTGGGTATCTTGCCCAGGGTCCTGCAATAACTAAGTAGAAGGCAGAGATTTATACGGCAGGCCTATGCTCCTAACCAGGAAGCATTAGTAGGCATACCTTGATTCTCTTCTACCTTTTAACAGGCCCGTAAGTGTTTATTTCAAACTAAATAGTGTGTGTGTGCACGCTCAGTCGTATCTTACTCTTTGCGACCCCATGAACAATAGTCTACCAGGCTCCTATGTCCATGGGATTTCCCAGGCAAGAATACTGGAGTGTGTTTCCATGCTCTCCTCCAGGAGATCTTCTTGACCCAGGGATAGAACCCATGTCTCTTATGTTTCCTACATTAGCATGTGGATTCTTTACCACTGGGCCACCTGGGAAGCCCCAACTAAATATTACTCGTGCTTTATTTTTTATAATTTCATAACCATTCTGTGGATGATTATAGACTCCTTGGGAACTATATCCAAAGTAGAGTCAAGAACTATTAAAATTAAAGAAAACATCAAAAGAATTAGAAGAGTGACTCATGGGGCCATCAAATGAAGGCAAAAGGCAGACCCTCTCTGCGTCAAATACCTTCGAAACAGCAATGAATGTGTAGCATCTTCCATCATTTAGGAATATCAAATGTAAGCACAAATTTTATAATCAGTGGAGTTAGAATCTTGGCTCTGTACAGCCATAATTCATAACTCTTCTATCATTCCAGTATTCTTGCCTAGAGAATTCCATGGACGGAGGAGCCTGATGGGCTGTGGTCCATGGGGTTGCAAAGAGTTGGATATGACTGAGCGACTGACACACATACACTATAACTCCCTCAACGCTTTCAGAACCTATCACTCTAAAGAGCTTAAGAAAAATAAAACTAAAACTACATAAAAGTTAAAAAATTAAGCATTACCTGAGGGTGGTAATCATAGCTCTAACAGTAATAAATAATTATATAGTGCCATTTTTTGTTATATCCCCTCAATTTTATTTCATTTGGTCTTCACAGCAGCACTTTATAGTGGTTAAGAAAAAGTATGTTGGGAATCTTCACACCACGATCTAGGATCAAGTCTCAACTCAACTACTTATCAGCTGGTTGACTTGGGCAAATTACATTATTTTCATGATGTTGTTCAGTCGGCTCAGTCATGTCCAACTCTTTGTGACTCCATGGACTGCACCATACCACCCATTCTTCACCATCTCCCAGAGCTTACTCAACCTCATGTCCAATCCTCTGTTGTTCCCTTCTCCTCCTGCCTTCAATCTTTCCTAACTTCAGGGTCTTTCCCAATGAGTCAATTCTTCACATCAGGTGGCAAAATTATCGGAGCTTCAGCTTCAGCATCAGTCCTTCCAATGAATATTCAGGGTTGATTTTCTTTAAGATGGACTGGTTTGATCTCCTTGCTGTCCGAGGGACTCTCGACAGTCTTCTCCAACATCACAGTTCAAAAGCATCAGTTCTTGAGCACTCAGCTTTCTTTATGGTCCAACTCTCACATCCATACATGACTACTGGAAAAAACCATAGCTTTGATTATACAGACCTTTGTCAGCAAAGTAATGTCTCTGCTTTTTAATATGCTGTCTAGGTTGGTCATGGCTTTTTTTCCAAGGAGCAAGCATCTTTTAATTTCATGACTGCAGTCATGGTCCATAGTGGTTTTGGAGCTCAAGAAAATGAAAAGTCTTTCACTGTTTCCATTTTTTCCCCGTCTATTTGCCATGAAGTGATGAGACCAGATGCCATGATCTTAGTTTCTTGAATGTTGAGTTTTAAGTCAGCTTTTTCACATTCCTCTTTCACCTTCATCAAGAAGCTCTTTAGTTCCTTTTTGCTTTAGGGTGGTGTCATCTGCATATCTGAGGTTATTGATATTTCTCCCAGCAATCTTGATTCCAGCTTGTGCTTCATCCAGCACAGCATTTCTCATGATGTAGTCTGCATATAAGTTAAATAAGCAGGGTGACAATATACAGCCTTGACGCATTCCTTTCCCAATTTGGAACCAGTCCATTGTTCCATGTCCCATTCTAACTGTTGCTTTGTTTTTCTCATTTTTTACATTAGGGTCTAATAATAATAATATGTGCCTTGAGTGCTAGTATGAGAATGAAATGAGATAGTGCTAATAAAGCAATTCGGCACAATGCCTGCTATGTAAAGGCTAAATAAATGCCATCATTAGTAGTAAAACAACCCTGTGTATAACTAAACAATCTTACAAATGAAGAAACTAAGGTTCAGAGAGCTTAAGTCAATACCCAAAGTCATACAGCTAGCAAGCTGCAGAAGTGCTACATAAACTCAGAACAGCACTTGCCTTGGGTGCAGGCAAAGTGTATAATAGAAAAACTCTTGAAGTCTGTGCCAACTCAGTAACAGCTATTCTTTTATGATGCCCATGTCACTTGACACATTGTTGTAAGAGTTATAAAATCTTGAAAATCATTTTTCCCTCTTTCATAAAGTCTGCTGATGGATGGAGATAGAAATAAACACTGAGTTAACTTGGCTGACCAGCCATAGTATATGGTTGTCAAGAGACTACTGGCCAATTTCTGTTATGACCAAAATATCTTCATTACAAAAAAGGGAGTAAACTGTAGCTGTTTTCACAAATTCAAGATGTATTTGATATAATTTTTTTTAACAACAGAGAATATGGATGGGGTGTCAGGAGCTTAATGTAAAGGCTCTGACCTGTACTAAAACCCACTTGAATTTCCTATTACTCTAACCCATGGTGATTATTCGAATTTGCGTGCAAGCTCTTAATCTGCATAATTAGTCCCACTACCTTGCAGAAGCAGATTGAGACCTAATCAAGGAGGTCAAGAGTTGGACAAAAGTGAGCTCCAGAGGAGAGGATGCTGTGTTAACCCCTGCTCTTAGATGCAGCTTTGTGTTCAGGAGCCACTGAGCTAGGAACAAAGGGATCGCCCAGGGTACAGAGGAGATGGAGAGAAAAGCTCTGAGAAGACAGTCTTGTAGATTTCTGAAGCTGTGAAGCAACACAGCAGAGAGTGGGGAAGCAGAAAGGCACTGACAATCCAGATCAGATCAGGAGGATTGCTCAACAAGGGCAGGGATGCCTTCAAGAATTCAACAGCTAAGAGAAAACCCAAAAGAAGCTCCTCAGGAAGAAATGAGTGCCAGTCGAGGGTACAGAGCACACCACAGCAGAGGTGAGGAGACCACATCCGAGCAAGAAGGCAACAGCAGTGGCACCGACTCACCTCAGCAGAGCGCTGAACCAACCATGCTGGCGGGGTGGGTAAACGTCTCCAAGAGAGAAGCACTTCCCACAAAGAACGGTTAAGCAGTCTGCCCTTGCAGAGAGCCCAAGACAAAGCAATCACCTGAAGAAATGGGATCCCCCTTCTTTGAATTGTATGCTTTCATCCTCACCTGGGAGAATGGAGAGATTCTCTCCAGCAGAAAAACACGGTCTTGGGGAAGTTGGAGAGATCACATGCTAGGTCAAGCCAAAACTGAGAAGCAAGCCCCCCAGCAAGGCCAAGCATGCTGAAAGAGATCAGTGAGCAGTCCAGGAGCTGCTAAGACCTCATGACTCAGTTCAGTGCAGTTCAGTCGCTCAGTCATGTCCAACCCTTTGTGACCCCATGGACTGCAGCATGCCAGGCCTCCCTGTCCATCACCAACTCCCGGAGTTTACCCAAACTCATGTCCATCGAGTCGGTGATGCCATCCAACCATCCCATCCTCTCTCGTCTGCTTCTCCTCCTGCCCTCAATCTTTCCCAGCATCAGGGTTTTTTCAAATGAGTCAGTTCTTTGCATCAGGTGACCAAAGTATTGGAGTTTCAGCTTCAACATCAGTCCTCATGACTACTAGCAAAGAAATCGTCACAAAGAGATCACGGAGCATATTCCTTGTTGGGCTGTGCCTAACTGAGGAGGTTTCTGGGTGAAATCTTGGGTGAGGATGCATCAAAGTGTGGTAGTGATAACTACAGAAGACTGTCTCTGGCCCCCAAAATTCCTTTGACAACAAGGAGACATAGTTGCGATGTGTGTTAGTCACTCAGTCGTGTCCAACTCTTTGCAACCCCATGGATTATAGCCTGCCAGGTTCTTCTGTCCATGGAATTCTCCAGGCAAGAATACTAGAGTGGGTTGCCATTTCCTTGTCCAGGGAATCTTCCCAACCAAGGGATTGAACCCGTGTCTCCTGTATTGGCAGGAAGATTCTTTACCATCAATACATGTATTGATTCTTTAATTTTTCTCTTAAGTAGCTTTGGCATCTTAAAAGACAAGAGTATTAGTATTTTGTAATAAGCAATTGTGCTTTTTTAAGAACATAAGACTTAGCAATAAGTCTTTTAGATCTGCATCATTTTAGGCAAGGAGAACAAAAGCAAAAATAAACAAATGGGACTTAATTCGACTTGAAAGCTTCTGACAAGCAAAGGAAACCATCAAAAAATGAAAAGACAATCTACTGAATGGAAGAAAATATTTGCAAATGATATGTCTGATAAGGGGTTAATATCTAAAAAACATAAATAGCTCATACAATTCAGTATCAAAAAAACCCCCCAAACAACTCTATTAAGCAATTGCACTTTCATTCAGATACACGCATCCTGTTCTTCGTAAAACAGAAATTTTTTCATAAGCTTGTAAGCTAGAAAAGACTTTACACATTACACAGCAGCTCACAGCATTCTTGTCTTTAGGTTACAAATGCACCAAGTGAATCTGAATGTATTCACTAAACGCCAGCTTCCTGGAAATTCAAAATTTCAGAACTGACTACTTTCCACTAGCAAGTTGACAAATTAGCATTGGATAAAACGTCAACATAGAGTCTACGTTAGCATCTTTGTACATTCTGTTACATTGATTCATAATTTATAACCTGTCACTTCTATGGAGAAGCACACAGACACCTAGATATACACACACATGCATATGCATTCTCATATATTCATTTGCACACCCCCACACATATTTGCATGATTTCATACACACACCACCTACACAGAGCCTCACACATACCCACATATATTCACACTCACACCCACATGCATACACACTTATACATTGATACATGGGTTTCCCTGGTGGCTCAGATGGTAAAGCATCTGCCTACAGTGTGGGAGAACCGAGTTCAATCCTTGGGTGGGGAAGATCCCCTGGAGGAGGGTATGGCAACCCACTCCAGTATTCTTACCTGGAGAATTCCATGGACAGAGGAGCCTGGGAGGCTACAGTCCATGGGGCTGCAGAGAGTTAGACACGACTGAGCGACTAACACACACACACACACACACACACACACACACACACACACACACATTGATACATACACTCACAAATACACATACATACACATTTAGCAAATACTATGCATAAATAAGCCACTTTTATTGAACCCACACAACAACACTGTGAATTAAGTAGTACTAACTCCATTGATGGAGAAGGCAATGGCACCCCACTCCAGTACTCTTGCTTGGAAAGTCCCATGGATGGAAGCGCCTGATGGGCTGCAGTCGCTAGAAGTCGGACACGACTGAGCGACTTCACTTTAACTTTGCACTTTCACGCATTGGAGAAGGAAATGGCAACCCACTCCAGTGTTCTTGCCTGGAGAATCCCAGGGACGGGGGAGCCTGGTGGGCTGCTGTCTCTGGGGTCGCACGGAGTCGGACATGACTGCAGCGACTTAGCAGCAGCAGCAGCAGCCAACTCCATTGAACGGATGAGGAAATTGAAGCTCAGGAAAGTAAAAGAACTTGTCAAGGTCATGCAGGTAGTAAATGAAAGGGTGTGTCTGATTGCAAACTCTGCGCAGCTGTTTTAAAACAGCTGAATTAAAAACAAACCAACTCACTGTGTCTGTGACCTCTTAAGGATTCACTAATTATACCATCATTTTAGTTAAGAAAACTCAAAGCACATTTCTTTGAAACACTTTCTCACTTAATTTTTGAACTGTGCATATTTTGTGGGAAATTTTATCCACATGTTTGTGATTCATTTACACCAAACGCCTGCAAATACTGCTTCTTAAGAGGTATTTGATGTCAAAAGAAGGCTTTTGAAATTTTCAGTGAGATTTTTCAAGCTTTATATTTTATTAAAAACAGGCAAAACCATTGTTCCAAGCTTAGGGAAATTTGGAGTTATGTTTGAGACTTTTTTTCTGTTCTGTCATTTTGATGATCATTTGCTATGCATACTTAGTCGTTTGAACAAAGATTCATTTGGTTCTTGTAAGTCCCTTCTGTTTCGGGTGCTGCCAATGACACACTTAATTACCTTGCAAATAATTCTGTGCTGATTTGTTTGTTTTCTAGTAAGCTGACTATAGTGACAACATAAACACAATTGTATTATTCCAAAGGAATTTACAAGAATATTAAACTCTACCATTTAGTGATAGATTCTTAGAAAATATAGAATTCACACAGAATAGTAAAGAGATTTTGGGTAGAGGCATGAGAAGACCCGTGGATTCTACTAAGATGTGGGTATTTTGCTTTGAAACCAAACCTTCCAAAACATCACAGACGAGCTCTTAGGAAATCACTGCTCTCTTTCTCAGGAGTAATGAGTACTAATTAATCATCTGATATCATTTCTGGCAGCCTTGCTCCCTCTGCACATTTCCCTGGATGAAAAACTTTAAGACACAAAATAAACTACAGACCATCACTTCAGAAGCATGTTTCACTCTTTGAGAAGTGGCTGAGTCAGCTGATTTGTAACAGGAACAAAGCAGCTGATAACTTTTCCTGACCCCTAAAACAAAGAATTTATGGAGTGTGAACTCTTTGATGGGTGTGGTTCTGAGGTGGAACACTTAATTTGATACTTAGACAGTGAAATTTCTCCCATTAGGATGCTTTTGCATTGAATGGAGAATTTTTTTTTTATAAAATTTAATGTTTGCAAGCTGTATTACAGTTCACATACTCTACCTATTAGTCTCAAAATCACCACCCTATAAAACATATTTATTATTGTCACTGTTGGTACTGTTATGATTATTATTGATGGCATAATCATTTTAAAGTTGAACAAATTGACATTCAGAGTTGCCCAAGGCTATTATTATAGATAGGATCGCCAAAAGTAAGACCAGTTTCCAAGGAGTCATTCAAATCCAGGCTGAATGGAAATCGGAGGCAAAAGGAGAATGTTTCTGAAGTTTGTGGGAAATGACAATATGCATTAAAAACAGAATTCTTGGTCAACAAACCTGAACTTTCTTATCAAAGCCTTGATTATGTCTCCAGCTTGCTGCCCAAATTCAGGATTATCTACAGGGAGCTTTTGCGGGCATGTTTTCTTTCTTCCTCTCTCTTCCCCTCTTCTTAGGGAAGTCTCCCAACCTCTCTGCAATTCAGTTTTACCATCTGAAAAATGGTAACACAATCTTCCTAGTTTCTTGTACGGATTAAGTGAATTCATGTATGCAGAAGTACCTAACGCAATCTGTATGTAGTCAGCATGTGTAAGGGGATTGGGTCATGGAGTCTGCCTTCCATCATGATCAAATCTGTCTCATTGAGATTAGTGCTTTGATAATATTTTAATGGATTTATTCATTTCAGGGTGGTCCTAAGTAGGCCTACCACAGCAGATGAAGGGGCATCCCTGACATCCTGGGCTCCAGGAAGCAGGAAAAACTTGTCATACGCTACTAAAGAAGCTACAACTTCTATTACTCACCAGCACTGGCCCCAAAACATGCAGACACTCCCATGCCCATCCTCACACATATAATGAACTGCAAGAATGCCTACCCTGACAGTATCTACCTGAACATAATTGATATAGCATAGTGAACTGAGAATCCTTACTTGGCAGGTCTGATGCAAAATTTAAAAACTGTAGATATAAAATGCCTTGTCCAGTGTTTAGCGCAAAAAGAGAGTTCAAAGTTTTAGCTGTTAATATTGGTGTTCCTTGGTATCCAGGAAGACTGTAGAATATTTTAGCTTCTAAACCTGACCAGGTCCTGAACTTTATCTAAAGTTCTGAGGTTCTAGGTTATTTTGATTGCCATTTAATTCTCTGTACCAATAGGAAAGAAATAAATAAACATGGAAAGTTCTAAGGGATCATATATATCAGCATTTGTAGGACTTCACCCCACCACCACCCTTGGCACCCAGCTCAGGGCAATGCACAGAGTAGGAACTCAGTACTGTTTAAAGAATAAATGAATGTCTGAATGAATGATACATATTTGAATGTCTCTACCTTCTCTGTTATAGCTACAATAATGATTTTCTGCTGTATGCAAGTACTCCATGTGTGGGAGCTAAGTCACTTCAGTCATGTCTGACTCTTTGTGACCCATGAGCTTAGCCCACCAGGCTCCCCTGTCCATAGGATTCTCCAGGTAAGTATATTGGAGTGGATTGCTATGCCCTCCTCCAGGGGATCTTCCTGACCCAGGGATCGAACCAGTACTCCTATATCTCTGGGCTTTATTTACTAGGGCCTACTTAACAAATGTTAGCAGATTCTGTTTCAAAATCTCTGGTTTTTCCAGGATAGAGATTTTCCCAGCCCAACCACTTCGTCCACCCATGAGCTTCAACTCTCACTAGTCCTGAATCTGCAATGCTTTTCTTTCCGTTCACTCATCTCCTCCAGTAGAAATCTTACCCTCAGAGGCACAACACAAATACCACTTCTTCCATGAAGCCTTCTTTGATCTCCCCATCTGGAAATGATCTCACTCTCCTTTGAACACCATTGCCCTTTGTACTTCTCTGTTGGCACTTCTCCCATTCCACCTTATATTAGAATTGAAATCCTGCCTCAGCTCCCCTGCTAGTTTGTGAACTCTTTGAGGGCACAGAACAGATTCTATACACTTTTGGTTTCCACTCAAATAACAAGCCCTTCCTAGTTCGTTGGTGCTCAATACACACTTGTTTGAACGAATGAATCCAAGCTAAGGGATGTAGTACATGACTTGACAAAAGTTGGCAAGCCAGTAAAAAGCCTGATTTGACATGAAATACCTGGAAGGATAAAGCCATACAAAAAAGGAGGCAGAGTACATGACTATATTTCCTTGTCAGAAACATCATTATCAGCCAGAACATTGCCTAAGGCAGGATATCAGCTAAAGCAGATCTGGTTGGGGAAAAAAAAAAAAAGTGTTTTCCTAAACCTCCAATAAAATAACATGCATTTATAAAAACTTAATTCCTGCTGACTTTTTAAATGATTATATCAGCATTTCAGTGGATGGCATGTAAGAAACTCAAAATGCTTAATTTCAGCTTTGACAGAATTCATCCATCACTTCAACCTTGTTTATCTCTAAAAACGTTGAGAGTCAGCTGGTTTGACCATTTCCACCCCCTTTGACCTAAGCTCCCATGATTGCTACCTGGTGGGTTTGTAGTCAAGACTGACTGACAGTTGTGGCAGTAAAAATGCTCTTTATAAACAGAAACCAAGACCATGTAAATACAGTCCTGGCTGCAGGTTGTATACTTAAGTACCAACTTTACCCCTATATTGCTAGACCATTAGCATGTAAAGAGTCTGCCCATATTACTACAAAATTACTCATTTGCCACTAAGTTCTTTTCTTGCTGTGTGGAAGGGGTGCTTAAAAATATTTTTTGAATGAATGAGCTGTCTATATGCACTATATAATCTGAACCTGCATTCTGGGTTTGCTGTTCCTCAGGCTTTTGTGGTCAATTAATTTTCCTCGCAGCTTCTTTTCATAGAGATATATTTGATGTAAAACAGTATATTAGTTTCAGGGGTAGAGCGTAATGATCTATGTGTACACTGCAAATTGATCACCACAATAAATTTAGTTAACATATATAGCTACAATTTTTGCTCTTATGATGAGAACTTTAAGATCTACTCCCTTGACAACTTTCAAATATGTAATAAAATGTTACCTATAGTTAATAGCTTTTAATTTGACCTCTGTATGCCCCCATCAGGTAGGTCACTACAGACAGAGTACACAGTAGGATCAGCATAAGTTCTGGGCAAGGCTGAAAAGTCAACAAAGTCCCTGGGTTTCTGGCTTCCTCTGCCTCATACAGTGGCACTTTCATTTCCATCTTGAAGTCCTTCTTCTTCCTGCCCTCCCAAATCCCATGCTGTCTCCTAGAGTTTCAGGTTGCCCTGGTCCTATAAATTACCCATCACCCTTCTTCCCCAGCAGTGTCATTCAAAATTTTTCTGTTCAGCATCTCAAGACTCTGTTCTTGGCTAGATGGTTGATAATGGGCTAATTCAGATTAACTCATGTGTCACCACCAAGGTGACATGCTTTAACCAACAAAATACACAAGACATCCAAACATTGATGCATTCAGATGACCAGTAACATTTTGGTTACATGAGTGACACTTCCCAGAAAAGTCATATTAACAGTGGGAATACCAATCATATATAGCAGAAGTCTTTTTAGTCTGGCCTAGTTTCAGAGTCTTCAATTCTTGTTAAAAGGGCTGCTTTTATGGCTTCCCTGGTAGCTTGGACGGTAAAATGTATGCCTCCAATGTGGGAGACCCAGGTTCAATCCCTGGGTCGGGAAGATCCCCTGGAGAAGGAAATGGTGACCCACTCCAGTATTCATGCCTGGAAAATCCCATGGACTGAGGAGCCTGGTGGGCTACAGTCCATGGGGTCGCAAGAGTTGGACACGACTGAGTGACTTCTCTTATGGCAACTGGTAAGGCTATAATCTTCTCTACCATGGCAGGGAAACCTACTTCAGAGGAGGACTAGTTCAGATGCACACTATTAAAAATGGCGTATGTATGAATATACATAGGAACTGAATGAACGTTGTATCCCCACCAAATTCGTACGTTAATGCCCTACTCCCCAGGGTGACAGTATACAGAGGTGGGCCTTTGGCAAATAATTCAGCCATGAGGATGGAGTTTTCATGAATGGGACCAGTGTACTAATAAGAAGACACACAACAGAGATTCTCTCTGTCTCTCTCAACCCCACCTCCATCATTCCCACATGAATACAGAAAGAAGGTAGCCACCTATAACCCAGAAGAAGACCTGCACCAGAACAAAGGTTGCTAGTGCCTTGATCTTGGATTTTTGAGTCTTAAGAACGGTAAAAAATAAATATTTATTGTTTAAGCCATCCAGTCTATGATGTTTTTGTTACAGAAGCCTGAAATAACTAAGACAATAGGCAAGAGAAATGTATACATAAATGTACTGAGACAGGCACAAGTATGTTCATAATAGCTTTGCTCATAATTTCCTCAAATTATAGAAAACCGAAATGCCTATTAGCAGTAAGATGGATAAACCAGATCATATTCAAATATACAGCAATAAGGATGAAATATAAGCACATTTAACAACACGCATAAATTACACACATAAGAATGTTGAGCACGAAATAGAATCTGAGAATGTGCTACATTATTACATTCATATAAAGTATAGACACAGGCTTAACTCATCAGGACAGGGAGGCCTGATGTGCTGCATTCCATGAGGTCGCAAAGAGTTGGACATGACTGAGCCACTGAATCAGTTCAGTTCAGTTCAGTTGCTCAGTCGTGTCTGACTCTGCGACCCCATGAATCGCAGCACGACAGGCCTCCCTGTCCATCACCATCCCCTGGAATTTACTCAGACTCACGTTCATCGAGTCAGTGATGCCATCCAGCCATCTCATCCTCGGTCGTCCCCTTCTCCTCCTGCCCCCAATCCCTCCCAGCATCAGAGTCTTTTCCAATGAGTCAACTCTTCGCATGAGGTAGCCAAAGTACTGGAGTTTCATCTTTAGCATCATTCCTTCCAAAGAACACCCAGGACTGAGCTCCTTCAGAATGGACTGGTTGGAATTCCTTGCAGTCCAAGGGACTCTCAAGAGTCTTCTCCAACACCACAGTTCAAAACCATCAATTCTTTGGCGCTCAGCCTTCTTCACAGTCCAACTCTCACATCCAANCACTTCCACTGTATAATCATAAGGGATTTGATTTAGGTCATACCTGAATGGTCTAGCAGTTTTCACTACACTCATTAATAAGTTCAATAAAGGACAATACCAATAAAACTACAGTATAAAAAGGATTTTAATGGTGCCAATATAACAAAGCAAAACAAAGACAGGGATAAGGAGGTTGAACTTCTTGGAATAGCTGATATAAAAGAAAAATAGAAATAAAAGTGAAAGGAGAGCCAGGCAAAGGGTTATTCTTATAATACTTATTCATTCATTCTTGAGTTAGTTGTGCCGGGTCTTCATTGCTATGCGGCCTACTCTCTAGTTGTGGTGCATGGGCTTCTCATTGCAGTGGCTTCTCTTACTGTGGAGCATGGGCGCTTTAGGACACACAGGCTCAATAGTTGCGGCTCATGCACTTCTTTGCTCCATGGCTCATGGGATCTTCCCAGATCAGGGATTGAACCCACATTTCCTGCATTGGTAACCAGATTCTTTAGCACTGAGCCACCCGGGAAGCCCATTTTCATTCTTTCAATAAGTATTTCTTGAACAACCAACACATAGCAGGCACCATTCTAAATGCTTGAGACATATTTATGAAGAAAACACATGCCTCTGCCCTTGGTAGGCTTTGAAGGAATACAAAGGGATCCCAAAACCTAAACCTTCAGCAACTGGTTTGCATTACATGATCTGGAGCTGTGCTAAGACCCTGGGAGAAATCATGAATTCATCATAGTAACCTGTCCAGTCTTCCTAGAAGGTTTCATTGATTTGACTTTAAGCAGCAGTGCTCTAAGTGAAATACAAGAAGAATTGTGGGTTGCCCTCTGAATGTGTTCTGAGTCCAGCGTAAAGGGCAGGTTGTGCTCTCGTAAGCCCACTGAGAAACAGGCTTTGCCCTCCTCCCACTGGACGACTCTCACTCTGGCACCTGTCATCCATTAGGGGACCTCCTACTGGGATCTTTCATCATTGAAAATATATGATGATTTTCATTACCGCCTAGGCTAATTGGTAGTGAGTATTCCTTTAAAATATATTCCCCTAAATACTAGGCTTTGGATTTGCTTTGAAGTTTCTAACACCAACACAGTTGGACTAAAATCATAGATACTAATCACAGAAACTGCAAAGTCTGGTTCAGGAAGAATCACCACCATGGTTCTTTATTATAGCCAGTTGAGCAGTCAACACACATGTGAAAGGAAACCTTAGAGCCAGCCGTTAGTTAAACCATCCCCTGGCTGTCTCTGACAGCAGGCTTGCTAGGCCCACTGTGTTTATGTGCCCCCTTGTGAAATTACCATCTAAAAGGAAGTGTTTGATGTGCCCAGTCTGCTTTCCAAGCCAGTGGAATAGTATTAGATTTTAAAAATAAAAATCACCTTATAGTGTAAGATTTCAATACTTGAAATAATAGGCTGAATTTTATATAATAAATACTTGCTTTCTAGAGAGGGAGTGAAAATACAGTGCTTTATTTTAATTAGCACTTTTTAAAAAGAATCTGACTTAATAAAATATTCACGCTTGAAGGAGAAAGTATCTTGAAACACCTTCTGTAAACTTCATTTTCAGGTGGAGAAACCAAGACTGTAAGACTGTCAATGATCTGCCCAAGGTCACTGTCAGTGGTGGAGCCCGGTGCTGAGTACAGGTCTCCTGCCTACCGACCCGGCAATCTCCCCCTCTACTAGGATTGCAGATAGTCATATTACATACATTACTACTGCCTTCTCACCTTGCTGTGCGCATGGGTGTGCATATTCCTGTGTGTAAAGAAAACATACAAAGAAAGTAAAGTATTTGGGAATTGTACACTATATTTTTAAAAATAAAGATTTTAACAGTATTTTTTTTGTTTGCCATGTCACATGATTTGCAGGATCTTTATTCCCTGACCAGGGATCAAACCATGCCCTCAGCAGTGAAAGCAAGCAGTCCTAACCACTAAACCACCAGGGAATTCCCTTTAATGTATTTTTTAAATTGAGCTATTGCTTAGGATTTAGGATAAAATATTTGCTGCTAAGTCACTTCAGTCGTGTCTGACTCTGTATGNGATTTGCAGGATCTTTATTCCCTGACCAGGGATCAAACCATGCCCTCAGCAGTGAAAGCAAGCAGTCCTAACCACTAAACCACCAGGGAATTCCCTTTAATGTATTTTTTAAATTGAGCTATTGCTTAGGATTTAGGATAAAATATTTGCTGCTAAGTCACTTCAGTCGTGTCTGACTCTGTATGACCCCATAGACGGCAGCCCACCAGGCTCTCCCGTCCCTGGGATTCTCCAGGCAAGAGCACTGGAGTGGGTTGCCATTTCCTTCTCCAAAAATATTTGCAGTTTACTTCATTTCAATTATAAGCTGATATGGTCTCAACTAGCTCTTTGCTTTAGAATCCATTTTTAACATTAATTTGTTCTAAAATGTATATTGGATGTCATCAACCATAGAAAAATTTAACATTTTTACAGCTAGTTGTTTAATAATGAAATTGGGAGGGTGTAATGTGATCCATTTAGTAGGAAAATAGACTTCAGTTCAGTCGCTCAGTCGTGTCCGACTCTTTGCAATTCACTGGAAAAGGAAAATAGAATTTCTATTATTGTTTATTTTTACTCTAGAATATTTGCAGTTCCTTCATATAGCCTATAACCTCTTTGAGGGTAAATCATGTCCTTTTTCCACAATTGGATCCCCAGTACACAGCACAGCATTCTACATATAGCAGGTACTCAATAAATGCACTGAATGAATGAAAAACCTTAGTCTCAAGCTGGCTATGTGATATGCATCTGCAAGGTATTTGTTGTTACTGTAAATAAAGTCTCTGGACTGAAAGACAACACAGGTGAATTTCAGATGATCTCTATTTATTTGGTGTTCTTTCTCATACAAAGTTGCAAGTGAATTAAAAAAAAAAAAGTAAGTGACCATCTAATCCAACTCTCTTATTTTACAGAGGAGGAAACAGCTAGGCTCATGAAGAGGGAAGTGACTTTCCAAGGATCACAAAGCTAGTCAGCAAAAGAGCCTAGGTTAGAACCTAAGGCCATTGGCTAGTCATCTTCCACAAATATATATTTTCCATTTGCTTCCACATCACTGGATCAGTGAATCTCAAACTTGTTCTCCTGGATCAGTAGCATAGCTATCACTTCACAGAAATGTAAATTCTTAGGCCCACCCTGGGCCTCCTAAATCAGAACCTCTAAGGGTGGGACCCAGAGCTCAGTGTGTTAACAAACCTTTGAGGGGATTCAGATGCTCAAGTTTGAGAAGCACTTGTCTACATAATCTTAACATCTCTCCGATAGTCTATGAAGTTCTATGATTTTAGGCAAAAAGGATTGCATTTTCCAACTTAAATGGCTTACTTACATAAAAATAAAGATACTCTATTTTATTTTATTATTTGTTGTTGTTATTGGCTTTTTTTTTTTTTTTTTACTTTATTTTACTTTACATTACTGTATTGGTTTTGCCATACATTGACATGAGATTGGGGAAAGAAGTCTGAAGTCATGTTGCTTTCACATAACCAACTCAGGTTCCTGGCCCAATAAGTGTTCCTGGTAGTCAGTATGTGTTTGTCAAAGCCATCTTGATATATTATCTTGATTCCTTTGGTATTTCTAGATGTATTACATAGACAATATAATCTAGTGGTCAATTACATGAGTCTTGGAGTCAGACTGAACCTGGTTTTGAATCTCAACTCTGTTACTAACTAGTTGTGGACCATGGATGGATTACTTAAACCTCTCTGAGCCTCACTATTTCATCTCTACAACACAGATAATTATATACCTACTCCTCAATATTGTTATAAGGATTAAATACAAAAAATGCATGCAAAGAGCTTAATATAGTGCCTTGTACATAGTAATTGCTTAGTAATGGCAGCTATTATTATTATGATGACGATTATTAGCATANATCACCATCATCATCACCATCATCACCCTCACTATCATCACCATCATCATCACCACCACCATCACCATCATCACCCTCACTATCACCACCATCACCATCACCACCATCACTATTATCACCACCACCATGCTCATTAGCAGCAGCAGCATAATCATCATTACCATCATCATCATCATTTGTTCTCAAGTAGGATGGATTATTCATTTGGACACAGATCTGGCATAAATTTAAAACCGTTGGTATTTGTTTAGTATTCCAAGGGTTGTGATGTCCGCTAAAACCATCTGTTTTCTCTGAGTGTTATTTGAGGGTTCTCAGGCTTTTCAAAAATGAATTTGGGGCACAGGCCTAAAGAAATATTTCCTTAGGCTCCACAGATATGATTCACATTCTAAATCTTCTAGATGAATCTGCCTATGCTGGATTTTCCTTCCTAAATATAAAAACATATCAGAACACAAAATTATCTCTGAAATAATATTCTCACACATAGACAGTTTTAATCAATTTGCTACCTGCTTTCATTAGCCATATAGTAGATGAGGAAATGGAAGTTTGATGTAATCAAGTCTTGGCTGCCTTGTCCCACATAGACTATATACTTCACCAAGTCCTCAGAATCAGGTTGAGAACATGTAAATCTTACCTAATTTTCAAATTTGGGCATTGGGACAAAATATAGCACAGTAGTGACTACTCCTCCCCAGACCAAAAGATCTCCTCTAGTAAGGTAGTCACACCCCCTTTGCCAAATGTCTCAAGAATTATAGCAGACCCCCATGCACCCTCCCCTTCCGGTCAGAGGGCCAGGAAAGTAGGCACACCTGGAGTGAGTTTGGGTGTCGGTGCACCATGCAAATTCTCCTTTCAAGTCATTTTAAGAATTTCAATGCTGACAACTTTTATTAACATTCTCCATGTCTCTGTCACTGAGGAAAAAAGGAGGAAATAGTCTCCCTGGTGTATTCCTGCTCCAAGAGGCCTGAGTATTTAACACCCTCTCAATTTTTGAAGTAAGCTACATTTCAGGAGATGAAACAAGGGAAACTCTTAACATCTGCCAATATGCTTCCAGTTGTTCTATCAGAGGAATTGAAATAGCCACAAATCCTGAAAAAGAAATTGAGTTTTATAATTTACTCAATTAGAAGACATGAAATGCTGGCCTAAGTCTAC
>SJYA01003390.1:1003761-1018854 GCA_006410615.1 Neotragus moschatus
TAGGTTGCTTCCATGTCCTGGCTATTATAAACAGTGCTGCGATGAACATTGGGGTACACGTGTCTCTTTCAACTCTGGTTTCCTCAATGTGTATACCCAGCAGTGGGATTGCTGGGTCATAAGGCAGTTCTATTTCCAGTTTTTTAAGGAATCTCCACACTGTTCTCCATAGTGGCTGTACTAGTTTGCATTCCCACCAACAGTGTAAGAGGGTTCCCTTTTCTCCACACCCTCTCCAGAATTTATTGCTTGTAGACTTTTGGATCGCAGCTGTTCTGACTGGTGTGAAATGAATACCACTTATTTAAAAGATTATTATTTTACCATTAAAATCCTTTTGCGCCTTTGTCAAGTGAGCATATATGTCTGGGTCTACTTCTAAACTCTGTTCTGTACCATTGATCTTTATGTTCACATTTATGACAGAACCACAGTGTCTTGATTACTGTGACTTTATAATAATAAAGTTCAAATAATAGTATAAGGCTTATAGCTGAAAAATAGAAATAGTCTGATTTCCATCCTTCTCCACACCCAAGTCCCACTATCTAGGAGCCCACCAAGAGCCACCTCATTAGAACAAAAGCCACTCTTATCACCCAGGAAATTCCAAGGGATTTAGGAGCTCTGGGTCAGGAATCAGGGTCAAAGACCAAATATTACAACAAAAGATGTCCTTAGCACTCTTATTATCACTTAGGAGTTTTAGGAACTCTGTGCCATGAACTAGGGGCAGAAAGCAATACTTTTTTTTATTATTTCACAAATATCTCATATTTGTTTTACTTTTATTTTTACCTATTTGTTTCTTTATACTTAAACTGGGACTCCCAGAGGCGATGAAAAGTAGCTTTATATCTACTTTATGTATCTTTATATAGCTTTGGCCTGACAATGCTACTTTTTAATCAGTAATTTTAGACTATTTACATCTCATATAATTATTAATATGACTAGACCTAGATCTACCATCTTGTTATCAGTTTTCCTGTTCTCATTGTTCTTTGTTTCTCTTTCTGCCTTCTTTTGGATAGAGGATTTTTAACAATTCCACTTATCTCCTTTTTATGGCTTATTATAAAGCAAATTTATTATTTTATTTTAGTGGTTGCTTTAGGAATGAACATATACATATTTAATATATCATATTCTGGCTTCAAATGATAGTATACCACTACAAGAACTTTGCTGTTATTCTTGTTGTCGTTCAGTCACTCAGTTGTGTCTGACTCTTTGTGACCCCATGGACNAAGCAAATTTATTATTTTATTTTAGTGGTTGCTTTAGGAATGAACATATACATATTTAATATATCATATTCTGGCTTCAAATGATAGTATACCACTACAAGAACTTTGCTGTTATTCTTGTTGTCGTTCAGTCACTCAGTTGTGTCTGACTCTTTGTGACCCCATGGACTTCCCTGTCCCTCACCATCTCCTGGAGCTTGCTCAAACTCATGTCCATTGAGTCAGTGATGCCATCCAACCAGTCTCGTCCTCTGTCGTTCCCTCCTTCTCCTGCCTTCAGTTTTTCCCAGCATCAGGGTCTTTAAAGTACCATATTTCTATTTCTCAAGCTAAGTCAATTTTGCTTTCTCCAGCCCACAGCTTTGGCTCCTATTGGAGAGTGTTGTGTTAGCACTGGGATACCATTATGAAGGTATAAAGTTAGAGAACCAAATGACCTATACAAACCCTGGTCTAGCCATCCTTTCTCTCCGTAAGTTCCCTGAGAGAGATCTAGACACAAGTTGAAACAGGAAAACAAAGTAATGGTTCATTATTACCTGGGATTTAAGCTTTAAATCCCAGTGCAAACATCAAGTGAGCATGGCCAGAGCACATTAGGTATTTATTTCCTTTTTCCTGGGCTAGAGTCCTAAGTGTCCCTCATTGCCAAATGCAAATACACATCTCAGAACTTTACCTTTCAAATGACAAATTACACCATTCCTCTATCCTTTTCTCTGTATTCAAAAATTGTCAGAAATTCTTCAGAGATAGATTATACTGGGCCAAGCAGTGAGCTCAGTTAAAGCATCATATCACTAAGGCCAAGGTCAGATACTTAATCTTCTTTTGAGCTACTTGGCCCAGTGCCTACTGATCACAGGGAGAAAAAAGGGAGGGTATGTGGGTTAAATAGTAGAAACCTACCCTGATTTGGAGAGCACATCTTTAAGAACATGCCTGAGTGATTTGGGGTTGGCAATATCCTCTCTGCGTAAGAAGGCCACTGCAATATTTACATGTATAACTACGTGAAAATGAGCTTGAGTCCTGTCCAGAGGACGCATATGTTAAAGCCACCCTTTAAATGCCAACATAAATACTTTGTGCATAAGGAACTCCTGTTCAGAGAAAATGCCTCTGGGATCTGAGAAAGAGGCTTGAATTCCCTAAACCAGATTGTTCAAAGTATTGGAATATACTGTCTTTTCAATAACAAAGGAGCATGACTTTGATCATGATTATTTTCATTATGAATGATTATTTCTATTACACTATCCCTCCAAGGGATGGTACCAAAGGACTTCCTGAATCTTTTAAAATCAATTTCTAGATATCATCAATGAAATGAATATTCAGATTAGTTAGATTTCCTAATTAGCTTGGAAGAAGACCTACGTTGCCTTTAATGATATTTCTGGAACAGGGAAGCAAATGATATTGCAACAATGGGATAGTATATGTTCTGGCTTAGAATAGTGCTTATTAACTCACATAAGAGAAAAAATTTCCTCATAACATCATTAAGTGAGCCCTGAAGGCAGAGACAATACTGACAGATGGCAAGAATAAACATCAGAAAACTGTTTTCCAAGTATATCATGCGTTCTAATTGTCCACTTACCAGTTAAGTCACAAAGAAAGCCTTGGTTTGTAATTTTATGCTGGCATTGTGAATAAAAGTACTACTGCTGATATAATAGCCAATAATGTATTTTGCAAAGCAGATCAACTTTTTATGTAAAAATTATTATTTCATGTAGTTCTTCAGTGAAGTTAGTACACATTACTTTCTCCATTTAGGGAATCATTCTATTCAGTCAGTCTATAAAATTTGTTAATTATTCTTGATTTTAGAGAACCCAAGGTTCTTCATTGGCCAAAGAGACAATAGATTTTTTTGAAAATTTATGGGAGATACTTTCATAAGAGGAGCTCTTTGGATTTAATATAGAGCCTTTGGTGAGCCACTTAACCTCAGTAAAGTCTCCATTTACTCATCTGAAATGGTAAAATAGAGCTAATAATATGGAGAAGGCAATGGCAACCCACTCCAGTACTCTTGCCTGGAAAATACCATGGACGGAGGAGGCTGCAGTTCATGGGGTCGCCTAGAGTCAGACAACTGAGCGACTTCACTCACTTTTCACTTTCATGCATTGGAGGAGGAAATGGCAACCCACTCCAATGTTCTTGCCTGGAGAATCCCAGGGACAGGGGAGCCTGGTGGGCTCCCGTCTATGGGGTTGCACAGAGTCAGACACGACTGAAGCGACTTAGCAGCAGTAGCAGCAGGTGTGCTAAAACAAGCTTTCATTTGCCCCTCCAGATACTTCCTTGCTGTTTCTTTACTCAACTTTTTGGCCAGGAAGCTAACTTTGTATGGGCTTCATCAATGTGCTTCCTTGATTTCTGGCATCAAGTTGGGTTCATTCTATGGGAATCACAGACAGGATGACAGAGGTCATCAAGAGAATGTGGTCAGGGCTTTTATTCTTTCTAGTTCCCTCCCTACTAGCTTATCCTGAGTTGGCTACATCCTTTTGCCTAGAGTAAGAGTCTCTTTACCCTTGTGTGATGGCCCTCTCCAAACAGTTACACTTTCTACTCTCTTCTCTTGCCCATTTAGCCCTAGAGCCCTAGAAGCTTAGCAGTGATAATGACTACCACCTAAGAGTGCTTCAACATCACTTGTTGGTTTCCCTTTAACCTTATGGCCACACCTATATAAATAGTACCATTATTAATCTTCTCAGTTACTCCAGTTGAGTATGTTATTCCTGCTGGCACCATGACTGGATACCTTAGGGCACAGATTGTCTGCAGGACTAAATGAAAGGTCATAATGAGAAATATGAAGCATACGCAAACATTGGGTCTTATATCTTTATCAGAAGTCAGGTGTTGAATAGTAAAAGTGGCCACTGAAGAAGCTCCAAGTAGCCCTAAAGCATGAGATTAAAATGAAATTCAACCAGACTGTAACTAACCAACTTACAAAAGTTAAGTTGCCAGGGCTGAAGAAACCGATAGGGAGTAAGCAGAAAGATAAACACACGTGAGGTAGCCATTTGAATAAAACATGAAGCAGTGAAAGCTCTCAAATAAGATAGAAGAGGGATGTGACAGGACATAACCCAAGACAACCTCCAAAGACAACCCTCTACCCTTGCCCCCCATCTCTGAGTAACGTTGTACCTCCACCATGGAGAGTATAGAGCACCATTTTGCCTCTAAAGCTCAGACCTTGGCTTTCATTTCTCCAGTAGTTTCTGTGCCCCACATTGTCCACTACAGTAGAGCATATCCATAGTCAGTTTAGGGGCTTCCCTGGTGGTTCAGCTGTGAAGAATCTCGCCTGCCAATGCAGGAGACACAGGATCGATCCCTGGGTGGGGAAGATCCCCTGGAGGAGGTAATGTCAACCCACTCCAGTATTCTTGCCTGGGAAATCCCATGGACAAAAGGGCCTGGTGGGTTACAGTCTATAGGGTCTCAAAGAGTTGGACACGACTGAGCACACACGCGCGAGCACGCACACACACACACACATACACACAGATTAAGAGTATTCACTACTTTGCTTCCACCTCAGTGCAATTTGGGGGTTAAAGTGCTCTTTAATCTCTTCTACACCATCCCTGTTTCACCATTCTTATATTCTGCAGCTCACCCTCTGACCCTTTGGATTACCTGCTTTTATGGTTCATTCATACTATTCCACTTCCAGAGGGTTGAGCTAGTTTCCTCTCATACGTAAATGCCTGAAAAAGCAGAGGCATTGCCTATTCTGGGCCCAAGCCCCTCTCACCTTCAAGCTAACATTATTCCCTTGAAGCTTTGTGAATTCCAAGTCAGCATCCCTGTACTATGCCTGCTGAAATGCTCTGAACTAGATCCTCCTCTGCCCAGTAACCAGAAGCCATTCTCTTTCCCCTCAATCCTGGCAGCTGCTTCAGTCCCACAGTCCACTCAGTCCTGAGCAGCTTTGAGACCTAACAATTATTTTCTTCAGGTTGCTATCCCTTTGACAACTCTTCCCCTCCCTCAGCCCTTTTGTACCACCTGAAACTCACAAACCTCTCTAGAAGTCTCTGCTAGATAATATGAACAATACAACAGCAACAATCCACAACTCAATTATAACTCAGTTTCCCTGGCCCCAGATAGCAGCTACTGCCATATCTACATATGAATTTAAGGGAGAGGGACTCTGCCAGAGAGCACGGAGAAAAGTCAGGTCTTTGAAGTATAAGTCACATGTCACAAAGAGAGCTAGGTGGTTTTTCCTATAAACTAAAGTAGAAGCAAGATGCTCAGCATTACTAATTACCAGAGAAATGCAAATCAAAATTACAATGAGGTAAAGATGCTCAACGGCACTAATTATCAGAAAAACGCAATGAGGGATCACCCCACACTGGTCAGAATAGCTATCATTAAAAAGTTTACAAGTAATAAATGCTGGAAAAGTTGTGGAGAAAAGGGAACCCTCCTACACTGTTGGTGGGAATGTAAATTGGTGCTGTCACTGTGGAGAACAGTATGAGCGTTCCTCAAAAAACTAAAAATAGAGTTACCATGTGACCCAGCAATCCCACTTTGGGGCATATATCCAGAAAAGATGAAAACTGTAATTTAAAAAGATACAGGTACCCCCAATGTTCATAGCAGCACCAATTATAATAGACAAGACATGGAAGCAACCAAAGTGTCCATCAGCAGAGGAATGGATAAAGAAGATGTAGTGTATATATATATATATATGTGTGTGTGTGTGTGTATACATATATATTATAATGAAATATTACTCAGCCATAAAAAATGAAATCTTGTCATTTGTGACAACACAGATGGATCTGGAGTGAATTATGCTAACTGACATGTCAGACAAAGAGGAATATCACATGATTTCACTTACATGTGGACTGTAAAAAACAAACAAACAAAATGAAAACAGACTCACAAATACAGAAAACAAACAGATATTTGCCAGAGGGGAGGAGAGATTGAGTGAAATAGGTGAAGATAGTTAAGAAGTACAAACTTCCAGTTATAAAACAAATAAGCCACAGAGATATAATACTGCATGAGGAATTTGGTCAAAAATATTTTAATAATTTCATATGGGCACAGATGGTTACTACACATATCATGATGGTCATTTCATAATGTATGTAAACGTCAAATCATTATGTAGTACTCCTGAAACTAACATAATACTGTATGTCAACTATGTCAAATAATTAAAATAAAATAATAAAAATGCATTTAACTAATGTGAAAGGAAGAATCAAGGAACAAAAAGGAGAAGAAACAAATAATCGATGAATAGTAAATTGTAAGCCTACATATAACCATACCAATAATTACATTAAATGCAAATAGATAGACTAAATTCTCCAATCAAAACTGCAGTGATTCTCAGAATAAAGAAAAAAAGACATACTCAGACACAAGTAGACTAAAAGTAAAGGCTGGAAAAAAATACCATCAAAATATTAATATCAGGCATAAGAAAGCTGGAGTGAATACATTAATATCAGACAAAATAAACTTCAAGACAAAGACTATTATAATGACAAAAGAGGTAATACAAGGTGGGTGGAAGATGGGAAAAATGAGTGAAGGTGGTCAAAAGATACAAACTTCCACATATAAAATAAATGTCATGGGGATATATTGTACAGCATGGTGATCAATAATACTGAATTGAATATTCCAAAGTTGCTAAGGGTAGATCTTAAAAATTCCCATTACAAGAAAACAAATTTTAACTATGTGTGATGATGCATGTTAACTAAACTTACAGTGATAATCATTTTGCAACACACACATATATCAAATGATTATGTTATATAGCTTAAACTTATACAATGTTATATGTCAATTATACCTCAATTTAAAAACATTTTTTAAAGAATTAATGTTTTAGGGATACATAAACTTTATAAATATATATGAGTTTTAAAAATCAAGAGATTGACTGCAAAGTGGCGGGAGGGAACATTTTAAGATGAAAGATATATTCTATATTATGATTGTGATAGTGCTTACACTACTACATACATTTTCAGACATCAAATTGTTCATTTAAAATTGACAAATGTTAATGTTTTCACTTAATGAAAAATAACGAAATTAAAAGCAAAACATTCAATATAAATATAACATATGTGAGTATGTATGTTAGCCTTGAATGTACACACTAAGAGGCAGTTTTCATTTGGAGTATCCTCATCAGAAATGTACACTCCAGGGGAAACTAGTGTTTATAGGACTCTAATCAGGAATCCATACCACTTACATGACTACAGCAAGTGATTTTAAAATCTTATCCAAATATGCATCCAAATGTTCATTATTTAGCATAAGTACTGTTAGAAACAAACAACTTTATGAAGAAATTAATCGTGTAGAAGAAAATAATTTAAACAGGTACCTCTGTCCTGAAATGAACAAGGGGTAGTAATAGTAATGCATGTGTGCTCAGTCATGTCCAACTCTTTGCGACCCCATGGACCGTAGGCCGCCAGGCTCCTCTGTCCATGGGATTCTCCAGGCAAGAATACTGGAGTGGGCTGCCATTTCCTCCTCCAGGGGATCTTCCCAACCCAGGGATCGAACTCCCTTCTCCTGTATCTCCTGCATTGGCAGGTGGATTCTATACCACTAGTGCCACCTGGGAAGCCCAAACAAGGTATAACAATCTGGCAAAGCCATCAGTCTGACACCTATGAAGAGCACCCTGAATATGCTTGTTTTCAGTTTAAAAGAGAACTCTTTTAAACTGAAAACAAGTTCCAGCTAGGAAATTGGCTAATCATGTCACGAGAATGTTAGTTCCATCCTCCTCAGAATGAACCTCATACAAAGTGCTTGTTGGAAAACCTAAAAGGACAAAGAATGCAGTACTGTGTAGTTTTTCTGCCTGCTTCCTAGTTAATATCTGTACTTGATGCAGAATTTAGGCTGAGACTTGCCAACATTGTCATATACCACCCAGTGGTAAGTTGGGGCATGTTACTGCCACCTCTAATTGTCAGAAGCCAGTATCCCAGGTGGCTCAGATGGTAAAGAACCTGCCTGCCAATGCAGGAGCCGCAGGAGACACAGGTTCAATTCTTGGGTCAGGAAGTTCCCCTGGTGGAGAGCATGGCAATTCACTCCAATATTCTTGCCTGCAGAATCCCTTGGATAGAGGAGCCTGGAGGGCTGCAGTCCATAGGGTTGCAAAGTGTCAGACATGACTGAATCGACATAGCATGCATGCATGCAGTGATATTGTGCATAGCCAGAGAAGCTTGAATCAGTTCACAGCAGCATCCCATTTTATCCAGAAAAGTCCTCGTGTTCCTTCTTTGCTGCTATTACTCATATAGTTTAAAATAGGTAAGTTTTATATCAGACAAGTTCCTAGATCTAAGCTTTCCACTCAATTTCCCTGACTTCTCCAGTAAAAGCCTCTTTTCTTCTGGATCTTGCTCACAAAGTCAGCTTTACCACAGGCAATTTATAGGGAACAATTAATACTGTGATTTTAGGTGCCTTTCGACTGTTACAATATTAAACTCTGCATGAAATCCTTATGAACAGCATGTCTACAAGCAATAATGTTGAAACAGGACTGCCCAAAGGACACTGATTAGTCTTAATCATGGCTGCATGTTTTGTAAATATAAAGTTTTATTGGAGCATAGCAACACCCCTTCATTTATGTATTGCGCATGGCTGCTTTCGATCTATAATGGGAGATCTGCATAGCTGAGACAGAGACCATATGGCCTGCAAAGCCAGACATATTTCCTTTCTGGACCTTCACAAAAGTTTGCCAACTGATTCACTGAAACAGTGCCACTTCTAAACCAGTAATCACTACATTTGACTACATAAGAATCACCATTAATATGTTTTTATAATTGCTAGTTCCTCTATTTTAGATTATTTTTTTGAAAATTTCTTCTGAATTTTTTAATGCTTCATCCATTTAAGATTTCCTCACTTTTGAATAACTACTTAAATTTTCTCCTGCTTACCATTTCAGTTATATTCTATATTTTTGAATGTACATTTTTCTCATTTTTCATTTATAAATAGTAACAGTTTATAAATTTATCTTGATTCCCTGTTTAGCCTAAGATTTATTTTTAAAGGTGTTTTGAAGATTCTAAGTAGACAGAACCTATTTTTTGATACACTTTCTTTACTGATTTGTTATTGTATTACATTTGAGGCAGATAATTTGATCTATATGATTTTTACTTTTGGAGATTTGTAGATCCTGTGTAGCTTAACATGTAGTCAATATTTAAGATATTTCCAAGTGAGTTTGAAAATAATACTTATGTTTTTTTTAGTAAAATGTTTATATATATTAGATAAAATTTGTTAATTATATTATTCAATTTATTTTGTCTACTAGAATTGCCATTTTATGAGAAATATATTTGTCTTAATACGTTTGGGCTGCTACCAAAAACATAACATAGAGAAGATGGTTTAAACAACAGAGAGTTACTTCTCACAGTTCTGGAAGTTGGGAAGTTAATATCAAGGTGCTAGCAGATTCAGTGTTTGGTAAGGACCTGCTTCCTGGTTTGTAGATAGCCATTATGATATAATAAGAAATATGTATTTTGCTCATTACCCCCAGATCCTGACGAGAGCTCCCAAAATTTTTGTAATTTCCTAAGCAATACAGGTGCCAGGAGAATCTTTTGTCCTAATATTTGGTATTTGACCTCAGAGATCCTAAATCCCTTGGAATTCCCTGAGTGACAAGAGCATGTTCTTTTTCTAATGAGGTGATTCTTGGTGGGCTCCTAGATAGCTCCTATGTGGGAGTGGGTCACACGAAAGACGAAGCCATGATTAGAAGCTTAGAACTTTAAGCTCTAAACCTCATCCTCCAGGGAGGGGACAGAATCTAGAGATTGAGTTAATAATCAATCATGCCTACCTAGTGAAGCCTCCATAAAAATCTGGAAAGTACTGAGTTCAAAGAGCTTTCAGGTTGGTGGTATACCTGGGCACAGCATGGAAAATCTATGTACCCCTCCCTCACACCTTGCCTTGTACATTTCTTAATCTGGCTGTTCTTGAGTTGTATCCATTTATAATAAACTGGTTATCTAGTAAGTAAACTGCTTTCCAAAGTTCTGTGAGACAGTCTAACAAATTATCAAATCCAAGGAGTGGGTAAAGAGAACTGTGAATTTATAACTGATGGTCAGAAGCACCAGAGGCTCAGGTTAGCAACTGGCATTGAAGTGGGGGGCAGTCTTGTGGAACTGAGCCCTTATCCTATGGATCTGACACTAACTCATGGTAGATAGTGTTAGAATTGAATTGAATTATAAAACATTCAGCTGGTGTCTGCACAGAATTGGAGAATTCGTGGTATAGGAAAAAGCCCAAATATTTGTTGCCCAGCAGTATGTCATAGTAGTAGAGGCTGAAGAAACAGAGTTTTTCCATTCAGTCACCTTCTCTCTGTGTCCTCACATGGTAGAAGGTGGTAGAGAGCTCGCTGGTATCTCTTTTACAAGGACGCTAATTCCATTCATGAGGGCTCCACCCTCATGACCTAGTCACCTCCAAAAGGGTCCCCCATTTCCAAATACCATCACACTGGGGAATTAGGATTTCAACATATGAAATTTGAGGGCACACAATCATTCAGTTGAAGAAGGCCTTGTCTCTCCTTGCTGTACTCTTGAATTCTGCATTCACTTGGCTATATCGTTCCCTTTCGCCTTTACCTTTCACTTCTCTTTCATTTCTCAGCTATTTGTAAGGCTTCCTCAGACAATCATTTTGCCTTTTTGCATTTCTTTTTCTTGGGGATGATTTTGGCCATCACCTCCTGTACAATGCTATGAACCTCTGTCCATAGTTCTTCAGGCAGTCTGTCTACCAGATATAATCCCTTAAATCTATTTGTCATCTCCACTGTATTATCATAAGAGATTTGATTTAGGTCATACTTTAATGGCCTAGTGGTTTTCCCTACTTTCTTCAATTTAAGTCTGAATTTTGCAATAAGGAGCTCATGATCTGAGCCACAGTCAGCTTCAGGTCTTGTTTTTGCTGACTGTACAGAGCTTCCCCATCTTCAGCTGCAAAGAATATAATCAATCTGATTTCAGTATTGACCATCTGGTGATGTCCATGTGTAGAGTTGTCTCTTGTGCTTTTGGAAAAGGCTATTTTCTATGACCAGTGTTTTCGCTTGACAAAGCTCCATTAGCCTTTGCCTTGCTTCATTTTGTACTCTAAGGCCTAACTTGCCTGCTACTCAAGGTATCTCTTGACTTCCTACTTTTCCATTCCAGTCCTCTACAATGAAAAGGACATCATTTTTTGGTGTTAGTTCTAGAAAGTCTTGTAGGTCTTTATAGAACCAGTCAGCTTCAGCTTCTCTAGCACCAGTTGGTTACCATGATATTGAATGGTTTGCCTTGAAAACGAACTGAGATCATTCTATTGTTTTTGAGGTTGCTCCCAAATACTCCATTTCAGACTCTTTTATTGACTATGAGGGCTACTCCCTTTCTTCTAAAGGGTTCTTGCCTACAGTAGTATGTATAATGGTCATCTGAATTAAATTTGCCCGCTCCTGTCCATTTTAGTTCACTGATTCCCATGATGTTGATATTCACTCTTTCCATCTCCTGCTTGACCACATCCAATTTACCTTGATTCACAGACCTAACAGTCCAGGTTCCTATGCAAAATTGTTCTTTACACCATTGAACTTTACTTTCACCACCAGATATATCCACAACTGAGCATCATTTCTGCTTGGCCCCGCCACTTCACTCTTTCTGGAGCCATTAGTAATTGCCTTCTGCTCTTCCTCAGTATCATACTGGACACCTGGGTGGCTCATCTTCTGGTGTCATACCTTTTTGCCTTTTCATACTACTTATTGGATTCTCGCGGCAAGAATACTGAAGCAGTTTTCCATTCTCTCCTCCAGTGTACCATGTATTGTCAGAACTCTCCACAATGACCCTTCCATCTTGGTGGCCTTACATGGCATGGCTCATAGCTTCATTTAGTTATGTGAACCCCTTCACCACAGCAAGGTTGTGATTCATAAAGGGGAACAATAAAATGGAAAGGACTAGAGATCTCTTCAAGAAAATTGGAAATACCAAGGGAACATTCCATGCAAGGATGGACACAATAAAGGACAGGAACAGTAAGAACCTAAAAGAGGCTAAAGAGATTAAGAAGAGGTGGCAAGAATATACAGAAGAACTATATGAAAAAAGATCTTAATGACCTGGATAACCACAACGGTGTGATCACTCACCTAGAGCCAGACATCCTGAAATGGGAAGTCAGGTGGGCCTTAGAAAGCATCACTACGAACAAAGCTAGTGGAGGAGATAGAATTCCAGCTGAGCTATTTCAAAGCCTAAAAGATGATGCTGTCAAAGGGTTGCTCTCAATATGTCAGCAAATTTGAAAAACTCAGCAGTGACCACAGGACTGGAAAAGGTCAATTTTCATTCCAATCCTAAAGAAAGGCAGTGCTAAAGAATGCTGAAACTACTGGATGATTGCTTTCATTTTGCATGCTAACTGTGGTGTTGGAGAAGACTCTTGAGAGTCCCTTGGACTGCAAGGAGATCCAGCCAGTCCATTCTGAAGGAGATCAGCCCTGGGATTTCTTTGGCGGGAATGATGCTGAAGCTGAAACTCCAGTACTTTGGCCACCTCATGTGAAGAGTTGACTCACTGGAAAAGACTCTGATGCTGGGAGGGATTGGGGGCAGGAGGAGAAAGGGACGGCAGAGGATGAGATGGCTGGATGGCATCACTGACTCAATGGGCGTGAGTCTGAGTGAACTCCCGGAGTTGGTGATGGACAGGGAGGCCTGGCATGCTGCGATTCATGTGGTCGCAAAGAGTCGGACACAACAGCGACTGAACTGAACTGAAGGAAATGTTCAAAATCCTTCAAACTAGGCTTCAGTAGTATGTGAACCAAGAACTTCCAGATGTACAACCTGGGTTTAGAAAAGGCAGAGGAACCAGAGATTAAACTGCCAATATTCATTGGATCATAGAGAAAGCAACGGAATTTCAGAAAAAATATCTACTTTTGCCTCATTGACTATGTGAAAGCCTTTGACTGTGTGGCTCACAATAAACTGTGGGAAATTCTTAAAGAGATGGAGATGCCAAACCACCTTAACTGCCCCTGCAAGACCTGTATGAGGGTCAAGAAACAACAGTCAGAACTGGACACAGATTCACTGACTGGCTCAAAATTGGGAAAGGAGTTTGATAAGGCTATATATGGTCACCCTGTTTATTTAACTTATGTACAGAGTAGATCATATGAAATACCATGCTGGATGAATCACAGGTTATAATCAAGAACGCTGGGAGAAATATCAATAAACTCAGATATGCAGATGATACACCTCTAATGGCAGAAAGTGAAGAGGCACTAAAGAGCCTCTTGATAAGGTGAAGAAGAGAGTGAATAAGCTGGCTCGAAACTCAACATTCAAAACACAAAGATCATGGCCTTGGGTCCCATCACTTCATGGCAAATAGAACAGGGAAATGTAGAAATAGTAACAGATTTGATTTTCTTGGTCTCCAAAATCACTGCAGATGGTGACTGCAGCCATGAAATTAAAAGATGCTTGCTCTTTGGAAGGAAAGCTATAATAAACCTAGACAGCATAATAAAAAGCAAAGACATCATTTTGTCAACAAAGGTTTGTATAGTCAAAGCTATGGTTTTTCCAGTAGTCATATACAGATGTGAGAGTTGGACCATACGAAGGCTGAGCACCAAATAATTGACACTTTTGAACTGTGGTGCTGGAGAAGATTCTTGAGAGTCCCTTGGACTACAAGGAAATCAGACCAGTCAATCCTAAAGGAAATCAACCCTGAATATTCATTGGAAGGACTGATGCTGAAACCCCAATACTTTGGCCACCTGATGCAAAGAGCCAACTCATTCAAAAAGACCCTGATTCAGGGAAAGATTGAAGCAAAAGGAAAAGAGGGTGGCAGAGGATGAGATGGTTAGATAGCATCACTGACTCAATGGACATGAGTTTGATCAAACTACAGGAGACAGAGAAGGACAGGGAAGCCTGGCGTGTTGCAGTCATGGGGTGGCAAAGAGTTAGACACAACTCAGCCACAGGAAAACAACAATAATCATTCAGTGGTACTCTACACCTTTTCCCACAAAATTCATGTCCTTCTTACATACAAAATACATTTATTTCATCCCAAAATCCCCAAAAGTCTTAGCATATTATAGCATCAACTTTAAAGTCTAAGTCTAAGATGCTGAATCTGAAACTCAAATACTTTGGACACCTAATGCGAAGAACTGAGTCATTTTAAAAGACCCTGATGCTGGAAAAGATTGAGGGCAGGAGGAGAAGGGGATGACAGAAGATGAGATGGTTGCATGGCATCAACGATTCAATGGACGTGAGTTTGAGTAATCTCTGGGAGTTGGTGACGGACAGGGAAGACTAGCGTGCTGCAGTCCATGGGGTTGCAAAGAGTCAGACACAACTAAGCAACTGAACTGAACTGAAAAATCTCATGTAAATATTAACTAAATCAGATACGGTTGAGCCTCAAGGTATGATTCATCCTGGGAAAAATGCCTCTTCAACTGCAAACCTGTGAAACCAAACACATTATGTGCTTCTAAGATACAGTGATGGGACAAGCATAAGATAGACATTCTTATTTCAAAAGAGAAGAATAGGAAAGAAGAAAGGAGTGATGGATCCCAAATAAATCTAAAACCTAATGGGGCAAATTCCATAAGACTTTAAAGTCTTGCGACTAATCCTTTGGCTTA
>SJYA01003390.1:1046377-1056483 GCA_006410615.1 Neotragus moschatus
CTAAAAATCTGACATCCTAGCTGGGCTGGAGGTAGGAAAGGGAGAAAGATATTGAGATGATTACCTCTAATGCAAAGCAGAGTGAAATATAACCTACCATTGAGAAGAGGGTCACAAGGGTTGCAGGCCAGAGGAAAATATAATAATTTCCAAGTCACTGTGGGGACTGGGGAAGGGTTCCCAGAGAACATGGCATTTCAAATTGGGCCTGAGAAGATGAGAATTTCCACAGATAGGAAGGGCAAGATATGTACCTTGCATTATCTTGCCCTATAAACACAAAGGTATTCCTGTACCAGACACAGAATAGAATTGGTAAGGTGATAAAGAAAAGGAGAGAGACACAGTTAAGGTTATGTCTCTGTAACAGCAAACATACATTTTGGCAGCGAATAAATGGATCATCATGAATCACTTACTTTATCCAGACTCAGGAGAATAAAATAAAAAAGAACTGGAGCTGAGTATCAGGATAAAATCATTTTACTAGAAAGATGGTTTTGATTGTGAGACAATCTCCAAAGGAAAAGAATCCTTTGCTCGTGCATTCCATTAACTAGAAAATAGCTTGGATACATTTGAGTCTTTTGATTGCCCGATTGAATGAAAGGTCTTAAAACAGGGATGGAGAACATTCCTTTGGAAATTGTGTTCTGGCAGTCTAGACGGTAGCCTTGACTATACACATTTCAGCATTTTGTATAACAAATATGATCTAAATCTTATGGCACAGTTGGACTTGGTACTATGTCATAGGGCTTCCCAGGTGGTGCTAGTGGTAAAGAACCTGCCCGCCAATGCAGGAGACACAAGAGAAGCGGGTTTGATTCCTGGGTCGGGAAAATCCCTAGAGGAGGGCGTGGCAACCCACTCCAGTATTCTTGCCTGGAAAATTCCACGGATAGAGAAGCCTGGTGGGCTACAATCCATGGGGTCACACAGAGTGAGAAACACCTGAAGCGACTTAGCATGCATATATAATGGCTCATACATTAACTGTTTCATAAGTGTGCATTGCCTGACTGGATTTCAGACTGAGGTCAGGAGCACTGTCACCTGTCCACGGAATCCAGCACCATCCTAGGCACAGGGCCTCCCTTGCTTGAGTTTCTCCACTCAGTCATCTCTCTAGTCTATCTAAATCTTCCTTATTAGGTGATAAATTTGAGTGAAAGCAGGACCCATATTAGCTCATTTGTAACTGTTTTCTGGGTCGCTGGTTTGGGCCCCTAAGTTTATAACTGTCAGGTGAGTAGAAAATAGCATCAACTTTTGGCTCCTCCACAATATGCAGAGGAGTAAAAATGTGAGGCTTGAAGATTCTTAGGAGTGCAGTGCCCTAAAGTCACATACTGTGGCCCAACTCAAGGAGAGAGCGGGGTTGCTTTCTATGATTAGGACTGGGTATTGCAAAACGCCTTCCTGCAGCCCTCCGTCACTCAGTTCTGCCTTGTTACTAACCAGTGAGCCCTGGAGCAGAAACCAGCTCCCCTTCTGCCTGAAACGGTGGACTATGGTGCGTCCTGGCTCCTGGGAGAGCCTAGTAGAACCCTTGAACATTCCAGGAGGGGAATAGATTGAGGAATCAATGGGTATGGCTTGGAAGAGGGGGCACAGTGTGACTTGTCAGTTAGGACAGACCATCTTTTAGCCTCCTCCCTTTCTTTTCCAGAAAGTTGACTACACCTTTAATTAACTGTGGAAACTTGTCACTTGGGAGCTTGTTAAAAATGCAGAATCACAGGTTCCCCCTTTAACAAGATCCCCAGGTGATTCATATACACAGTAAAGTTTGAGAATCTCTGCATTAAATCCTCTAGGCCTGTTTCCTTTTCTGTTAAAAGGGGTTGAGGACACCAACCTACCCATGAGATCATGTGGACAGCAAATGAGATAACCCGGAGCAACAGTGTGCTGGAGCCATTTGTTAAATTTCCGGCAGTTTGGGGAACCAGTTGCTAAGCTGTTGGTAGTTTGAAATCTGGCTATGGTGGGAGTATCTGCAGACCCTACAAATCTGCAAGATCCCACACATAAGGGATTGTCATTTGTTTTTCAGAAATCTGAGTTACCTGCACTCCTCTCTGGGATTTAAACAGGTAAAAGCCAAGACCTGTGGCTGCAAGTCTGCCATGTCCGGCACACGATTTGCAGGTCCCAGTGGATTTTCAGAAACAGAGGCACCAGCTGGAGTTTGGCCCTATTTCTGGATCCCCAAACTGGGAAGATAAGGGCACCAAAAGACAGGCTTCCCAGAATCAACCAGAGCCCCTCCGTTTGGGCTCCCCTCCAATTCCTTGGAGCCTGCACTCCACAGCTGGAGCTCATTACCATATCCCTCACCAGTTAGCAGCTCAAAAGCCTTGTTCTGTCACACTGCAGAGGGTCTGCATTTTGGCAGCGAAAGAAGCCAGGCCAAAGCACAGTGCCACTGGGTCCTGTCGGAGGAACCTTTGAAAACAATTTTTCAAATCATTAAGGAAATGAACATGAAAAACAAACTGCGAGAGAGGAGCAAATCCGCCTGCTAGCCAGGTTACTTAACACGCACGGTGCTTAAATGGGACATTTAAATCACACCAGAAAGGAGCCCTTTAGGCACGCAGCTCTCCAGTTCATCCAGGGCAAAGATGAACTGTGAGACTGTGGAAGATTCACACACTTCAACATCTTTGTGAGACGACGATGTGTCTCTCAGAGGTACCATAAGCATTTTGTGATTCTGAGGTTGCTATGGTGGCTGCTTTTGTGTTGAATAACAAACTACTATATAAACTTGGGAAAATCTGCATAAATTATGTCTGGCCTATGGATCTCTGGCTCTCTAACTCAACACACCCTGGTGCATAATTGAAGAAAGATGCTTGGACACAGAGAGATGGGGTATGGACACATGTTCTGCCAGTAAAGAGGCTTCTCAGGTAGTTTCATCAAGAAGGCTATTTATTTCCCTCTGGGTAACCAGCTGTTGATTGCCAGCGCACCTTTTCTGGAAAAAATTTGTAAGCCTTTTAGGACAAAGGCTATAATGAGGAGCACTTAGTATTTTTCAGATAATACAAAGCACAGCTTAGTAAGCATGTTTCCATTTCAATGCACAGAAATATAATACTCCTCTTTTATTCACATTCAGTCTATATCTGTGAGAAAATGATGTTTTAATATAAAATAAAGCCCCTGAAACTTACCACTATATTGTTTCTCTGTCTTTTATCTCTTGCCTCTCTGAGCCACAACATTCCAGGGAATCCAGAATTATATTATCACAACCCAACTTCCTTTTGTTCAAGCAGAACACATTGCAGTTCTCTAAAAATAATGCAATAGTGTCAGTTCCAAGCACTTCCCAGTTTCTAACCCCCATGGTTTTTGGTGCTGTTCCTTTTCATAAAGGAGCTGCAGTAGAACGGAATGCATGTATTCGAGTGCATGTAGCGAGTTTTCAGCCTATGTAGAGTGCCTCAGACATATTTCCTACACCCCTGACTCTTCACTTTATCCATGGAGGACCAACACATGACATTTTCCCAGAAGCAAGATAACTTCACTCCAGTTTTCACAGAGCAATGTCATGTTGCTTTGTCTTTTTTTTTTTTTTGTCCTGATGTCCAAGATAACACCTAAGCCATGAACCTTTTACTCCTTTCTGGAAATGCAGCCAACCGACAATCCACATAAAGGCAACCTCCAGCTGGGAAAGCCACTCTCCTCTCAGAGGTGAGTGGTGTACAGCGATGAGTCATGAGAGCTTACAAATGGCAAAACCAGGTGTCTGGGTTTCCAAATGATATTAAAGGATCTCCCTAACATCACTAGGACTTGAGTAGGATTGAACTCCAGCTAGGTACCAACAGCGACAGGAAAAAGTGTGCAGGCGTTTCTGATTTTCCTGTTGCATTCTTTCAGACAGCCAAATTTTACAGAGGGTAGCCACATGATTGGAGCCTGGGATTTCACTTGGCCCCAAGCCATCAGCACTAACATATGTCTAAGGACTCACAGCTGCCTCACTAGTAGGCTCCACTGCAGATGTGGGCTTTTCGGGGTGTGTGATATCTGCTTCTCAAGCTTCCGTGAGAGAGAGGGCTAGGAAAAGAAAGGAGTGGATGTCACAACAAGTGCCCACTCACAAGTGGAAAGACATCCAGGAACCGAGCCAGGCTAACCCCCACACTGCTAGACATTAGACAGGTTTTCTGGAGTAGCAGCCACTGACTAACCACTATTGGTCCCACTTGCACCACCCCCAAAAGCCAGCTCAGCCGCCAAGTTGTGAGCCTAAGCAAGTTGACCCTGGAACTAATCACTGCCCACTTCCCTCAAAGCTTAGGAAAGTTCCTGAGCCTGAGACTAACGTAATCAATTGGAAGTTTCTAATAATAATAATGAATGGAGCTTGTTGCTTATCTGAAATGTCATGGTAGCATCTGCAAGCTGGACAATAAGTACACTTTCCAGTACACAGGACAAGTTCAATCTATTGTCTATCCTTTGGCAGGTCATTTTGCTCTCTGTGACTCGGTGTTCCTGTTGATACAAGAAGGAAGTAGGATTAGATGACTTCCAAGGCCACTTCCAGTTCTGATACTGAGTGACTCTGTGTTGCACACACTGGCTTTACAGCTAGGCTGCTCTAGATGGTTATCAGAAGGTTCTCTCCCTTTCTGCCACGTGCCCACTTTCGACCAACTTGCTACAAGAAAAGACTTAACAATAGGTTGGTGGCAGAAAGAAGCAACAAGCTCAGCCCACACAGCAAGAACATTTGCCACCACGTGGTATTTTCTCAGCTAAACAGCTTCCAGACACATCTGCACAGCACCTAAGACACAAATCAACAAGGAAACATATGAACTTCATGGGTGGTCTTCTTAAGATGCTCAAAGACGTTCTAGAATATAAACTCACCAGGTCTATCCCTACTCCCACCCCTTGAAAGACACAGGATCCCTTTAACACCATGCCCTGACTTAATTGCCACAATCCATCAGCCCAGAGTCTTAGTCACTTCATACCCTAAAATCAGCTCATCTCTACCCCCAAGGTCCTAGATTATCCTTGGCCACAGGCCTGAGTAGGAATTTTCTCCTAGCCATCAGTTCAGTTCAGTTCACTCACTCAGTCGTGTCCGACTCTTTGCAACCCCATGAACTGCAGCACACCAGGCCTCCCTGTCCATCACCAACTCCCGGAGTTCACTCAGACACACGTCCATCAAGTCAGTGATGCCATCCAGCCATCTCATCCTCTTTCGTCCCCTTCTCCTCCTGCCCCCAATCCCTCNACAGATTTCTCAATTTCACACTCATTCACTTACATATTTTTATGACTATTTTTGTGCTATAATGGATGAGTTATTAGCTGTGGCAGGGACTGTATAGCATTCTCCGCATATACACACTACTCTATATATATTGTCATCCTGCTTCTAGAATGAGGTGAAGAAGATGAACGTACTGCATCAGGAGTATTCTGTTAAGCATCCTGCCAGGCTGTATTTGAAACTTTGACTAACATTGTAGAACCTGTAGTCTCATAAGGAGAAAAAGCTGCTCCAAATGAAGTAAACATAATTCAATATTTTTGTGAAGAATATTGCCTCATTAAGCAGGCTAATTCCATGAATTTGAGGATCCCTTTATTAGTCAGCAGAGAAGGCAATGGCAAGCCACTCCAGTACCCTTGCCTGGAAAATCCCATGGACAGAGGAGCCTGGTAGGCTGCAGTCCATGGGGTCACTAAGAGTCAGACGCAACTGAGCGACTTCACTTGTATCAAAATATTAATAACAACAGTAATATCTACCTGAAACATTTTTAAGAAATATTAATAAATTAATTCTGTTTTCTACTCATTGGCTAGTTCATTGCTCATTTTTTCATCTATAAAAAATAATCTCTACAAGGTCTTACTTTCTCCTTTCTCTATTCCCACCTCCCCTCCCACCCCATCCACCAGCCTCTCACTCATTCTGCCAGCTGCTCTGGCTTTTTGGCTTCCTAGAACATTGCTCTCTCCTCAGAGCCTCTGATCTTACTGTTTTCTCTGCCTAGAATTATCCTCCCTTTTACTTAGTTCAGCTCAAATGTCACCTTCTCAGGGCTTTCCTTGGCTTCCCCACTAAATATTCCAACCCCATCTACACTTTCTATGCCCTTTGCCCTCTTGCCCAGCTTTTTTCTCATTAGTTCTCATCACTATTATACCATTTACTTTTTCATCTCTCCCCACCCCACCCTCCACTAAAATATAACCTCCATGAGGGTCGGGATCTTTGCCTGCCTTTTTGTTTCNTCCTCCCTTTTACTTAGTTCAGCTCAAATGTCACCTTCTCAGGGCTTTCCTTGGCTTCCCCACCAAAGATGTACACATATATAAAGCTGAAAATTTTTGCTGGCAAAGTGGTAATCACTATTTTATGGTGTGCCTCAGAGGTCCCCATGACTTCCAGCTCTTTTGCCATCTTCACAAGTTTGACACCCACAGCTAGTAAGTGGTGAAGTTGGAACTAGAATGTGGGCCTTCTGACTTTTAAGCCAGCGTTGATATGTTCTTCCTTGATGTGTGAGGCATGTCCTGCAGAATCACTTAATACCAGAAATGGAAGTGGTTTTGGATGTCATCTAATCCAACATTCTCCTTGGAGAGATGGGAAAACTGAATCATAGAGAGCAAAAGTAACCCCGCCAAAGGTTAGCCTTCGTGTTAGTGATATAGCTCAAATTAAATGTGAGATCTTTGCTCCTTATAGGCAGCTCTACACCCAGCTGTTGTTTTAGAGGCAGGTATGGCTAGGATTCTCCAAGCCAGGCTTCAGCAATACATGAACCGTGAACTTCCTGATGTTCAAGCTGGTTTTAGAAAANGAATTATCCTCCCTTTTACTTAGTTCAGCTCAAATGTCACCTTCTCAGGGCTTTCCTTGGCTTCCCCACTAAATATTCCAACCCCATCTACACTTTCTATGCCCTTTGCCCTCTTGCCCAGCTTTTTTCTCATTAGTTCTCATCACTATTATACCATTTACTTTTTCATCTCTCCCCACCCCACCCTCCACTAAAATATAACCTCCATGAGGGTCGGGATCTTTGCCTGCCTTTTTGTTTCACTGCTGTTTCCCTAGTGCCAAGAATAGTACCAAGTATATGAAGGCACTCAGAAACTATGTTTTGGATGAAGGAATAAAGAGTAGCAGGAACCAAGTGTTGAATAAACATTTATGGGAGAAAAAATTATAACAGAAAATATATCAACAATTTACCACATGGGAAATGCTTTCATAATTGTCAATGAGCAGCTGGCACTTCAGTCCAGCTCTGGAAACTCCAATGATCCCCAGGAGAGTTTGGAGCCCTGGGTGTAAATGTTCGCTCTTCATATTGTGTATTCTGACTTGGGTTGGCTAATCCCGTCAGCTGCCTTCCCAACCTGTAATCTATCCTTCTGTCTGGAAATATCCAGTGATATACCAGAACACAGAGTCCTCTGGAAATAAAAGGAACCACAGAGAATCTTTCCTGCATGCCAGGCTCTGTGCTTGAACATATTTCTGGCACTATCAGCAAGGCTCACAACCACCCTATGAGATGAGTACTATTTAGCCCTATTTTTCAAGTGAGGAAACTGAGCCTCAACAAGGTTGTTTCTTGCCCAAGTGCACACAGCTAAAAGCGGTAAGGCGGGGCTTTCAATCTGGGTCTTAAACATTAAGCTCTACCCTTCTTCTCTCTTATCTCCCATTGTCTGTCTCCTTCCTGCCGTTGAAAGTCCTCTCCCCACCCCCAAGCCTGGACATTTGTGTTTGGGGATTAAAATATGTATACGTGACCACAATGATGAGGATTTATTGACAATTGCAAAGAGTGCATTTCTCTCCATGAACAGAATTAATGAAGTTGGTGCAAATGAAGTACAGTTGAACAGAAAAAGAAAGAAAAAAAAAACACCTGTGTTCAAATTCTGATTCAGTCAATTTACTGCAGCAAATTACATAATCTGAGCCCCCATTTCCTCAAGTGTAAAAAAGAAGGATGTTACCAACTTCACAGCATTGCCATGAGGCTGAAAATGAAATAATATTTACGAATGGATCAAGCCCAGTACAGGTATTCCCAGGTAGTTCAGTGACAAAGAACCTGCCTGCCAATGCAGGAGACATGGNCAGTCAATTTACTGCAGCAAATTACATAATCTGAGCCCCCATTTCCTCAAGTGTAAAAAAGAAGGATGTTACCAACTTCACAGCATTGCCATGAGGCTGAAAATGAAATAATATTTACGAATGGATCAAGCCCAGTACAGGTATTCCCAGGTAGTTCAGTGACAAAGAACCTGCCTGCCAATGCAGGAGACATGGCTTTGATCCCTGAGTCAGGAAGATCCCCTGGAAAAGGAAATGGCTACCCACTCCAGTATTCTTGCCTGTGATGTCCCATGGACAGAGGAGCCTGGCGGGCTATAGTCCATGGGGTTGCAAGCCTGCACACAAGCCCACTACCTGGCACCTAATAGCAGCTAAGTAAATGCTGATTTCTTTCCTGCCTTTCAAACCTCAGGTATGAGTATCCTCTGTTCTATAGTTACTTCCAATCTCCAGGACACTGGTGTGTGAGCCACAGAGGAAGAGAACTTCTCTATCTCCAAGATAGAGCAAAAAGATTTGCTTTTCCCTTTTATTCATTTGCTTTCCCTGTCACTTTGATGGCTCTTATATGACAGTATGGAATTTCAAGATGTGGAAGTGACCTAAAACAAATCAGACTCTTCTTAAAAATGAGGACGATTCAGAAATATATTATGTCGTAATGAAGAATGCTTAATGTTTTCCTTCTGTTTGATGAGTGACAAATGAGCATTCAGATCTCAATTGTGCAGATCCTAGATGAGACTAGCTAATAAAAATTAATATTATAGAAAGCAAGTCATGTCAATTCAAGATGGAAAAAAGATTAAACCCAATACAGAATGTTTTCTATGAAAGATATGTTTCAAAATGTTTAAAGTTTCATTTTGTTGCCACGGTACCATCATTTCCAACTATTTTCAGTTATCTTGAAATACTCAGTAGGGTCAAGTATATGCTATGATATCCAAGTGTTTACCCAGGTTTATTTAAAAGCATCATTCTGCAAAGGTAACTGAATGTTTTCAGACATCTGAAGATTAATACTGAAATGAAAATATTTAGCAAAATGTCTATCCTTAGATAATGCCATAAGGATAATGCTTTAAATTTATCCAGTGCATTTGTTCTGAGCAGCTCAAAGGGCTGTGAAATTATTATCTCATTAATCAAATAACACATTCCAAAGCTAGAATATCATGATGGGGCTGGTTAGTGGTAAAGATCCAGGGGAAAAAACTCACAACCATCTCAATGTGCAAGTCCTAATACAAATCATGCTCTCTATCAAAGTACTTCCCCAGGAACAGACTAATTTTTTTTTATGTTCCCAACATACATATTAGGAAAGAATGCTATCATTGTCCCAAACTGGTAATGCTAAGTAGAGTGAAAATAGCAGCAGGCTGAGGTCAGGAGGCCCAGTTCTTATCCAGGCTCTGTCTTTAATTTACTGGAAGTCCTACTATGCACTCTTTTTCTCTCTGGGCTAAACTTTTTCTTTTCTCAAAGAGAGGGTTGAATGAACCAGTGGCTTTTATACTGTCCTCACAACAAAATACTTTCTACCAACAGGTGAGAATCCTTCCATACAGGACTCTAACTGTTGCTTCTTGACCCACATACAGATTTCTCAGGAGGCAGGTAAGATGGTCTGGTATTCCCATCTCTCTAAGAGCTTTCAATGGTTTGTCATGATCCACAGTCAAAGACTTTAGCATAGTCGATGAAATAGAGATAAATGCTTTTCTGAAATTCCCTTGCTTTCTCTATAAATCATCAAATATTGGCTATTTGATCTCTTCTTTTTCTAAACCCAGCTTGGCCATCTAGATGACATCTGGATAACAATAGAATATTATTCGGCCTTAAAAAGGACCAGAGTTCTAACACATACTACCACATGGATGAACTTTGCATACATTACAAACAGGGATCTCCTGCATTGCAGGCATATATATTCCTTTTTTTTTTTTTTTTTTTT
>SJYA01003390.1:1106842-1175143 GCA_006410615.1 Neotragus moschatus
CAAGGTTCATTGAGTCCTAGAAGAAAGGGATGCCTCTCACACAAATCTTAAACACGAACCAATCTAATTACTTTGATTGGAAGTCTGGATCATTTGTCTCTAACATTTGACTTGGAGTGCCTATAGTTTTGATGAAATCATTTCTTCTTTGATAAAGTTTTATTATTTTGATTTTAGATTTAATAATAGTAATTCTTTTCCAAGACGCTTACCACTAACTGGTTAGATGTGGGCAATCTTACTCTTAGCCGTTTATATTTGCCTAATATTGCTTCTTGTTGTTGTTATTCAGTTGCTCAGTCATGTCCAACTCTTTGTGACCCCATGGACTGCAGCATGCCAGGCTTCCCTGTCCTTCACTGTTTCCCAAAATTTGCTCAAACTCATGTCCATTGAGTCAGTCATGCCATTCAACCATCTCATCCTCTGTCGCCCCCTTCTCATGTCCTCAATCTTTCCCAGCATCAAGGTCTTTTCCAATGAGTTGGCTCTTCACATCAGGTGGCCAAGGTATTGGAGCTTCAGCTTCAGCATCAGTCCTTCCAATGAATATTCAGAGTTGATTTCCTTTAGGATTGACTGGTTTGATTTCCTTGCAGTCCAAGGGACTTTCAAGAGTCTTCTCCACAATCACAGTTCAAAAGTATCGATTCTTTGATGTTCAGCCTTCTTTATGATCTAACTCACATCCATACATGACCACTGGTAAAACCATCACTTTGCCTATACAGATCTTTATTGGCAAAGTGATGTCTCTGCTTTTTAATATGCTGTCTAGGGTTGTCATTGCTTTTCGTCCAATGAACAAGTGTCTTAATTTCATGACTGCAGTCATCTGCAGTGATTTTGGAGCCCAAGAAAATGGTCTGTCACTATTTCCATTTTTTCCCCATCTATTTGCCATAAAGTGATGGGACCAGATGCCATGATCTTAGTTTTTTGAAAGTTGGGTTTTAAGCCAGCTAACTGGTGTTTATGCCCCCTGTTCCTCACATTGAGTAGAATCAAACTAGAACCTAGAGTCTTGAGCTAGTCTTTAAGGTTTTGACTGAGGATATAACAGTGAAGAAAACAGACATCTTCCTTGCAGGTAAAGAAATAATACATGCAAAAGTCCTGTGACTGAGCAAAATCTCACCACTACAGACTCACATGACACATTTTGCTGTGGTACTTGTCACAGTTGAAGCTTTACATTTAGGTGTGTGATTATTTAATTAATGTGTATATCTCAGTAGAATGCCATTCAAGGTCTTTAATCATATCTTAAGAATTTCGGTCTTTATCCTAAAGATAATGAGAACCAACCCACTGAAGGGCTTCAAGTGTATTGTTGAGAAGGAGGTGATAGGATTGGATACACCTTTCAGAAAGTTCACTCTAACTTCCATGTGGGAAATGGAATGGAAAACCGCCTAGGAGTGGCTCAGGAAAATACAAGAAAGTGACTACTGTGACTCTCTCACTCAAGGTCAATTGATTTTTGACAATGGTACCAAGATAATTCAGTGGGAAAGAATAGTCCTTTTGGAAAATGGGTCTGGGACAACCAGGCATCTACATTGCAAAAGCATAAGTTTGGATTCCTACTTAATATCACGTATCAACATTAACTCAAAATAGACCTTAATTTTAAGAGCTAAAATTCTAAAATGCTTCAAAGAAAACATAGATATCAACTTTCATGACCATGAGCTAGTCAAGAGTTTCTTAGCTATGACACCAAAAGCACAGGGAGTCAATGAAAAAATAGATAAATTGGACAGCATCAAAATTATAAAGATTTATGCTTTAATGGACACTACAAAGTGAAAAGATGATCCCCAGAATGGGACAAAAATATTTGCAAATCACACATCTGATGAAAGATGTGTATCCAGAAGATGTAAAGAGCTCTTATAACTCAATCATAAAAGGATCAAAGACCTGGTTTTCTAAAGGAACCGTATAGATATTTCTTAAAAAAAAAAAGTACATACAAATGGCCAATAAGCACACGACTATATAATTAGTCATTCAGGAAATACAAATCAAAATCAATGAGTACTATTTCACATCTACTTGGATGGCTGGAATCAAAAAGTCCACTCCTGGATATGTACCCCTGAAAAATGAAAACACTAATTCAAAAAGATATATATATCCCAATGTTCACAGCAGCATTATTTTTTTCCAAGATATGGAACAACCTAAGTGTCCATCAACAGATGAATGGATAAAGAAGATGTGGGATACTACTCAGCCATAAAAAAGAATGAAATTTTGTCATTTGCAGCAACATGAATGGACCTGTAGGGTATTATACTACGTGAAATAAATCAGACAGAGAAAGGCAAATACTACATGATATCCCTTATATGTAGAATCTGAAAAGTACAACAAACTAGTGAATATAACAAAAAAGGAAGCAGACTCGGGTATAGAGAACAAACTAGCAGCTACCAGTAGGGAGAGGAAAAGGGGGAAGGGTAACAGAGAGATAGGAAATTAAGAAGTACAACCTATAGGCATAAAATAAGCTACAAAGACATATTGTACAACACATGGAGTATACTCAATATTTTATAATAACTATAAATGGTGTATAACCTTTAAAATTGTGGATCACTATATAGTACATCTATAACATATAACTGGTACATCAACTGTACTTTAATTTTTTTCAAATGTCAGATAACAACAAGTGTTGGCAAGGATTTGGAGAAACTGAAACCATACATATACTGCTCTTAGGAATGTAAAATCATGCAGCTGGTTTAGAAGAGTCTGGCAGTTCTCAAAAAAGTTGCACATTAAGCTACCATATGACCCAGCAATCCCATTCCTAGATATATACTGAAGATAAAATGAAAACATGAGCCCACACAAAAATTAGTACACAAACGTCCATAGCAGTACTATTCATAATAGCCAAGAAGTGAAAACAAGTCAATTATCCATCAACTGATAAACAAAATGTGATATATTCATACAAGGGAATATTATTCAGTCACTGAAGGAAGGAAGTACTAATACATTTACAACATGAATGAAACTTGAAATATTATGCTAAGTGAAAGAAGCCAGTCATGAGAGACTACACATTGTATGAACTCATTTAAATGAAATGTCCAGAATAGGCAAATGTGAAGAAGGCTGAGTGCCGAAGAATTGATGCTTTTGAACTGTGGTGTTGGAGAAGACTCTTGAGAGTCCCTTGGACTGCAAGGAGATCCAACCAGTCCATTCTGAAGGAGGTCGGCCCTGGGATTTCTTCGGAAGGAATGGTGCTAAAGCTGAAACTCCAGTACTTTGGCCACCTCATGCGAAGAGTTGACTCATTGGAAAAGACTCTGATGCTGGGAAGGATTGGGGGCAGGAGGAGAAGGGGACGACCGAGGATGAGATGGCTGGATGGCATCCCTGACTCAATGGACACGAGTCTGTGTGAACTCTGGGAGATGGTGATGGACAGGGAGGCTTGGTGTGTTGCGATTTATGGGGTCACAAAGATTCAGACAAGACTGAGCGACTGAACTGAACTGAACTGAACTGAACAGAAAAAGAAAATAGATTAATGGTTACCTTTGGCTGACCATGGGATGGGTATGAAGGAATGGCGAGTGAGTACAAAATGTTATGGGGTTCTTATAAAGTTGATGAAAATGTTCTAAAATTAAATAGTGGTGATGGTTACACATTGTTTAAATATACAAAAAAACATTGAATTATGTATTTTAAATGGGTAGATTTTATGGTATATGAATCAGATCTGAAAAAAACTGTTACCAAAAAATATCTACCTCAATGGCCTGTTGTTGTTGTTATTCAGTAGCCCAGTCATGTCTGACTCTTTGCAACCCCATGGACAGCAGCATGCCAAGCCTCTCTGTCCCTCACCATCTCCCAAAATTTGCCCAAGTTCATGTCCTTTGCATCAGTGATGCCATAAAGCCATCTCATCCTTTTAGTCAAGAATGGTTTGACTAAATATGTTGTTAATGGAGATGAAGATAAGTGGATTAGTTTGAGAGATATTTCAGAGGTAAAAATCCATAGGACATACTGATGAATTTGATGTGAAGGTTGAGAGAAAAGGAATTGTTGAAGATGATTCGATTTTTTGCTTATCCAGTGGAGCCTATTGCTTTGGCACTCACTGCTATGCAAAACACTGGAGGCAGAGCAAGTATGGGTGGAACAATCATGAGTTCAGTCACAAGCAACTTGAATTTGAGATACTCTTCTGATAACCAAGTAGAGATGTTGAGTTGCACACAGGGGGGCTAGAACTCAGAGAAGAAACCTGGGTTGAGGATATAAATATTCACAACATGAAGACAGTATTTTAGGCCATGGAAATGGATTAAATCACTGTGGCTCAGGCAGTAAAGAATCCACCTGCCATGCGGGAGACTTGAGTTCAGTCCCTGGGTCAGGAAGATCCCCTGGAGAAGGAAATGGCAATCCACTCTAGCGTTCTTGCCTGGAGAATTCCGTGGACAGAGGAGCCTGGTGGGCTACAGTCCATGGGGTCACAAAGAGTCGGATACAACTGAGTAACTAACACAATACAGATTATGGAGTGAGATGGTAAGAGAATCTAGAGTAGTACCCTTTTGAACTTCAGTGCTTAATAACTAAGTAGAGGAGAATAAACCTGTAAAGGAGAGCAAAAGGGACCAATTAATACCACAAGGCTGTCATTTATAGAAGGCAACAATATAATATACTTCAAGAAGGAAGGATTGGGTTTCCCTGGTGGCTCAGTGGTGAACACTCTGCCTGCCAATGTAGGAAACACGGTTTCAATCCCTGATTCAGGAAGATTCCATATAGTAACTAAGCCCATGTGCCACAACTTTGGAGCCTGCGCTCTAGAGCCTGTGAGCCTCAGCTACTGAAGCCCAAGGCCCCTAGAGCCCATGCCTCGCAACAAGAGAAGCCACCACAATGAGAAGCCTGCACCCCACAACTAGAGAGTAGCCCCTACTCACTGCTACTAGAGAAAAGCCAGCGCACAGTGACAAAACCCAGCACAGCCAAAAATAAATAAATAAAATAAAAATTCCAAAAAGAATGAAGGATTGATTGTCAGTATCAAATGCTGCTTAAAGGTTGAATATGATGAGAATTGAAAATTTTGTTCAATTTAGTGACCTGATGGTCATTGGTGACCTTAGGGAGAGCTGTTTTAGCAGGGTGGTGTGAGTGGAAACTTCAAAGTCCATATGGTCAAAAATACACTGTTGGGTTAGGGCTGGGGAAAGGAATCATAAATATCTAGGAAGACACTGATCGATGTATCAAAATAACTGCTTGAAAAATAAAAGAAATTTAGTTGTTGAAGCCCAAGGAGAAAAATGGGCTTCCCTGGTGGCTCAGACGGTAAAGAATCCTCCTGCAATGCAGGAGACCTGGGTTTGATCCCTGGGTTGGGAAGATCCCCTGGAGGAGGGCATAGCAACCCACTCCAGTATTCTTGTCTGGAGAATCCCCATGGACAGAGGAGCCTAGTGGGCTACAGTCCATGGGGCTGCAAAGAGTTGAACATGACTAAGCAACTAAACACACAAGGAGAAAAGTTACTTCCTTTGCTTGAGGCTCCGAGTTTTCAACTATAAAATAAAGGTGAACTAGGTTATATCATTGAGGTTCCCCCCCCCCCGTAGCTTTTTTATCAGCTTTATCTATATTTATTCAACTTATAGGTAAGCACCTGTATACCCTCGGTGTTTTCACAGAAGGCGTTCTACTTCCTGCTCTAACAAAGACTTGGCTCTACAAAGACTATGAGCCTCATATGCAACTCTCACGGATTAAAGCTGCTTGATCTCTAAACATGCAATTCTCTAGTGGAGAGGGTGCTGATTCCCACCTGCCTTACAAGGCCATTCTTGTAGCTTCATGAAGAGGTCATCTGCCTATAAAGTTTATTCCATCTGGGGGCACCATCTTCTACTTTTCCCTGGCCTATTTGCCCTTCTCCTGGACACACCCTTCCATCACTGAGGACTCAGGCATCTGGCTCCCTCATATCCTCTCTACCCCAACTCCTGGCACCATTGGCCAGATGGAAAAGCTATCTCACATTCTAGACTCACATTCATTGGCTTACTCAGCTCTCATGGTCAGATGAATACTGCCATCTTCTAGAACGCCTTCACCTTGAAATCTTAAATTTGGACATCTCACTTTCTGACCAAGACCACATATCTTCTGAACTAGGCCTGCTCCCTAGTCAAGTTCCAACTCTGGGCTCCTATACTTCCCTATTCATGAATCTATCTTATTATTTGCCAGATCATATTAAAACTCTTCGGTAATGTGCTCATCTCTCATAAATACTTTGAGGGAAGTAAATGCTTCATTCACTCTGCAAACCTAGTGTCTGGCACACGGTAGGCACTCAAATCTGAATGCATGTTTCTGAGTGAGTTTTATATTCAAGCACCGTGTTTGGTTTTTGAGGACCACCAAAGGTTGAGTGAAAATGTAGTCTGCTCAGCTTGAAGGAAATCAAATACTAGTTTTTTTTTTTTTTTTAAGATATAAGACAAATATATTAAAAACTAAATTTCAAGGTGGAAAGTGAAGTGAGCCTCAAGAAATATAAAAACAAAATGCTATGAGACTATTAAGGTAATAGAGGTGGGGAAAGAGAGACAGGAGAGAGTGTTTCTGTGAAGAGATCAGAGAAAGCTTCATAGAGGGTGTAGGACCTGAGCTAGTCTGGGAATGACTGGGGATTTGGATATGTGAGGATAGAGGAAAAAGGAATTCTAGGAAGAGGGACCAGCATGAACAAAGACAGCAAGTTAGGAAAGCACGTATGTGGATTTCGCTGGTGGTCCAGTGGTTAAGACTTCACCTCCCAATGCAGGGGGGTGCTGGTTCAATCCCTGGATGGGGAGCTAAGATCCACATGTCTCATGGGCAAAAAAAACAGAACACTAAAAAAGCCAAAGGAAATCATAGGGTACAACTGAAGAGCAAATGATTCAGTGGGAACAAAGTGTCCATAAAGGAGAAAGTGATAGCAACTAAGTTGACCTCATTTTGGAACAGCTTAACTATCAATTTTAATGTTATTTTGGCAGTGGGTAGGCATAGATCGGAGAAGGCAATGGCACCCCACTCCAGTACTCTTGCCTGGAAAATCCCAAGGATGGAGGAGCCTGGTAGGCTGCAGTCCATGGGGTCACGAAGAGTCGGACACGACTGAGCGACTTCACTTTCACTTTTCACTTTCATGCATTGGAGAAGGAAATGGCAGCCCACGCCACTGTTTTTGCCTTGAGAATCCCAGGGACGGGGTAGCCTAGTGGGCTGCCGTCTATGGGGTCGCACAGAGTCAGACACGACTGAAGCAACTTAGCAGCAGCAGCAGCAGGCATAGATAGAGTTCCTGGATGTTTGATTTCTCAATTAACCCTTAAATCACATGCCTCTCTTCAAAAGAACATTTCAAAGATAAAAAAAAACTTTTTACAAAGGCTTTCATCCAAGATGATAGTTATTTATTATTCCTACCTAAGCTTACCTTTCTTTTTTTATCAACACAGTCATTGTTTCCTATGACAAAGTGATAAACAGGTTTGTTTGTTTTTTAAAGGAAGGTAAGGCCAAACAACAAAGATGGGAATCAATTTCAATTCTTTAAATTCTTTAGATGATATTTTATTTCCATGAACATATTTTCCTGTTATTGTAAATTTATACTAAGTAAATAATGATGGCATTAACTGGCATTCTTGATGTGCTTTTGATCATCTTTCTCGAAAAGGGACTGCCAAGAGAACTTCCTAACAAACATCACTTAACTACTAAATGGCTGTAAGTGTTAAAAGCAATTAGGCAATCATCATTTAAGGAGCACAATGAAAGTTAAAGAATTTAATACACACACACACACATATGGCAGAGCCCTTGGGATATATTCCTCTACAGTACTTCATTTTATAAACTGTTCAGGTCTTCATCCTCACAGTTGTGGCTCTACCCTTATTAAAAGCCTTCCGCAGGCCAGGAATTTATTCACTTCAGAATTCTGACTCTACTACTTACTAGCTGCGTGATCTTGGGCAAGTTACATAACCACACTCACTTTACACAACAATAAAAACTACATAATAATACTTACTTCGTAGGGCCATTGTGAGAATGAAATGAGCCAATGCAGGTGAAGTGCTCAGCACAAAGCCTGGCAAAAGACTCAACAATCATTGACTGCATTATTATTGTAGACAAAATAGACTTTTTTGACTATTCTACAGTATGGATTTGTATCTACATGTAAAAGCACCTCTCTATACATATGAACATGAAGTGCTTAGTATTAGGCTCTTATACATTTTCTGTCCCTTTCCAACTCTACACAACTAAACTAGTGTCAGATTTGTGACAATTCTCGTTTTAAACCATTGTACATGTCTTCAAACCCAGCCTGGATCGATTACATATTCCTCTGTTAATGGTACACCAAACTCAGACTCTGCCAATGAATTCTTTTCCTTTTAATCTCATAAAACAGACACCTTATTTCTGCTCATTTCAATTCAGTGTCTAAACAAAATGGCACTTACTAGTCTCTGATCTGATCCACATGCTAGAGTGGCCAGTCCAGACCTAAGTATACAGGCAAAGCTGCCGAGCTCTCTGAAACCATTGGCATGTGTCCCAATTCCCAGAGAGAGTATCCAGTTCTCCCTCACTGCCTGACTAGGGAGCTATGTTAAGGCACTCATGAGACTGGCAAAGTATAAATTATGGCACTCCCCCTTGACTCCCTCATTTTTAAGAAAATACCACAGATTTTCATAAACTAAATGTATTACTACTGAATGAAGTAGAGAGGGTAGATGGTGGACAGATCTCACATTTCCCTTCTTATATCATTCATAAGACTTAGAAAATTTATGGCAGTTCCCTTCCACCTACACCAAACATATTCAAGGACCTCATGAAACCGGACTCTGCCCCCCACAAAATGGTGTAGAAATTCGGAGTATCCCTGTCTGGCTGGAATAGGAGTCCATCACATATTATCCCCGGCTTTAGAAATTGAGTTCAAGTCAATTGTCATTATTGAGCATCTACTCTGCAGGTTATCCTGTGTTTTAAGGCTATCCCTGTGCTCTGGGGTCAAGTAGACCTGGGTTCAAATCCCAGCTACATCACTTGCTAGCTGTGTGGCTTTAAGCAAATAATTTTACCTCATTGGATCTGTTTCCATAAAATAATAATAGTATGATTTTCTGTTCCACAAGATTGTTGTGAGACTTAAATGAAATAACTAAGATAAAGCACAATAAGAAGCACTTTAAAGTGTTAACTATTAATGTTATTATTACTATTACATTTTGAGGCCTTTCTGGAAAAGAGCATGTACTGCTTAAAAGCTCACTTCAGGGACTTCCCTGATGGACAGTGGATTAGAATCCGCCTGCCAATGCAGTGGACATGGGTTCAATCCCTGGTCCAGGAAGATTCCACAGGCTCTGGAGCAATTAAGCCCACAAGCCACAACTACTGAGCCTGTGTGCTCCAACTACTGAAGCCCACGCACCTAGAGCCTGTGCTGCACAAGAGAAGCCACTGCAGTGAGAAGCCCGTGCACCACCACGAAGAGTAGCCCCTGCTCGCTATGGCTAGAGAAAGCCCGTGCCAAGCAGCAAAGACCTAGTGCAGCCAAAAAACAAGGTCACTTCAGCAAAAGGAGATACTTGTTTCGGAGACATCACTATCAATAGGAAGCCAGGAAAGTCTTACCCAGAGCCTGAAAGTAGCTGTGCCTAAAAATGAAGATTGGGCCCAGAAAGTCCAATGAAGAAGGTACTACTTTTCTATACCCTTAAATAAAGGTGCTTCCAAGATTCTGTCCCAATAATTGTATTGGGACTAGTCCTCACAAGCCAAACGCACAATAACTTAATAAGTACGTCTACTAATTTGGCCTAGCGTTACTCCTAAAACATCTAAACTATGGATTATGCTAAAAATGCATTTTGTCTTCTGTACTTACATTTCTAGCTTGGGGCTTCATCACTTCGCCAGGATCGTCAGGACACAACCCTCTCCCGCTATACACACACACTGAGGTTCTATCATCGTGCTGCGTACTTCATAGCCAAATACCTGGTACTCGACTCTAGGGGATTCCCGTTCAGTTTGCAAAACAGGATGTGCTCAACCAACAATAGCTCAGAGTAAGTTAGTTTACCCTTGAAGCCAATGAACAGTGTAAAAAGGCATGACTGCATGGAAAACTCTGGTGCAAAGACCTCCCCTCCCCACCCCTATAATGCTTTCCATCTCACTTAGAGTAAAATCCAATGGCTTCACTATGGCTTGCAAGGCTCTGTATGATCTGGTTCCTTCCTATATCTCCAACTTCATCTCTTCCCACTCCCTACCCCCTGACTGACTCTACTCCAGCCACAATGGCCTCTTTGCTTTCTCTTCAACAGACCAGGCATGCTGTACCTAGGAATGCTTGCAGTGGCCATTTTTTCAGTGTGGAAATGTCTTTCTCCGATCTTTGCATGGCTGATTCCTTGTGTCCAATTAGGTCTTAATTCACATTCTCAGAGAGGCCTTCCTTGACCCCTTATTTAAAGGACCTGTCCCTTCTCCCCACACCCCTGTCACTTTCTATCACATCGCCCTCTTTTATTGTCTTCATAGCTCCCTACTCTCCTGTCAAGATGACCTCTTCTCAAGTTTTCCTTCCTGCCGCTGGGTCTTTGCATATGCTATTTACTCTCCCAGGAATGCTCCTCCCCTTCTCTTCATCTGGCTCTTTTTCAGCCTTCAGATCTCAGCTGAAGTCTCACCTCCTGAGAAAGGACTTTCCTGATCATTCTATATAAAGTAGCTCACAGTGCCCCTCCTCCACGTGCTACCATTAATCCCCATTAGCATCCTGTTCATTTTCTTCATGACACGGCAATCTTCAATATTATCTAGTTTTTGATCATTTCCTTTATCCCCTCACCCCAGATTGAAAGCTCAGTGAGGGCAAGGATTTTTGTCTTCTTTGTTGACGACTGAGATTGTCAGGGAGGTCCTCACTGAGGAGGTGAAAACTAAGCAAAGTCCTCAAAAAGAAATTGGCACTACTGTTACTAATATATTGAGGTCAAACACTCCGCCTGACTTTGAAAGCCTTTTACAACCTGGACCCACCTAACCTAGCCAATCCTCTTCCTCACTCACACACCAGGATACACTCTGTACTCTAATCAGAACTGTCTCACACATTCCCACTCGGAAAGTCTTCTGTGCTTACCCTCTACAGTCTTTATATATATATAGATACAATCATATCCATTTTACAGATGGGGAAGCTAAAATTCAGAAGGGTTGAATAACTTGTCCAAGGTCATACAACCAGTAAGTGCTAGAGCAAGATTAGACTCCATATTTATCTGGACTCCAAAGCCTGTGTTCATAAATACATGCTTTGTTGTTGTTGTTGCTTAGTTGCTAAGTCATCTCCAACTCTTGCGACCCTATGGACTGTAGTCCGCCAGGCCCCTTTGTCCATGAAAATTTCCAGGCAAGAACACTAAAGTGGGTTGTCAGTCCCTCCTCCAGGGGATCTTTCCAACCCAGGGATCCTGCATTGGCAGGCAGGTTCCTTACCACTGAACTACCAGGGAAGCCCAAAATACATGACATGAACAACATAACAGAATAGATTGCATAGAAGAGATATTTTTAAAAAGGAGCAAAAAAAAAAAAAAAAAATGATTAAACCAACCACTAAACAGTGTAAAAGGAGACAGAAACTGCAGTACTCTCTGGCTCAAAGACCTCCCCCCACTCCCCACAATGAATGACTCACAATTAACTCAAGTCTTTCTGATACCGAAGTTTGTGCCCATAAACTGTGTAGGATTCTACATGTTCAGATTTGTCTGGGATTCTTGATTTACTTCTGATTTCCCAGCTTCATTATTAATAGTAGACTCTTTCACTTGTAAGTTGCTGTAATTTTAGAGAGGTTTGGGTATTTTTGCCTTCTCGGAACTCACAGGGCCATTTCTCACTCTCAGGAAATTAAAAAAAAATGAAAAAAGAAAAGAAAAAGTAATTGTGAGTATATTTTTGGCATGACATTTCCATTATGAGAATTACTTGTGTTTCCTATGTTATATTAGCATTCCTCGAAGACCATATTTGACAATGGGGATATGGGAATAATTGTGTCTAACACATAGTGTATGGACAATAAACATTGAATATGATGAGAAGATGGTGAAAATAAATCCCAATTTTAAATGGTCTAGTTATCATTATAATTGCTAATACATTTGACTCTTTAACCACCCCAGATTGAAGTGCACAGGTCAACTTACACATGAATTTTTTTCAATAATCAATCCTACCATAGTACATGATGTATAGTTGGTTGAATCCACAGATACAGAGGAATCCAGGATACAGAGGGCTGAATGTGCCAGGGGTTGGTGCCCATCACCCCCTGTTGTTCAAGAGTTCACTGTACTTACTGAGAGTTTAGTGTATGTAGGACACTTTGCATGCATCACTTCATTCAGTCGTCACAAGAACTATCATTATTCCTATTTTTAAAATGAGAAGACTGAGGCATGGGGAGAGTAAGTGATTTATCCCACGTCCCAGAGTTGCTAAACGGCAAAAAGCTGGAGTTCAAACCCACATGGACCTGATTCCAAAGCCTGTGTGTTAACCCTCTTCTACCTTTCATTGACTCATAACTGCATTCGACAATCAAGATCATGACAGAATAGCCAATATTTACCCTAGAAAAGGAATACTAAAGGAAATGATTTCCCAAAAATCCTACTGATGCATCCCTTTTCTGATGCATTAAAATTCCTATGAACAAAGGAAGTTAAACACCAGCACCTCCTTCCCAAATCATAGCAATGCTGCTAAGAAAACATAGCAAAGTCTACAACAAAATGCTGTGTTTTAATCCCCCTGTCTGCCTGTGTGATGGGGTCCCCACCCAGGGCCACACATGGGAGAGAGACCAAGTAGAGCTGTTCAGCAGGATCACGTTGGAGAGTGTGTGTTGCATGATGTGGAACAAATTGCAGCCGTGCCCTGTTCCTGGAAACAGTGTGTCCAATTCCACCCACATCCTCTGACCACTTGCCATGGGCTCACAACACTGAGGATACAGAGATGGGAAAAAGACAGCCCATAGGCTCCAGTCCCCATTCTCTGCGTTTGGGAGTCTGTGGGGGAGAAGAAAGAAGAGAAGCAGTGAGAAAAGGACCAGTACAAAAATGTTGTCCTGGGTCTTCCCTGGCTGTCCAGTGGTTAAGATTTTGCCTCCAAATGGGGGTTCGGCTTTAATCCCTGGTCAGGGAGCTAAGGTCCCACATGCCTCATGGCCAAAAAACGAAAACATGAAACAGAAGCAATGTTATAACAAATACCATAAAGACTTAAAAATAGTCCACATCAAAAAAAATTAGAACAACAACCACACACACCAAGAAACAGTATACCTCCTCTGGACTCCCTTAGCACATCTGACATTTCCACTGCCTTTCTATCCGGTGTTCTGTAAAGAGGCAGAGTGGTGTAGTAGCAAGTACTGAGCTTGGCAATCAGATGCTGCCTTAAATCCCAGCTCCTCCATTTAAGCAGCTGGGTAAAGTTAAGTCATTTAGCCTTTCTTGCCCTCAGTTTCCTCACCTTAAAAATGGGATGTACAATATCTATCTCACAGAACTGTCGGAAGGAGTCACTTGGAAAGGTATTGTAAAGTGCCTAGCACAGGACGTGGTACACAGGAAGTCTTCAGTAAGGAGTGAAACTTATTCTCATCAACACACCTTACCTCCTGTACTAGAGGGTGAGCTCATTGCAGGCATTTTCTCAATGTTTTTTCTGTTATCTGTGTGTCCCCAAGAGACACAGAAATAAGCTGTATTTTGTTCAAGGAATGAACAAATCATTATAGTTCGAGTACAATAACCTGTGATCTAAAGAATTGCAAACAAAGTGCTTTAAGGAATTCAAAGAAGGACAACAACACATCTATTGAGGGCAGGAGAGCAAAAGAAGGGTCAGGAAGAGCTTTAAGGAAGCGATAGATATTGATAAGTAGAAACGACATGGAGAAAACAATCCTTCCTAAGGCAGTTTGAATCCACATCTCTCTGCCTTCAATGCCTCAATCTTCCCAAGCCAATTTCAGACCAGAGCTGAGTTTATAGTCCCTACCCCAGTATAAGAGGAAAGTCATGGTGTAGTAAAAAGCCAAGAAACCCACGTCTCAGTCAGCCAAACACTCATATAATCTTAGGCCTGGCACTTCATCTCTCTAAGCCTCTGGTTTCTCATCTATAAAATGGGAACATAAAAAAAATACATTGCTATCTCACAGAGTTGTTGAGAGTCACATGCTCAACAAATGGGCAGCTGTAGTTTCTTCCCTGGGCTGCCAACGAATCTGCTCACATACTCTGCAAATTTGACAAAAAACAAGCTCAACATACAGATATACTCAGCCGGCCGGGCATCCCAGTTGCCTGGAATATTAGATTTTGTATCAAGTTTTGTAAGTCACTTTTCACTCCTAGTTTTAATAATCACTTTAAGAGCTGGGACATCCCGACTCTTTTCGGCGTTGACTGAAACTTCATACAGCCGATGACAGTTTTGGTAAAATTGGATTGCTAGATGATGTTCCAAGACTTTAGGATCCTTAAGAAACTTTGGGAAACATTGCCTCCAAATCAAAATAAAATGAACAACAAGCTGATCGCAGCAGTCCTGAAGGAGCCAGGCGTAGAAGGTGATGACACGGGGGCGCCAATGGGGAGCTTCGGCTGTACAGCTTTATATCCAACAGTTTTGGTTTAAATAAAGCTATAGACTATATCAGACAAAAAGGAGGGAACTTCCAGAACCATGATGATATATTAAATTCCATCCCAGGCTCAATAAACTATGACTTATAAGGCTTGTAAAATCTTTACAGGGCTCCTGACAGCTCCACATGTGCTGATGGCCAGAAGAATGGAACTTTTGCAAAACATCTGCTAAATCATGCATTTTGGCTAGAATTTCTCTGTCTGCCCATGATGACAAAATACAGAGGGAGTGGAGTGCACTGAGGTTTGAGAGAGTGGATGGGGGTGTTTTTGCACAATATAGGGGCTGCTTATTTAAAGTGGCACTTCGTCATAGCTTCCATCTGTAGATGCCATTCTAAACATTTCGGATGAAAGCTGCTCTCTCCTAATTTTAATAATGCCTGAGCAACAAGACTTTGCTCGTCACATATTGAATTACATCAAGGGTCTACTAGAAGACACAAAGCTTCTGGTAACTTCTGACACACATGAGCCTGAATAGATTACGCTCAGCAGGCTAAAGGAGTTTCCTAATAAGTTTAACTGGAGTTCATGTACAGATGGGAAAAATAAATGGACTTGCGTGGATAACCAAATGGTTTTCCATTGTCCAGGAAAGTTGCAAATCAAGTGACTGGAACTTTTTCATATCATGCTGAGTTTTGCTTCAGAACTCAAGTGCTTGTGGAGTGAGAACATGGAGAAACAGGCTGATAAAAGGAGCTTTCATCTTTCACCTTTTCCATGCTGCTTTGGATTTTTGAGGTTTTTAAAGAGTATTGCTCAGATGATTGGAATCCGAGTAAGGAAACAAAAGGAATTGGAATGGTGCTCTTCATCTCCATTCTCCTCTCAGTTTTACTAATCACGTCTTTTGCTGTCCCCAGAGGACTATACACTGTGTGAGTGGAGAAGGGGGTTTGCGGAGGTGGGGGTGGGGCATGGTCGGAAATCACTCTTGGTTGGGACACCCAGGACTGAAGTCAGGATCCTTTGTAATTTGGATCTGTAGCCAAACCCTTGGGCTTGAAACCAACCAGGTAAGGTGCCACCTTTACAATGCCCACTGAATTGGGTTAGTTGCTCAAATTCTAAAAATACTGGGACAGGAGATGGTCTTTACTATGTATGATTACATCTACATGAGACAACTTTCACCAATCCTTTCCTAAGGTTGTTGCATCTCAGTGGAAAACCGCCAGCTCCTAATATCCACTGGCAATTTATTGAGCATCTGCCATACACCAGGTACCATGCTCGGTATGGGCATGAGGTACAGCAGTAAAGAAACTAGGTGGAGTGTCTGTCCTCGTGCATTTCGTAGAGCAGATAAGCAAGCAACTGGATGAGGGCAAGGCAGAGGGATGACTGCTGGGGTAGGGAGTACATATATGCTGCGTGCTAAGTCGCTTCAGTTGTGTCTGACTCTTTGCGACCCTATGGACTGTAGCCTGCCATGCTCTTCTGTCCATGGGACTTCCCAGGCAAGAATACTGGAGTGGGTTGCCATGCCCTTCTCCAGAGGATCTTCCCAACCTACAGACTGAACCTGCATCTCCAGAGAGTACAAAGGTGAAGCAATGTGGTCTGTGCCTACAGGGAGCTCAGAGCCTCATGGGAGAGACATGATAGCAAAGAAGCAATGACAAGACACAGTGACAGTCTCTGGGGGAAGGGAGCTCAGAGACTGTGGGACCACAGAAAAAAGAACTCATTCCTCTGCCTAGGAAAGATGGGAAGGGGCTTCACATAAGAGTTACCATTAAACCAGGTCCTGAAGGATGAAATGGCTGACGGGGTCCAGGACTCCAGTGCACTGACAGTCACAACTTTTCTCCTTCAAGTGACTATGACATTCGAGTAAAGACTGATGTAATCCTCACACGGCAAGCAATAAAGAGTTAAACCTCACTTCTGCCAGTCCTTTTAAGGTTCTTGAAATCCCAGGGGAGGAAGAACTCTAATCCTGCCTCATGGTAGTAGGAATGCTTTAAAGGGAGGAAACTAGGAAACATCAAAGACAGGGTGTGTTTCTGAGTGAGTGGAAAGAGCCCTGGGTTTGAGTCCTGGCTCCACCACTAACTAACTAACTGATTGGCTGACTAATTACCTATTTGATCTTCAAGGAAACTAATTTTCTCTCAGACTCAGTTTCTTTCTCTATAAAATTGTAATAAGCATGTCTGCCTTTAGGAGGGTGGTCCAGGGAAGGGGCTTGGTAAACTATAAAGCCCAATATAAATGTCAGCTATTGTTTCCTCGAAGGGAGTGGCGATGGCAGGAGGTCGGGGGGGAAGCCATTGGGGTTTATTCCTGGTGTCCTCTGCCAGGAAGCCAGTCCTTTCCCGATGAAACAAGCAGGCTTCCTGAAGGAGATGCACAGCCCTTGCCATCATTCCTGTGGAAACTAAGAGGGAAAACAGTGACCTGTTTGACCAGACGGCCTGGGTCAGAGAAGGGGGTGGTCCCTTCATGGTCCAAGGGAGGCGGTGAGGCCTGTTGTCGTAATGCAGAGGAGAACATTAAAGACAGGAAATCCATGGAGTGTGGTGAAGACTGAGACCAAGAGAAGCGGAAGAAAAGCGTACTTGTAGGGGAGAGCTGCAGCAGCCAGCAGCTGAACAGGTAACGAAGAGCACTACCCCACGGACTTTGGACCCCCTGTCACCTGCTTTGGCAAATGGAATATGAGTGGACACAACGTGTGCTACTTACAAGCACAAGCAAGCTTTTAATGGGCTGGCATAACTTGGCTTTGCCCTTCTCGCTCCTGCCCTATGAGAACAGCACGGCCCACAGAATGGCCACTCTTTCAGCCAAGCTTCCAGAATGAGCACTGTGGGGCCAAGCTGGATGAAGCACAGCAGCATCACAGCTGACCTGCAGCCTCCACATGCTATGAACAAGAAGGAGACAGGTGTTCAAGTCTAGGGTCCACAAACTACAGCCCATGGGCAAAATAGGGCCCGCTGCCTGCTTTTTGTGTAGCACGTGAGCTAAGAACATTTCTTTATATTTTTCAATGGTTTACAAACATATCAAAAGAATAGGATTTTATGACATGAAAGTTCTGTGAAATTCCAATTTCTGTGGCTTTCAGCAACGTTTGATTGGAACACAGCCATGTTTGTCTGTTTGCACAGTGTATGTGGCTACCTTTGTGCTACGAGGGCAGAGCTGAATAGCTGTGACACAGACCATATGGCCCACAAAAGCCCTAACTATTTACTATCTGGCCCTTTATGGAAAAATTTTGTCAAACTCTGGTTCAAGCCCCACAATACTGGAGTTGTTTTTAACCTTGCAAAAGATGACTAACATAAAGTACTTAAGTTTACCAAGCTCAGTTTCCTCATCTGTGAAATACAAACAAAAACAGGCCCACATTCATTGGGTTTTTAGAGGATTAAATCATAGTGCGTCTAATGCATTCAGAATGCAACCTGCCATATAGCAGGCATTCATGATTACGATTAAAGGGCCATCAGATTCCTGCAGCAGGCACAGGAGAAGGAAAGAAGACAAAGGAAAGGAAAACTAAAGATAAGGATCAGACAAAATGCAGCAGGACTGAGACACTGGTCTAACTACCTAAGACTAGATAATGCCCTGGATAAAGTAGTACGACCTGCTTATAATGAATTGTAAAACTGATATTAACTTCTGGGTAATATCAAATCTGTTTCAAAGTCATCGACAAGATGACTTTGTTGGCTTGATGAGTGAATATCTTTGGGGCACAGGTGACAACTTAAGAATCCCCAAATGACCATCCTTCTGGTATTTGGATTGGTACCCAACAGTAGTCTACCTGGACTCCTTTTACTTGGTACTTAAGGGGCCAAGTGACTAACACCCTGAAAAATGATGGTCACATTGTGTCATATTCCACACTGACTGAGAGTTGGGTGAGCACCTAAATTCCAGTGGTTAGCAGATTGAATATGAATTCTTTCAGTATAGATTTCTTCCTTGACTCTTGTACCTGTATATATCAATATAGAGTCTTCCTTGTAAACCATTTGTGCTCCGTGCCTACTCTATTGTGGCCTTCTTTCTCTGGATGCCCAGAAGAAGAAAGAAGCAAAGGGTAAGATTCAAAGGGTGATATTTAAAAAGGGCTTCAGAAGGCATTTCCAGACCCCTTTGGATACTCAGTAGAGGAAATAAAATTCTTCAGAAAAGAACAAAAATGCTGGTCCCTTCTGCTCTACACTCCTGGAGCCCTAGGAGGTTTTCCTAAAATTAAATTAATTCCCTTTCTCTCCAAAAGCAGATTCAGTGGCAAGCCTGTGTGGCTGAACCACCTGACTCGACTCCACATTTTCCCTGGTGTAACCTATTCTAGGCAGAATATTGAACAGTATTCCCCAAGTACTTAGAGTTTGACTTAATTACTTACTTTATTTAACTTCTACAGTTCTAAAACTGAAGTGTCTCATAGGTGATCTTTTGAAGGCTAGATGATGTGGAAATATTTCAGTCATTGGCCAAATATTTTGTTCTTTTCTCCCTTTCCAGATGTAAAATCCATTAGTTGCTAAGGCTGCCTCTGTGTTGCTGTAAAGTGGAACCAGAATGCTTTTCTCAGAAATATTAGATACTCCAAAAGTTTCTTTGGAAGCTCACCATTCAGAGCATGTGTAACATAAGGCTGGAAACTCCTGGGTCCCTCTCCCTTGATACTCGCTATGAGGAATTTATCAGGCTCTTCTGAATCTGCTAAATCATCTTGACGGCTTGCTGCAGCGTTTTGAAAAACACATGCACCATTTTGTCATGGAGATCACCTTTTTATTTTTTTAAGAGTCCAAACAAGCCGAAAAGCTTCCAAGTAATTCGGGACTAAAGAGAAACACATTTCAGAAAGGTCCCAGAGTAGCCTTTCTGCTGACACCCCAGGACCGGTTCCCCCAGGCTGGTTCCATGACTCCATCTCCTCTCAGAAGTGCTGTTGTACATTCTAACTCAGGCTTCCCACTCCTCTATTTCCTTTTCTGTCTGCAGCAGCTTGGTAGAACCGCGAGACTTTCCTATGTCTTTCCTACTTTTCTCTACGAATAAATCATGCAAAAATCTGCCACCATTCCTCACGTTTCCTGTCACTTCATCAGAGTTCATCTGTTCTTGTCCATCAGCGTTTTCCCTTCATTTTCCTATGGCGTTCAGGCAAGGCAAAGAGTTCACATTCTCATGGGCCCTGTGACAAGAACCTTCAATGACTCCCTCACAGGCAGTCTCACAGTTCTCTCCCTCACCAATCCCACCAGAGAGCCCGAACTCACCTCTGTCCCCTATGTCATCATCACCTATTCACTTCTCTGTATCCCACTGGACTAGGAGCCCTTGAAGAACAGAGACCACAGCTTATTTCTCTCTGAATCCCCAGGACATTCGGTTGCCTGGCACCAGGCAAATGCTTAACGTATATATTTGTGAAATGAAGGAGTGAGTCAGTAAGTCAGTCAGTCAGTGAATCAGTCAAGCAGTCAATGAATCCATTTATTCCAAAAGTATAATGAAACCTCAGCTCTGCATAACCTTTGGGAGAAGTGGCTGAGTATTCTTTGCAGGGATGTGTGGCCTCTTCTGGGGTTTCTCAGTGTCTTTTTGTTAAATTCCTGGTTCTCTGTGATGATCTTGGCAAGGAGTGAGCAAGTAGTGTTAGCCACTGCAGTTCAGTTATACACACTGCAGTGTTCTGTGGCTGGAGGAATATAAGAAATGTGTTCCTGCCTCCAAATCCAGTAGGATAGTGAAAACATGTCTTCCTGCCCTCCTTGTGCTGGCCCCACCAAAGACTCACATTCATTTACTTAATTATCTCTGACACCAAGAAACCTCATTACATCACTTTCTTGGTCTCTCTCACCCTCTTGTCTTTCCCTGTGCTGTATGAGAATAGCAGGTGATCAGTGATCATCCTAATGGTAGTGAAAATGGTGGTAGGTGGGTGACATGGAAGTGAAGAGTTCTGAGTGATTTCAGCTGAGTTCTTGATGCAAATTTAATCGTGTTCGAGTTTCTACCCATCTCTCACAATGTTTCTGTACATTAAAGTGGCCCTTCCTTTTTTTGTGGACAATCTCTCTCTTGTGGATGACCTCAGTCCTAACCTAGTGTATTAAATTAGGATTTTACTTAATGTAGTCAATTCTAAATGTTGATTATTCAAACAATGGATTATCCAAAGAAAATTTGAAACTCTAAACTAGCTTTCTGCCTGCTCCCCCAGTCTCCCACCCAGCTCCACCTAAATATAAACACACACACACATGTCTTATCTTCTTTCTCTTAATTGGTTATGGCCCCAAGCAACACAAACCAATTTTATCATTAACCTAAGAAAAAAATAACTGGATGTCAAACCTATGCCCAAAACTTGTGTAATCCAATCAAACATTTGGCTCTGCACTGTTTTGCTTGTATATGAGGTGATGAAAACAAAATGAGTGTGTCAGGCACTTTGGGAGTTGTTTCAAATTTCTGAAGCCAATAAGGTATCACTCCATAAATTACTATTGCAGTACACTAAACAGAGCCCTGGTAGCCTTAATGAAGAAATGTTTCTCTGGGAATGCCAGTTTACTCAAAGAAATAACTTCCCCAGGTTGACAACAATTAGTGTGCAAGCACTTCCATAGACATGGAGTATTTTATACTATGTCAGGTCCATCGTTTACTTGGTTGGATATTATTGTGAAGCTGTTGAAAGAAATCAGTTTTCCATTTTGCTATCAGTCTCAATGATTTCCATTCATAACTTAGGCTTGACTACATATGCAAATGTAACAGTGAAACCAAAGTATTGGTACAGCAGATGAGGTCCAGTATTCAAGAAAGAGCATTTATTTAAAGGATGAGGGAATTGCCTGGCAGTCCAGTGGTTGGTTGGAGAAGGCAATGGCACCCCACCCCAGTACTCTTGCCTGGAAAATCCCATGGACAGAGGAGCCTGGTGGGCTGCAGTCCATGGGGTCGCCGAGAGTCGGGCACGACTGAGCAACTTCACTTTCACTTTTCACTTTCATGCACTGGAGAAGGAAATGGCAACCCACTCCAGTGTTCTTGCCTGGAGAATCCCAGGGACAGGGGAGCCTGGTGGGCTGCCATCTCTGGGGTCACACAGAGTCGGACACGACTGAAGTGACAGCAGCAGCAGCAGCAGCCAGTGGTTGGTACTCAGTGCACTCTCCCTTGTTTTGGGGAACTAAGATCCCACGAGCCATGCAGTGTGGCAAAAAAAAAAAAAAAAAAGGATGAGATAGCTTGAAATGATTAATCAGAGTAGATAATAATATGAACTCCTTCCAGATTTAGTTTGAACACACCCTCTAATCTATTAGGAAATTATTTACATATAGTAATCTTAAAATGGATCAACTTCCTCTGTGGGAATCCTATGTATCTGTCATCTCAGTTCAAATGCTGATTTTTGGCTTCTGTTAGGAATTGAAAGGAGGTCATGATTGCTGGAACATGGGAAGCCAGGGTAAGAGGGGAGCAAATGGGACTGGTATAGTGATGGAGGCATTGTTCGTTCTAGGAGTATTAGAAAGTTATTGAAAAAAAAATACACAGGAGATATAGATAGGGGTGGAATGACATAGGCGATACAAACTTATAGGCTTTTCCAAAAGATGGTTCCTGCTGTAGTTTAGAGCACAGAGAAGACAGAGATAAGACCAGTGAGCTAACTTATCAAGAAGGTGTCCAGGTGAGAGGTGATGGTAGCCTAGACTAGTTAGTTGTGGCAATGGAAGTGGTGAAAAGAAAACAGACTTACTACATCTCAGAGGCAAAAATGCTAGGACTTGTTGATGAACAGGATACAAGGGGTGAAGTCTGAAAAAGAATACAAAGAATCTCTCCCAGGCTGTGGCTTTTAATAGCTATTCCGGTGATCATGACACAGAGATGGAGAACCCTAGAGACTCAAAATAGCACTCTGGGGTAATTTTTAAGTAAGAGATGTTTATAGATTAAGGGGCTATCAACTCTCATCTTTGTGCTTAAGGAGCTAAGATTAATTTCAGTCCAATTAACTTAGCTCATCTTTTTCAGTCAATATTTAACCAGTGAATTCGTTAAGATATACTGAGGAAAGGTCGACTGTGTGGTCAGTAGTGCCTATGATCAATGTGAGAACAAAATAACCTTTCAAAAGTAAAGCAGAGCTTTTTTAATGGCCATTTCACTAACTAATATTGGCAATTGTATTGGCAATATACAACTTGAAAGTACAAGTCACTTTCTGGTTTAAAGTGATATCCTGGATGAGGCTAGTGCTCAGTTGCTTCAGTTGTGTCCAACTCTTTGTGACCCCATGGACTGTAGCCCTCCTGGTTCCTCTGTCCATGGGATTCTCCAAGCAAGAATATAGGAGTGGGTACCCATTCCCTCCTCCAGGGGATCTTCCTGACTCAGGGATTGAACCTGCCTGTCTTACGCCTCCTACATTGGCAGGCAGGTTCTTTATCACTAGCACCACCTGGGAAATTCCTGATGAAAGAATCTTTCAAAAATAATATATTAATTAGACAAATGTTTCAGTAGACATAAAACTAAGCTGAACACCAAGAATAAGAAAAAAAGTGAAATAACATGGCATGTAAAATAAGTAGGGCGTGGTTATGTTTAAAATACTAAACTAAGAGTCAGTCATGGTTCTGATTTTGCCATAAATTCACTTTTTGACCTTAAGCACAATTCCCTTTGTTTTGGGGGCCATTGTCTCTCCATTTACAAAATGAGGGAGTTGGATTCAATGAACTCTAAGATTTTGTTCAGTTCCAACACTCTGTGAGTCTAAATCAGAAAAAATCTAACTGGGAATTTCCAGGCTACTAGTTAGGTTACTATAACAAGCTTTTCCTAAGACAATAAGGAGATGAAATACACTCAACATAAAATGATTTCTTAAAATTATATATTGTCAAGGCACAAAAGAGTCAGAAACATGAAAATTAAAAGTTGTAGAGTCAACATGTAACCCAGAAAAAAATTTATAGTATAAAAGAATAAGAATTTCTCAGTGTTTCTACAGCTTAATCAGAAGAGAGTGGTCTGTTCTAGGCAGCAATTTTAGTTGTTTAGACAGAAATGTACCAAGAGTGGAGAACACAGTATCTTTAGGGCACCAGAGCTTGATGGAACCATCCTAGAAACCCAGTTTCACTTTCCTTTTGCTATGACTCTCTGCTCCAGAGGCTTCCGAGTGGTGGATTACATTACCAAGTGGGGTGCCTCTCAGACAACTAACCGGTCTCATTTATCAGCCTGGGGGCCACTCTCACAGTAAACTAATTAACCAACTTTCTGATTTACATTTGGTCTCTTGTGAGTTTTTAAGAGTGAATTCATTCATTGGAACCAGAACACTCCTTGGTAAAAAGAATAAAATGTGTTTCTTTGCCCACAAGGATGAAAACCAACACCTAGAGCCAAAGGGGTCTTAAAAGCATAGGAATCATAAAGCCCCATAAGGGAAATACATAGACCACCTATGCCAGAGCTGCGTTATCTTTTGGCTGCAATGCAGCAGGTTAAAGTGGCAATTGTTATTGTGGCTAAATACCGACGAGTTTTGGCTTCCCCAGTTTCTCAGGTGGTCAGGAACAGCAAACCACCAAGATCCAGAAAAGATTAGTCCCAGCCCATTCTTCTTCTTCCCATTCCAGTCTACTCATCACTATGGTACTGAGTGTCCACAACTCTTCAAACTGGAGAAAAGCACCCTATATAATAGTAAAAATCAACAGACAATTTTATCCTCTAAATGGAAAAAGCACTTGGCAGACATCATTCATTCATCTTCACCACATTCCTAGGCAGGAAGGAATGGTCTTTGCGACCCCATGGACTCTACAGTCCATGGAATTCTCCAAACCAGAATACTGGAGTGGGTAGCCTTTCCCTTCTCCAGGGGATCTTCCCAAACCAGGGATTAAACCCAGGTCTTCCACACTGCAGACAGATTCTTTACCAGCTGAGCCACAAGGGAAGCCCAACAATACTGAAGTGGGTAGCCTATCCCTTCTCCAGGGGATCTTCCTGACCCTGGAGGAATCAAACCAGGAATCAAACCAGGGTCTCCTGCATTGCAGGCAGATTCTTTACCAACTGAGCTATCAGGGAAGCCCAGGAGGTTAGCACCATTTTCATTTTCTAGATGATAAACCAGAACATGTCTTTTGGAGTAGGAAAGTCCTAGGGTTAAATTGATCTCAAATATATCCTTTTTCTGATTTAAATTTCATACTTCTTATTAAAAAGCTAAATTCTCAGAAGTCTCTTCATGTAGTTTACATGTTGTAAAGTGATTTCCCCCACTTGTCAAATATACAGAGTGATTATTAAATATGCAAATAGGAGGAGCAATTTGGTGTGCAGCCTCTGTAATTTAAAATTCTAAAAATATTTGGAGAGCAATACTGGGAATTATTCTACACCGTCAGTAACCTGTGAAAATATTAGTAGAAAAGGAATTCTAGAATACAGCTTCAGTATGTCTTCATGTGAGCAGCTTCAAAGTTACATCTTAACACAATGTTTCATTATCAGCAGGATTTGGTTCAGTTACAGCAAAAAGTGACCAAATGAAAACCAATTAAATAAGCTGGGGGAGGGGCTGCCTGGAAACATCTTGTTTAAATTGTGCAGTAAACATGTGGTTTCTAATTCTCTTGGTCATTGTGTTTCCTCTAAAAGGATGGGAAACCCTCTTTCCCCAGTTCCCTGGTCCTATACACAATTTTTGTTCCATTTCTGGAGTAAGCTGGAGCCTAGAGTCTTTTATGAAAAGAAGAAAATAAAAGCAAAGAAATATCAAATTCTTTGGATATGGTTTGCTTTTCCTTTTTAAAATTTGAATGCAGGAAAAATACACACAAAGGAAAATAAACTATCTGATAATCTGATGTCTGAGCCCTGGGACCAAGAGTTTTAAATTGGCTAAGCCTGCCTGAAAGTACACAGGCTAATGAAAGGTGGTCAATCCCAGAAAAAGCCAAACCAGAAGTTGAGCCCTGGGGAGTAATTAAACCAGGAAAGACCAAAAATACTTCTTCTAGAAAGAAATGGAAACATAAAAGTATAATCTCTCTCCAAACAGACTGATCAACTATCTTGAATAGTGAATGCCCTGTATGATAATTCAGTTTTTCAATCTTTGCAGTTTTCCTCATTTAGTTTTAAAGGAAAAATTCAAAGTCTACATTCTGTTGCTGTCAGACATACTTTTCACACCTTGAAGGAAGGGAATTCAAAATTGGTTCTGAAGTGTCTTGCAGACTGAGACCTTTCCTTTTTTTTTTTTTTTTTTAACCATTTTAGTCTGTTCCTTTTAACAATTAGCTACTTATTTAGTTGTGTATAGGGAAAGGAGAACAGTACCCCCCACAGAAAATAAAATTGTGCTTCCACTTTTGAGGCTTTTAAGCTAGTTGGACTCTACTTCAATAAGCATGTCAAAAGACCTATTTGAAAGAATAGATTTTCTGTGCCCCAGGCCAAATCCATTAAAAAAAATACAATTGATCCATCTTCAGGAACTGTTTTAAAACTACTGCAGGGAAAGGCTACAGCTACTTTAGCAATTAAATACACTCTGGATTGGAAATAGATAACTCTGTATGCAAAGTTATCAGAGTATATAGTTCTTAACTAATTCCTGATCAACTTAGCTATTCTGTTTGCAAAACTTCTTAATGATTTCAGACAAAGAATCAATTTCATCAAAATGTGTTTCCAGATAATGAAGTAAAGGGGACAAGGCAGAATACTTTCAGATTTAGACATTAGCCTCAGAAGTTCAGTAGACTGTGGCCAAGCATAGAACCCTGGAAGCTGTCAAGGAAACAGAATGACTGTGTGTTTGGCGGGCTTCTCTTCTGCCTCTGCCTTCACGCTTCTCCATTTACACTAACTGGAGCAATGATGTCTGTGCCTTATGAATGTTCCAAATCACGTGACTCACTTGTTCCGAAATATACTAAAGGAAGAATGGCTTTTTAAATACCAAGACATATCTAGGGAAAGCCTAATTGTAAATACACACTTCATATTGAAACATTTTTTAAAAATTCCATTTTCCTTAAACCAAGAGTCTCTTGACTTTAACCCTAAAATCCCATGGATTCTAATGGCTATGTATTTTATGATTACATTTATATGTCATTTTAGAGAAGGCAAAACTACAGGGCTAAAAAAACAGATCAGTAGTTGCCAGAAGTTGGTGAAGAGGGAGTGCTTGACTCAGGATATGGAGGAGTTCTAAGGAGTGATGAAAGCGCTTTGTATCTTGATTTGTAGTTAGGCATTGATCAAAACTCATAGAATTACACACTAAATAGGGTGAATTTTACAGTATCCGAAGGTGGCACTAGTGGTAATGAGTCCACATGCCAATGGAGGAGACATAAGAGATGTGGGTTCAATCCCTGGGTCGAGAAGATCCCCTGGAGAAGAAAATGGTACCCCAATCCAGTATTCTTGCCTGGGAGATCCCATGGACAGAGGAGCCTGGCAGGCTACAGTCCATGGGGTCACAAAAGCATCGGACACGACTGAGAGTCTGAGCACAAACCTGACCTGAAAAAGAAAAACTTACTTTTTAACTCCCTTCCTCTAGAAAAACCAACACTGCTGGTAATTTAAGTTTAGTATATAAGTCCTCAGTATAGCCATACAACAAATTGTGCATAATATCATTATAAAAACAACCCCCCCCAAAAACCCCCACAAATTGGAATTATGCCAATATAAGCGGCTCTGAAGCAAAACCTCATTATGATAATCTTTATAATAGTATTTTTCACCAAAACAATGCTTTAAAGTCCCAGTGTAAATATTGTAATACTAAAGGTTCCAATTACATGTTCCAAGTAAAAGTGACTCAAATTTATCTCCGAATGAACCATAAAGAGGTAGGTCTTTCATCATATTGTATTTAAATATATCTCCAAATCTAGGTTAAGTTTTCCTATTTGTGGTATACTGAGTCATCAGTGGAGAATGCAATGGCACCCCACTGCAGCACTCTTGCCTGGAAAATCCCATGTACAGAGAGGCCTGGTGGGCTGCAGTCCATGGGGTCGCTAAGAGTAGGACACGACTGAGCAACTTCACTTTCACTTTTCACTTTCATGCACTGGAGAAGGAAATGGCAACCCACTCCAGTGTTCTTCCCTGGAGAATCTCAGGGACAGGGGAGCCTGGTGGGCTGCCGTCTATGGGGTCGCACAGAGTCAGACACGACTGAAGTGACTTGGCAGAGCCATCAGTAAGAAGATATTTAATTTTTTTTTTTTACCATTTGATCATATTATATTTCTTGTAAACCAATATTTTCTTCTACTTTTATTAGTATTATTATTATATTGAGAACTTTAAAAATTTTACACTAATGCAGAGAGTTAATATAAAGAAGACAAACACAGAACATCTACTATATTTCAGGCACTGTACTAGCTCTTTGTTATCACCTTTAATTTAAAAAACAACTTTACCAAGTTGCTATATAGCAGAGGAAACTCAGTTAGGTGCTCTGTGATGACCTAGAAGGGTGGGAAGGGGGTTGGGAGGGAGGCTCAAGAGAGAGCTATATATGTATATATATATATGTATATGTATGTATATATACATATATCTGATTCATGAAGCAGCAGAAACAAACACAACATTTTAAAGCAATTGTCCTCCAACTAAAATAAATGTTAAAAACCTCTGTGAAGTACATGTGATTATCTTTGCTTTATAAATAAGGGGGAAAAGATTGAGAGAGATTAAGTGACTTGTCCCAAATCACCCAGCCAGTTTATTGTACAATGTGAATTCCAACCCAAGTCTAGTGACTCAAAAGCTGAAGGGCTGCCACTGTAAGGTGACTGAGCAATGATCAGGCTTTTGGAGGGTCTAGTTGGTGATGAAATAGGCCTGAGACTATTAAAGGTTTACACTATAAAGTTGGAACACCAGTATTTGATTCAAATATGGCCAAAGCACTCTTCATTAGCTCAAAACATTGTATTTGAGGATTTTGCTTCGGTTTGACTGTCCTAACTTCCTCCATTTTTTCCCTCCATCTCAAATTGATTACCTACGTTTCCCAGGGTCTTAGAAAAGATCTTTAATCTTCCAAGCCTGCAGACACAGTCAGGCATTTGAATGTTATTTAACGATGTGTTTGTAAAGGAAAAAGCCAGGGCACTGATTTAAAGACATCCTTATAGTGCTCAGTGTTATACCTAGTGTCACACTTCAAGCAGAAAAGTAACAAAGATAAGTGGGGAGAAGACAGCATTGGCACAAAGTCCTAAGCATGCATGTTCTTAAACAAAGTGGCCACATAGAAAACACACATTACAGTATGAAAAAGAGGAGCACACCATCTCAAATTGTTTCCCTTCTCTTCCTCAGATGATTAAAGGATTAAAGAGAACAGGACTGCCTTTTTCCTGTGCTAAGAACTCTACTTGTGCAAAGAAACATGGCTCAGCTATCTTTTTAAATGATCTAGTAGTCTTAAATGATAAAAAAAAAAAAAAACTTCCACAGTGAAAAAGTATTAATAAATGAATAATGTTTTTGAAGCTAAATATAACATTAAATGAATTCCATATCAATCAAAAAGTATGTAACCCAACACATTTCTAGCTGCATAGATAATTTTATAACTAAGATGNAAAAAAAAAAAAAAAACCTTCCACAGTGAAGGATTTTTTTTATCTCGTCTGTGTATTTCTAGAATCTTAAGGTCTTTTATTTCAGGGTATTAACTAAAATCTCTAGCATTTAAAAACCACATCAAATTCCCAAACTTTGTAATTAAAGGAGCAACTACCTTTCCAAACAAAACTATGTATTTTATCTGAAAAATGCCTGTTTGAAATATGCCAGAAAGACACAGCACAAGAGCCTATTTACACAAAACTTACCACACGCTGGCTCTTAATATTCTTCTTTGGAGTATGAAATCCAAAGTTGCTAAACAAAATGTTTATGTAAGACTGATCAGAACTAATTGCTCTTCTCTAGATGAAATGCTGAGGAAAAAAGTGAATGAAGAATCCACAATGAGTTCTTGGAAATAAAACAGAAGCATCGTGTGTGGTTATGTATACTCTGATTTTCCGCACATGGACCTAAAAGAGCAACATTTCGGTTTCACAATTATGTTCAGCATGTAGGCCTATTTCAAAGCAAGCGAATGTTCAGCGACACAATCCCCCTGGCCTACCCAGTCTCCATGGCAGTTCGCAAATTATTTTTTTAACAGCTACAACTCAGAGATAAGAAAACAGCCAAGTTCACACTATGTTCTGAAACTTCCTGACTTTTAAGTGCTTTGAATGCTCATTTAACACTGTTTTGAACCCATTTTTAGTTTGCCCTCACAGGTGTTTTGTTTTTTTTCAATTTGAAAAGGAAAATTTAAAAGTGGTTAGCTGTGAAGTCCCTCCCACAGGCAGCTTTAATTACCTGACAAATGTTTCCCATACTTATCATACCCTTCGACTGCTTAGAGAGCAAGGGCCCCTTGAGAGTGAGAAGTACATTTCTGTGTGTTTATGTGTGTAAGTCAAGGGAAACCACTTCCCTGGTGTAGACAACCAACCTAATGTACACAACAAGAAATCTGTTTAGTTTGGTCAGATACTAAATTACTATTATTGGTGTTTTCAGCACTTTGTATTTTAAAGGACCTAATTCAAAATTATTTTTAGGATATTTTCCTATGCTAAAACTCTCTCTGGTAACCAGATGTCATATTCCATGCTTTTAAAATCTCATTAGGTGGCCTTGTTCTCATTTCCACTGCACTGTCTTCCTTGGATATTTAGGAGAGGGCCAGATGCTTAGAGAAGATCCAAGGGATGAGGTAATGAGACGTTTCTTACAAAACAGTGCTGGACAGTTAGTTTACTAACAATGTGGTTTAAAAATTACACAGACATCACAGTAAGCATTTTCAGAAGAAAAGTAAAGAAATACACACACACACACACACACACACACTAAACTAGAATAGATATCAAAATACTAAGATTGGGACTATGAAAGATGATTTTTTTCCTCTTTCATCTTATTTTCTTTAATAAATATGCATTTTCTTTCAGTGGAAAGTAAACTTCTAAAACAATTGTTTCTTCCCATCATGAAGAAAACTGTTACGTATTTACGGCCAGGTCACTTTTTTGACAAACAATTGCTACAAGAGCCTCCACGGACAACCTTTGGCTTTGCTGACAGATAGTAGTGATTTATGGGCTTCCTGGTGGCTCAGATGGTAAAGAATCTGCCTGCCATGTGGGAGACCTGGGTTCGATCCCTGTTATGGGAAGATCCCCTGGAGGAGCGCATGGCAACCCACTTCAGTATTCTTACCTGGAAAATTCCATGGACAGAGGAGCCTGGGAGGCTACAGTCCATGGGGTCACAAAGAGTCAGACACAACTGAGCAAGTAAGTACAGCATAGCACAGTAACGATTTATGGTGAGTCTCTTCAAAGATTCCGAGCTTATTTATTCCAAATCTATAATTCTTTGCCCACAACAATTTGGAGCCTATGAATTCATAAATTCATAGAGATAAAATTCATCATTTCTGTCATCAACAACACATTTTCATAGGGAGCCTCCAAGGTAGAGATTAGTAGTCTCTCCCTCCTTTGCATGTCTATGGAACTTATTGTGTGCAAAGCTTAATTTGGCGTTTAGCATTATTACTGATTTATATTTTATTATTTTTCATGTACACATGTAATCTACCAATTAAGTAATAATCTCCTTGAGAGAGCAGTGCTTTTTCTGGTCCAAAGCTTCACAACATGGTGCCTTTGAAATGAGATTCACTCAGTGTTGGTGAGGATGTATCAGCCTTATGCACACACCACTCCTAGATGGAGGTGGGGATGGAAGGAGCACCATAGGCTAAAACTGGTTATAAGTCACCGCCTTATAGCTGAGAGGGGGTCCCTTTTCCCTAGCATATGGGAAAGAGAACACCGAAACGAAACAGGGGATCTACCAACCAAGAGAAAGGGACTGAGCATGTCAGAAATTGGCTATTCCAGCAACAGCAGCTGGTGATGATGATGGAATGATGTTGTAGAAGACTTCAATGGTGATAAGATTAACTGATCAAACTCTGGGATCTAAAGCATGGGGGGAAAAATGGGAAACTGTGATTGGGAAGATATCAGTCAGTATAATTTCTAGCACTATATGCAGATGGTGTAGAGTATATAAATACACATTGGCATTTACAATAAACAGCCACAATACAGGAAATATAGAGAATCAGTTATGTACCCTGGCTTAATAAAGCTGTGCTATTAAAAAATGCCTATGCCAGAAACGTATTTGTTTTGAACAATTCTATTCTTCATGTGTGGAAGACATAAGCAACAGATAGAATAGGAAGGCTCTTGCTATAAGTTTGACAATTGTGATTTGATAAGCCCAAGAATATAAACTGATTCATAATATAGATTCTACTGATGTGTTGTGGGACATTCTCATCTATTAAAAATTATGGATTGTTTGTTTTTGGTCTTGTGTATTTTTGTATCTTCCTTGGGGCCTTCACAGGCCCTTGCACATGACAAATACCAAATAAATTTCTGATAAATGAATAAATGAGTGAGTAAATTAACAATATGCAGAAAACAGAGAATGTAATTCTCAAGCTCTCCTAGCAATAACATTATGTTCCTGATGACACAATATTATTTTGCCACTGTTTTGATCTATGAAAAATACACCAAGATTCAGGGAAGATGTGAGACAACCCGATCTAAAGTCAAGTTAGAGTATGTCCTTCCTTTCCCAAGAAATAACAGAGTAATTGAAAAGCGTGTACTTCAGAAAACTATTTTTTAATGTATAAAACTTTTTCTGACTGGCCATAAGTAATCCAAAAAGAAATAATTTTCACTTACTGTATTGAATAAACAAAACAGTGGCATATTAGTGGCATCCAGGTTGACTCATCAGTGAACAGTTCACTCACAGAAAACATACACACACACACAGTAAATATATTTCAGATAAACATTTATGTTATGGCTCTGTACATTGCCAGGACAAGGGAATGGACAGGAAAAAGGATTAAGGAAGTTTCAGCAGGGCAGGTGCACACAAAGATAATACTATCAAGTAATTTTACTGAAAAATATCGGTCACTCAGGAGAGAAAGACCTGGCACCTCCAGAACTCAACAGGACCATTCTATAAGAAAGAGAAAAGTAATTGAAAATGTACTTGCAGCTATGTGAACTCTCAAAAGAATAAGTGATGAAATGTTTTTCTCTGGAAACAAGTAGGGAATAACATGTTTCCCTGAAATTGACAGTAAACGGAAACAAGATTTCTGCTAACAATGTGCGATGAGAATGCTTTCATTCAGAAAGTAGCATTGTGTAAGAGATTGTGGTGTTCTATGCAAGATGGAAAATGACAACAGATATGACATGACTAGGAGGTAACAAGACTACCTCCTTTAAGCCATGTTTATAGATGCATCTTGAGACTTTGTGCTCATAGCCCATAGTCATTTCTTAAGGAGATTCAAAATTGGGCTTTTGGAGGGCAGTGGCAGAAGGGTGTGTCAGGAATGTTACCAATTAATCCTGGAGGCCATTCATTTAACAAAGTCTTAGCAAACTTTCCCTGAGCATGATATGGGAATGAAGAAGTGTCCCAGTGGAATAGATGGAAATAAATGAAATAATATCAATGAAAGCCTGTAAAAGAAATGAACAGTAGAAACAAGAGGCAGGAGTATGTTGTAATAAAGAAGCGGGATGCCAGAGGCAAACAGCCCAGGTTCAAATTGTGTCCCTATCACTCACTACCTGGGCAAGTTCCTTGAACTCTGTGACTCAGTTTATTCATCTGTAAAATGAGAGATCAAGTAAACACTTGCTTCAGAAGGTTGTGAGAATGAAATGAAAACACTGAACGCAGTTCGAGCACATAGTAGTACTCAATAAATGTTAGGTTCTCCTTTCTACTACCACCTTCATGAATATAAAAATATTGTTGAGGGAAGGCTCAATTATATGGATTATAAGTATATAGCACTTCTTCCCACATATTAAAATCAACCTCTTTCAGATGTGAATAAACTGATCCAAATTACTCCATATGTTTCAGCAGAATAAAGGAAATGGCTTTTTATGAAGTAGCATTTCTATTGAATTTGGTAATCGCTCAACAACAAATTAATCTTTATGGCTTAGTGAGTTGTTTCATTTGGAATTCCCTTTGAACCAGTGACAAAATATCAATATTCCCATTTAAAAATATTTTATCGGTCCATGTTCTTTAATCAAAAACCATAGATTGTGTGCTATAGCAATGAAAGCTATTCTGACTATGAAGGTGACTATAACAGAACAGAATTCATGTGGACAAAGAAAATGATATCAGCATCAGCAACATTAGTTCAGGTCCTTCATGTGACCCTAACAATTGCCTTGTTTAAGATAAAGGACAAAAAAAGAGCAACAGAAAAATCAGATGTCAGGATATGAGGAGAAGAAGAAATGAGAAAGAGTGAAAATAAATTTCTTGAATGGAGGTATTTGTCAAATACTGTTCATCCCCTACCCTGCAATATACATATGCAAGCACGCACAGACACACATGCACACATGTTTCTGTTTACCACCCATCTCCAAACTTAAATGATAGACAAATCTTTTGTGAGATACAGCTACCTCCATCTAATAGCTGTTCATTTCATTTATGTCAAATCTGGGCCTGCAAGATAAAAAAAAATAGTTGCTCCTAGAAATGAGAAAAGGTAGTTGAAAAAAAAGTGCCATCTATTAGTTATCTCATTCCTGTTGATACTTAGTGATCTTTATTGTATCAATATATGTCTTGTCAGAAAATCTTCAAGAAGATGAAAATAGGACAAACAAAGAGATAATAAATCTCACTGGTTAGTGTGGAGATAATAAAGCGTAGTGGTTAAATTAGATAGAACCACTATTGTGATGGTAAATGGCAGGGAGGAGGGCAGAAGCCCTGATTTATAACATTTGCCAATTTCCACAGTATAAATATAACTACAATGCAGATGTAAAATTACCAAAATACATCAACCATCTCACAAAATTCTTGAAAATTTAATAATTGACTCTCACAAACTAGTGCAAACTAGCTATAGCACACCACTGATTGTATTTTTATATGGTCATATGACAAGTCACTTAATCTCCCCAACTTCACTTTTCTGTAAATTCAAATCACCACAGTTATTACAATCATGATCACCATCATTGTCACCATTATTTCTGTCATTTCAATCCCATGTATAGTCTTAGCTTCTAATTTCCATGCCAACAGTATCCTAAGCCACATACCAAAGATTCTAAGAGATGCTATGGCTTTCTACCTCATGGATGGCAAAGTTAGAATGGTCCAGTGTCAAAATCGAAGACTACAGTGCCTATCACAGAGGATTTAGTAATATATAAAATAGATGCCCACTACAGACCATCTAGTAATATATAATATATATAAAAATATAGTGCCTATTACAGAACAAAAGAACTATACAAAAAGATCTTCATGATCCAGATAATCATGATGGTATGACCACTAATCTAGAGCCAGACATCCTGAAATGCAAAATCAAGTAGGTCTTAGGAAGCATCACTATGAACAAAGCTAGTGGAGGTGATGGAATTCCAGTTGAGCTATTTCAAATCCTAAAAGATGATGCTGTCAAAGTGCTGCACTCATTATGCCAGCAAATTTGGAAAACTCAGCAGTGGCCACAGGACTGGAAAAGGTCAGTTTTCATTCNTGTGGTGTTGGAGAAGACTCTTGAGAGTCCCTTGGACAGCAAGGAGATCCAATCAGTCAATCCTAAAGGTATCAGTCCTGAATATTCATTGAAGGACTGATGCTGAAGCTGAAACTCCAATACTTAGACCACCTGATGCAAAGAACTGACTCATTTGAAGACCCTGATGCTCGGAAAGATTGAAGGCAGGAGGAGAAGGGGATGACAGAAGGTGAGATGATTGGATGGCATCACCAACTCAATGGGCATGAGTTTGAGTAAACTCTGGGCGTCGGTGATGGACAGGGAGGCCTGGTGTACTGCAGTCCATGAGGTCACAAAGAGTCGGACATGACTGAGTGAATGAACTGAACTGAACTGAACCAGAGCATCTGCCAGAAATGCCCCTCATTAATATGGTTTATCACTAACTAGAGAGAAGGGAGAAAAGAGAAGTAAAAAGGAAAATAAACACATAGATCAATGAAACATAATAGAGGGTCCAGAAATGAATCCCACTAATATGGGCAATTAATCTACAACAAAGGGGGCAAGAACATATAATAGGAACAGATACCCTCTTCAATAAATGGTGTTGAAAAACCACACAGTTACATGCAAATTAGTCAAACTTGACTATTTTCTCATACCATATACAAAAATAAACTCAAAATGGACTTAAATGTAAGACTTGAAACCATTAAACTTCTAGAAGAAAATGTGCAGGACGCTGTTTGACATCAGACTTAGCAATATACTTTTTTATCTGTCTCAGGCAAGGCAAAGAAAAGCAAAAATAAACAAATGGGTTTACATAAAACTTAAAAACTTAGTGAAAGAAACCACCAACAAAATGAAGAACTGATCTATTGAATGGGGTAAGATAAGTTCGTGCTCAGTCACTCAGTCATGTCCGACTTTGTGATCCCCCCTAGACCGTAGCCCACCAGGCCCCTCTGTCCATGGGACTGAGGATACTGGAGTGGCCAGCCATTCCCTTCTCTGAGGGATCTTCCCAATCCAGAGATCGAACCCACATCTCCTACATCTCCTGCATTGGCAGGCAATTTCTTTACCACTGGACCACTTGGGAAGCCCATGAATGGGGTAAGATACTGAAAATGATATATTTAATAAAGGGTTAATATACAAAATATGCAAAGAACCCAGACAACTCAATAACAAACAAACAAACAACCCAATAGGAAAATGGGCAATGGGCCTGAGCAGATAGTTTTCCAAAGAAGTAATATAGATGACCAACAGACATATAAAAAGATGCTCAATAGCACTAATAATCAGGGAAATGCAAATCGAAACCATCCTCTCACACTTGTGAGAATGCCTATCATCTGAAAAACAACAAATTACAAATGTTGGCAAGGATGTGGAGAAAAGGGAACTCTCGAGCACTGGGGGCAGTATTGTACTACACTTGATCTTAGCCAAAAGGCCGAGAAGCGATGGGGGGGGCAGTATTGTAAATTGGTGCAGCCACTACAGAAAATAATATGGAGTTTCCTCAAGAAATGAAAAATAGAACTGCTGTATGATCCAGCAATATCACTTCTGAGTGTTTATTGGGAGAAAACAAACATTAAATCAAAAAAGGATGTCATCCTCAATGTTTATTGTAGCATTATTTGCAATAACCAAGCTATGGAAGCAATCCAAGTGTCTATTGATAGAGAAATGCATAATGAAGATGGGGTATATGTACAGTGGAGTATTACTTGGCCATAAAAATGAAACCTTGCCATTTCCAACACGTGGATGAATCTAGAGTGTATCATGTAAAGTGAAAGAAGTCATCCAAAAAAAAGATAAATACCTCATGATCTCACTTATATGTGGAATCTAAAAACAAAACAAACAAGATAAAAACAGACTCAAAGATTCAGAGAACAAATGGATGGTTGCCAGAAGGGAAGGGGGTAGGTGGGTGGGTAAAATATGAGAACTGATTAAGAGGGACAAACCTCCAGTTATAAATTAAGTAAGTCATGAAGATGTAATACACAGCATAAGGGATACGGTCAATAATATTTTAATAATTTTGTATGGGGACAGGTTGTTACTAGACTTACCATGGTAGTCATTTCATAATGTATACAAATGTCAAATAAGCCTGTAGTATACCTGAAACTAACATAATATAGTACCTCAGCTACATTCCAATAAAAACAAATAAACAAGCCAAGAAAGGAGGAACTTCAGAGTCAAACTTACATGGGTTCAAATCCCAAATCTTAGATTTGCTCTTTTCCAGCTCTGTCACCTTCAAAAAATTATTTTAACTCTCTGTGCCTCAATTCTGCCATCTATAAATGAGATAATTATTGTACCTGTTATACAAGGTCTCCCTGGTGGCTCAGACGGTAAAGAATCTTCCTGCAATACAAGAGACCTGGGTTTGATCCGGGATTTGGGAAGATCCCTTGGAGAAGGAAATGGCCACACACACCAGTATTCTTGCTTGGAGAATCCCATGGACAGAGGAGCCTGGCGGGCTACACTCCATTGGGTCGCAAAGAGCCGGACACAACTGAAGCGACTTAGTATGCACACAATTGAAATCTTGTTGTTTCTGCGAACCATTTATAAGCCCACCCAGCCACAGAGTACACAAGTCCTTGGTGATTAGGAGCCTGGCCTAATTTTGTCACCCAAAGTTTGCTTATCCCATTCTGCCAGAATAGCAGCTCTAGCCATGTACCACTCTGGCATAACAATACTGCTAGACAGTTCAGACAATGCTAGTGTGGGAGAGGTGAGGAAAAAAGGAGTTTAAGATCTTCCGTTCTAGAACTTTGGAAACAAACCTTTTACACTATTACATTCACAATGTACACAGTATTTTCAAAAGTGCAATGAGAAAATAACCCATTTCCTATATATACATTTAGAGAGGAAAAAATGGGAAATTCTACACTGCAGGACTAAGTTATGTAGTATTTGATCAAATCAATTTATTTTGTGTCAGGACAATTCATCAGTATTCTGAATTATAGTTAAGTCCTTCAAAGGACAAAAGTTGTTTGGAGAGTATTTATGTCTTTACAAGATAAAATTGAGCAAGCTGACTTTGACCTATATATGCATAAACTATAACTTTGCTGGTGAAAAGTGCTGTTTTAGCTTCTAACTAAACATTTAATATACAATTAAGGATGGGCTTTTAAATCACTTCATTAGATGCATGAAGCCACTCAAAAATGATAAACATGAGCAACATTGGGAATGAGTTTCTTCTTCAACAGGAGCACAACCATGGTCTCAAGTGTAACTCATTCTCCCCCTCCTCTACCACCGCCCGGTACTGTCTTACCTGCTGCTGCTGCTGCTTANAGCTTCTAACTAAACATTTAATATACAATTAAGGATGGGCTTTTAAATCACTTCATTAGATGCATGAAGCCACTCAAAAATGATAAACATGAGCAACATTGGGAATGAGTTTCTTCTTCAACAGGAGCACAACCATGGTCTCAAGTGTAACTCATTCTCCCCCTCCTCTACCACCGCCCGGTACTGTCTTACCTGCTGCTGCTGCTGCTTAGTCGCTTCAGTCGTGTCCGACTTTGTGCGACCCCATAGACGGCAGCCCACCAGGCTCCCTCGTCCCTGGGATTCTCCGGGCAGGAACACTGGAGTGGGTCGCCATTTCCTTCTCCAATGCATGAAAGTGTAAAGTGAAAGTGAAGTCACTCAGTCGTGTCCGACTCTTCGCGACCCCACGGACTGTAGCCTCCCAGGCTCCTCGGTCCATGGGATTTTCCAGGCAAGAGTACTGGAGTGGGGTGCCATTGAAGGCACCTTCAAAAATTAGTTCTATATAATTCCCTCTCTTTTCAGTTCTCTCCACCCTTCTCAGTTTTATCTGTGTCTTTTTGCTTCAGCTTGTCTTACTGAAATCATCTTTAAACAGGTATTTCTTCTCAGCAGCTCTTTTTTTCCCCATTTTTGTTTTTCAAGGCCAGGTTAACCTTTCAAAGCAGTCTGTTCCTGGTGTTACCCTACTTATTGAACCATACGTGTGTTCATTCTTACAATCAACATTTATTGAACTCCTACCACATGCAAGTAATGTAATTAACTCTAGAGACAGAAAAGGTGAAAAGCCCAAATCCCCAATTCAATGCATTCACAAGATGGCCAAAGTAAAACTACTGTGGTCAGAATCTCAACATCATGATAAAAGTTCTTGGTCCAAAGAAATCAACACAACTGTAAAATCTTCTAACCATCAATGACTGTTTCTAAATAAATGAACTTTAACCGAACTACGAGGAATCAAAGAAGAGAAGTTCAAGAAAAATGATAGAGCTAGGGAATTTCCTCTGGTGTATATTTAAGAACTATTTTATGTCTAGGATCTAGCTTAAGCATAAAAACATTTTGGGCATTTCTGCGTGAAAGTTCGGGAATGGGGAATGGGCTTCAGTTGTGTCTGACTCTGTGTGACCCCACCAGGCTCCCCTGTCCCTGGGATTCTCCAGGCAAGAACACTGGAGTGGGTTGCCATTTCCTTCTCTAATGCATGAAAGTGAAAAGTGAAAGTGAAGTCACTCAGTCGTGTCCAACTCTTAGCGACCCCATGGCCTGCAGCCCACCAGGCTCCTCCATCCATGGGATTTTCCAGGCAAGAGTACTGGAGTGGGATGCCATTGCCTTCTCCGGGGGAATGGGCTAGGGGAACATTAATCCCTTCTAGAATTTTATGATTCTGAAACTCCTTAAGCAAAGGAAAGATAAGTCAAAGGCTGATTTGGAGAGCTATTAGTGATTCATTAAATTACCTTTAAGTTTTCTAGATTGCAGAATGGGAAAAAAAGCTTACATTTCTGAACAAACTAAGAAAGCATAAATAAATCCATTTCTAAATAAAATATTCACAAGCATAGTCACAAGGTATTAAGAAGTCAATATTGACAAAAGTGTGGATAAAACTAAATATCCAAAGAATTATAGTGGCCATCTAAGTTCTTCTAGGTCAACATTTCCTTCCAAGAAAGCAATGACTTCATGTGCTTTGTATGATACATATTTAATTTCACATTTATTTTATGGTTGCCGGTTTACATGTCCTAAAAGACACATGATAAAAATCCAAATGCTAATAGAAGCAGAGCTTATATCTTCCTGACACATCTCCAGAAAATCACTACACGGCTACCTCAATTGGATATTCAAGCACTGCACAATTTGGATGAATGAAGGAAATGGGAATGTTGATCTCTCATAGCAAAACCAGAATTTTGAGAATAGGATGTGAAAATCCTTCAACACAAAAGAATAAGTCAAGTGTATGAGCTAGACCAAAATTTTGCTGCATCAAATATTTCTGGAAATTAGTAGATTGATCACTGACAGGGACTTAGATATTTTTATAGTGTTATTATCTAAAGCATTTTATTGGAAAAGCATTTTTTGATCAGTCAGTCAGTCAGTTCACTTGCTCAGTCGTGTCCGATTCTTTGTGATCCCATGGACTGCAGCACGCCCGGCTTCCCTGTCCATCACCAACTCCCGGAATTTACTCAAACTCATGTCCATTGAGTCAATGATGCCATCCAACCATCTCATCCTCTGTCGTCCCCTTCTCCTTCCACCTTCAATCTTTCCCAGCAGCAGGGTCATTTCAAATGAGTCAGTTCTTCGCATTAGGTGGACAAAGTATTGGAGCTTCAGCTTCAGCATCAGTCCTTCCAATGAATACTCAGGACTGATTTCCTTTAGGATGGACTGGTTGGATCTCCTTGCCGTCCAAGGGACTCTCAAGGATAGGATTTAATGCCAAGACTAAAATTGATACATGCTTTAGTCAAATATTTAATTCTCACTATATTTGTTACCTGAGTCATTCAATAATACAATATAGTAACGTCTTTGGTTCCATATACGTGAGCCATGTTAGAATTTTGGAGCTTTAAGAACACTGCAAATATATAGCATCTGTCCAAACTTAATTACAGTGGTGTTTCTCAAACACAGTGAGGAATTCTCTACAGCCTGTTTTCCAGGGTTAAAATTTAGATATATATTCTGAAACATTTCATATAAAATCTAAGCTTGGAGAGATTTTTGTGTATATGTATTAAATTTCTTTAAAATTACTACCTATAATTTTTGACTACAGAGCCCTAAAAGTTAAAATTCTTTTTTTAACTATTCCAATTTATGGCAGGATGGGGAGAGGAAGAAACTTACATTGACATGAAATAGTATGACATATTGATAATCTTGCATTTAGTAAATTTTCATCAATATTTGTTTATTTTTTTAACTCATTACAATATAATACAAACTTAGAAAACTTCATCTAACAGCAAGTTCAATCATTAGAAAGCCCTGAAATGTGAAACTGGATTTTAAAAATTTGTGTCTTAAAGTAACATATTCGTTTATACAGTTTTTTAGGGATGATGAAGAACAATGTGTTGTAATTAGAGTATGCCTCCTGGCGTAAACAGCAGTCCGTCTCCTGGAACACAAACCACAGTGCTTGCAGAGAAACACAATGAACGAGCAGGTCCCTGATTCATACTTTGTAACTTAGGACTTTCTCATAAATCAATTCTGAGGTTCGTTTTTATTTTTCAGTAACCACTTATAACAATGATATTTTAGCTGATCGCCTGGTTCCAGACATGAGGGAGAACTTGGACAGGTTGCTGGCTCCTTCTCCTACGCACAAACCTGGAATGATCCAGAAGTATGTCTGTGTTAAGGGGAGGGAGGTTGTGGATCCCAGAATCCAAAACGAAAATTGTGACGCATTCCTAGGGGCAGAGAAAGTGGTTGGATGCCACTATCGAGGGCAGATGGGGTGGGGGTGAGTCTAGAGCCACCTGCCACAGAGAAACAAACGGCTGATCATAGCTTTCCAAAATGCTGGTAGATTTTTCAGTCTCACCAGTGTTTTGCTGGGAAGATCTTTTTTGATCATGGCATCATGGCAGAATACAAAACAATAGGAGCAGCACCAGTCAGAGGACTCGGGGTAACCTCTGGATAGCACTCAAGCACAGCTGTCATCAGGACCAGATAATCACAGCCTTGGGAAGAGGCATTCCATTTCACTTCAGTCTTGTGGATCAATTGTTCAAAACCCAGGGGAAAGAGCAATTCCCAGGAGAGAGGTAGAGCGAGGTTGCTTGAGGGTCAGGATCATTTGAGGAGCGGAGACACAAGAAACAGAGAGAAAGTTTAGATTTTAACCCAGAGGTTATTATGTATAAACTCAGAGGCTTCCCCCCGCCAAGTGCACCTGCATACACACACACTCACACATACATACCCTCACATATTAATGCATAGTGCATAGTAGGAGTCAGGTGGTGAGGGAAGTTACAGATAAGCAAGAAAGCCTGGCTAAAATGAACCATGTGGTAACAGATTAGAAAATGGCAACCCACTCCTGTGTTCTTGCCTGGAGAATCCCAGGGACGGCAGAGCCTGGTGGGCTGCCGACTATGGGGTGGCACAGAGTCGGACATGACTGAAGCAACTTAGCAGCATGTTTACGTTAATAGAGATACTGATATTTATAGATCTGTGAGTTAGCATCCATTCATATATTTCCTGGGTCTATCATCTGAGAGAGTCTAGGAGAAATGACACTCCAACAGGAACAAGTATAGCTTCCAGACATTGGTTTCTAATATCATTCTCTAATAAAAGGAACCAGGACACCTTGGAAGATGATTCATTCTAGGGCTGAGGCAGGGAATATGCAAAATAAGCCTGGAGCATCCTGCAGTAACAAAGAGTAAGAAGTATTTTTAAAAAACACACAATCATTATGTCAAAGAGACACAGGAGGCAGCTGAAAGCTCTGAAGGGTCAAAGCTAGAACAACTTGAAGAACAAAATCATGCATGAGTAAAAAACTATTTAAAATGGTGAATATTCCAATGAATTTAAATGTAACAGAGTGCATAAATTTCATTGATATAATTTCAGATTCCACTTTGCCACTTACCTTTAAAAAACTACTCTTTGTCAAGTTTTGGTATATTATCAAATTAAAATATTCATCACTACCTTAAAAAGCTAATGGAGTAGCCCTCCCTTCCAATCTCATTTCTTTGTGAGGCTAAATTATCTTCATATACTTCCACCAAACCATTTATTGCAACAGATTGTATGTAAAAGCAGTTATAAGAAAACAACTAGTTTGTATGAAGTCATACCTTAAAGGAATTTCCAAAAATATGAAACAATGCCACTGGTAGCACTAAATTATTATTTGCTTTGAGAAATTTGGTTATTTTTAATTAAAAATGTTATTTTGTTTGCATGTAATGGGTTTATAATTATTATTTGTATTATTATATATTTGTCATGTATATTATAATCAATACTTTAGAATTTTCTCAGTTTTAATTTCTAATATGATAAGTATCAATTGATATAGTCCACATGAACCAAAACTCTCTTGGGTTTTGATAATTTTTGAATATCAAGTAATACTAGACCAAAAAGTTTGAAAACTGTTGCATTGTACAAAGCTAATGAATGATGGATAGTCTAAGAAAAAGAAGTTGGTTTACTGTACTACTACCACAACTGCAAAGAAAAAATATTATGTAATATGTGCCGTGTAGTTGGTGCATGCCTAATGTATGGACGCAGGCACACCCGTGCTTTTGAGAGCATACTTTGTATCATGCCTCCTCTTTCTCTCTCTGAAATTTAAGTAACTTTGTCTGATATTTCTATTCCTTTTATATGCTCCCAGCAGGCCCAGATTCTAGCTTCTAGCCCCAACATTATAGAAAATCTATGCTTTTAAAGATTGGGTAGCACTTTGTTATTGGCAAATCTTTAATCTTTCATCTCTCCTAATTTCTCTTGCCTGAATTTGGCAATAAGGAGCTCATGATCTGAGCCACAGTCAGCTCCTGCTCTTGTTTTTGCTGACTGTATAGAGCTTCTCCATCTTTGGCTGCAAAGAATATAATCAATCTGATTTCGGTGTTGACCATCTGGTGATATCATGTGTAGAGTCTTCTCTTGTGTTGTTGNTTTTTTTTTTTTTTTTTACTTTTTGAGCCATTTTACTTTGCAGTGTACAAAGAAACTTCTAGCATTCCAACTTCTTTTCATGTAGACCACCATTGGGCATGGTTTTCAGTCACACAACAGACAATAGAGACACTTCCAGTTTAGCTGCTTCATAAGGACTAAATTCAGAATCTCTGGGCCATTCCTCCATATCAGTAATTTAACTCAATCCGTCAGAATTTTCCATTTTCCCTGGTAAAATAGCTTTCCAATCCAGTATTAACATAGTATTTAGGATTCTACAGATATTAGATAAATAATAATTATAAAAATATTAGAAATCTTTTGTTGAGTATAGTACTTCATGCCAGTTCACACTGTAATGTGTATTCATCTCTCTGTGGTGAGTATTTGCTCTCCTGTGGTTTGTTGATATTTAAGCCTAGTTAATGGATCTAGAAACAATGAAAGGTGGTACATGTGGGTCATATGGAGGGTCAATATTCACCTAAATGCAATTAACTTATACTTCAGTGATTATGTTTTTCAAACAAGGGAACACAGGGTTGCTGCTGCTGGCAAGGGAGGTTTGCATCTGTGAAGACTGAGTGGAATTTAGGTAAGAATATGAGTGAGAGAAGGAATTTTTTGAGGAGCCAAGACAAAGCAAGAGATCAAGAGCATGAAAGAGCATGTTCAGTGTGGGGGTACCCACCCCCCATAAAGTTCACCATATGATAATACAGAAAAGCTTGAGACATGGATTGGCAGTAGTTAAAGCAAGGCCAGACCTCAAGTGTCTGTGTATACATGTAGGGTTCAGATTTTGGACAGAGAGGTATCAAATACTTTTGAGTAGAAGAGAGACATAGTCATATTAGAAATTTAAATGTAACAAAGGCTGCAATGTGAAGGATGGATTTGAGAAAGAAAAAAATGCATCAGATAGCAATATTATCTCAGGCCAAAACTTGGTATTTCTGAAGCCAATATTTGGAAATGAATTTTGCAAAAAAAAAAAAAAAAAGCATAAATAACTGATTTAATATAATAATATTACTTGCCAAAAGAAGCGTAAAATTAAATGGCATATTAAAAAAAAAAAGAATCCTGGAGTAGATGTTAGAACACCTTTTGTTAGGAACTATTTTTTAACTATGTGATCTTGAACACTGACTTAAAAAAATAAAAAAGCAGTTATTTGGTGACTACTGTATGCCAAACTCTAGGCAAGAGAGGCAAGAGAGCAGAAGAAGGAAGCAAATAGACTTAGGTGAGATAAAGAAATCAGGAATATGACTATTTCATAACAAGAGAGTTTGTAGTACAGATTTTCTGATTGAATGCAGATTTGCTTGAAGAAGTAAGGAGAAGTTTTGTGTAACTTGTTAAAAACAATAGAGAAGGAACCCAAGTGTCCATCAGCAGATAAATCAAACAATCAAATATGGTATACATATACAATAAAGTATTAAGCAGCCATTAAAAAGAAGAAAAAAAAAATCCAATGCTACAACATCCCTGAAACTCAAGGACAAAGGACAAATGCTGTATGATCTCACTCACAAAGTATCTAAATAGTCAAATTCATAGAAACAAATTAGAGAAGTGATTGCCAAGGACTGGTGGGGAGGGACAATTATTGTTTAATGGATATAAAACACTTTAACAAATGTTTATTCAAAACAGTTTCAGTTTTGCAAGATCAAAAATTCTGGAGATCTGTTCCACAACAGTGTAAATATACTTAATATTCCTGAGCTGTACACTTAAAATGGTTAAGAAGGTAAATTTAATGCTGCACATTTCTTATCACCATTTTTTAAAATGGAGAACATAGTGTAGAATTTGTGCCATGCTTAACATCACAGATTGATTTTGATACCTTTTACAGGAAGAGTTCATCCATAGAAGCTGTATTAATTATTTTCCTGAAAAATATTTGAGGCTCTGGATAAAACAAAACTCTCAGAACCATGGGGAGAATCAGGAACAGCAGCACTTGTGGAACTCAGCAACATGGTAGGGGAGGGAGAACTCAGAGAGGCCAAAGCTGCCTTTGCAATGGCATATTACCTCCTACAAACAAAAACTATGAGGCCAGAGAGCACGAAAATGAGTAGACTCTGAGGTACCCCTTAGGACCTCCTGGGAACACTCGGAGAGGGGAGGTAAAACCTGTGTATTTTAGGTACTACTCCTTGGAAGGAAAGTTATGACCAACCTAGACAGCATATTCAAAAGCAGAGACATTACTTTGTCAACAAAGGTTGGTCTAGTCAAGGCTATGGTTTTTCCAGTGGTCACGTATGGATGTGAGAGTTGGGCTATAAAGAAAGCTGAGCACCGAAGAACTGATGATTTTGAACTGTGGTGTTGGAGAAAACTCTTGAGACTCCCTTGGACTGCAAGGGGATTCAACCAGTCCATCCTAAAGGAGATCAGTCGTGGGTGATCAGTCACTGGAAAGACTGATGTTGAAGCTGAAACTCCAATACTTTGGCCACCTGATGTGGAGAGCTGACTTATTTGAAAAGACCCTGATGCTGGGAAAGATTGAAGGCAGGAGGAGAAGGGGACAACAGAGGATGAGATGGTTGGATGGCATCACTGACTCGATGGGCGTGAGTCTGAGTGAGCTCCGGGAGTCGGTGATTAACAGAGATACCAGTCGGTGATTAACAGAGATACCTGGAGTGCTGTGGTTCATGGGTCCCAAGGATTCGGACACTACTGAGTGACTGAACTGAACTGATTTGTAGTAATGATAAAGAGCTTGGACTCTGGACCCAGACTGCCTGGGTTTGAATCTTGGCTTTCTTAAACTCCATATCTTCATCCATGAAACATGGATCATTACAGTATCTATGCCATAAAATTACTGTAAACATATTTTCAAAGAGGAAATTTTGCAGAAACCAGTAATTGAGAAACCAAGCACCACACTTGGAGAGCTGGAGAAATCAGGTTTATTACACCGATGGGCCCAGAGGAGTTAACACTCCAATCTCTGAGCCCCAAACAAAGGGGTTACAGAGTTTTTATAGACAGACTATAGTGGGCAACACTAGCTGTTAATAGTCTGTTTTAAACTAAGTTGTTTCACGCACGCAGGAACAGCAGTCAAGATGGGGAAGGGGATACCTGACCGTTAGCATGTTTGCAGGGGCTGGGTAATCTGCAAAGAGCAGGACAAGGGTGAGCATGATAAGCTCCAGTTCCTAGTATTGTAAGTCCCCACTTTCTGAGACTACGTGATCTATGTGATCCAGACTTTGCAAGGAGCAAGTTGAGTTACAGAGGCAGAAAAAGCAGGAGGTTATGTAAAATTTTAACATTTCCTTTTTAATACCTTGTATGAAGCAGTTAGATAAAAGGTTATCTGGATCCTATATGCATATCAGCTATTACTATTTTCATTTATCATCTTATTCAGGGAGTCTTGAGTTTATATGGGTAATAGTAAGCTAAAAAGTCCATGTTTTTGAGGTACCCAGGCTAATTGAAGAGAAAGATGCTTAACAATCCAGCCTAAGACAATGAGATAAAAGGTATAACAAATGGTAAGTGCAATGACAGGACATGTGACAGGATTGTATTTTAAATCTTTTTGAGATATTGCCACATCTAGGATGGGACAGATGAATAATGATTGGCAGAGGACCAGTTGTTTAATGTTATAGTGACTTCAGATTGCATGGATACTAGGGGATGTTGTAGAGTTAAGTGTGTTGTAACTGGAGTTTAAAATGTGGGGATGACAGGAAGGGAAGCAGAAATATCAGGATACAAGACTAAAGAGGTCAAAGGCCATAAATTGTAAAAATTGTAGTTCACAACAAACAAACTTTAGAAATTTGACCATATTAGTTGTTCCATATTAGTTATTCTCAAACTTTAACAGGCATTAGATTCACTGGCAGAAATTTCAATATACCATTTGGAAAGATCTCTCTCTCTTTTATGAGGTGTTAATCTAGTGGGCTTGAAAGAAACCCAAGAACTAAAACAGGTGTTCTGATCCCCACAAAATTTTGAGAACCAGGTCTGTAGAGGTGGTTCTTAAACTGGAGCATGTGTCAATCTCCTGCAGAGCTTGTTAAAATACAGATTACTACACAGCCTCAGACTTTCCGATTCCACGCAATTGGATGGAGCATAGACATATGCATTTCCAATAAATTCCATCCTGTGAAGTGAGGCTGATGTAGGAAGCACATTTTGAGATCTACTATTGTGGGTTATATGCAGAGTACCTCATGAAAAATGCTGAGATGGATGAACCACAAGCTGGAATCAAGATGGTGGGGAGAAATATCAGCAACCTCAGATACACAGCTGATATCACTCTAATGGCAGAAAGCAAAGAGGAAGTAAAGAGCCTCTTGATTAGGGTGAAAGAGGAGAGTGAAAAAGCTGGCTTAAAACTCAACATTCAAAAAACGAAGATCATGACATTCAGTCACATCACTTCATGACAGATGGAGAAAAAAGTGGAAAAAGTGGCAGATTCTATTTTCTTGGGCTCCAGAACCACTGTGGACAATGACTGCCTCCACAAAATTAAAAGATGCTTGTTCCTTGGAAGAAAAGCTATGACAAATCTATGTATTAAAAAGCAAAGATATCATTTTGCTGACAGAAAAAGTCAGTTATGGTTTTTCCAGTAGTCATGTATAGATGTGAGAATTGGACCATAAAGAAGTCTGAGCATTGAAGAACTGATGCTTTCAAATTGTAGTGCTGGAGAAGACTCTTGAGAGTTCCTTGGATGGTAAGAATATCAAACCAGTCAATTCTAAAGGAAATCAACCCTGAATATTCATTGGAAGGACTGAGGCTGAATTTGAAGCCCCAATATTTTGGCTACCTGATAAGAAGAGCTGACTCACTGGAAAAGACACTGATGCTGTCAAAGATTGAGGGCAGACAGAGAAGGGGGAGATAGAGGATGAGATGATTGGATGGCATCACCGACTCAATGACATTTGAGCAAACTCTGGGAGACAATGAAGGACAGGGAAACCTGGTATGGTGCAGTCCTTGCGTTCACAGATTTGGACATGACTTAGTGACTGAACAATACTTTGGGTTATTGATATAGACCTTGTTCAGATATCTATTGGAGAAGTAAATGGCAACCTACTCCAGTATTCTTGTCTGGACAAAGGAACCTGGTGGGCTACAATTCATGGGATTGCAAAAAGTCAGACATGACAGAGCGACTGAGCACTAAGCACAAATATCTATGATAAAAGCACTAAAGAATCTTAATGAAAATATCTCCATAAAAGATCCTGTATTTCTTATCCTTCCACTTTCTCCTAATCCCTTGCTGCCCCTACCTCACCCTTATCTCTGATATGCCCAAGAATCAAACATGTGTTGTTTAAAGCACTTTCTAAGTTGAGTTGTCACAGAATCAAATGTGATATCATAACTAAAAGTACTTTGCAATTGCAAAGGTCAAGAAGTACGAAAGGTACTAATTTTGTTTCTAATTCAGTACACCAATATTACTCAACACAATCTTATATTCAGAACAATTCCCATGTGGCCCATGTTACCAAACTGTATATTTAGAATGAGAAGGAAAAATTATAGATTAAAAAAAATTTTTTTAATCTAATACATTTTAGAAACAGTTATTGAGCAGCTATTCTTATGCCTATTTCTGTAAATGTTAGTTTGTTCCTTACATTGTGGGCTAGGGAGACAACAGCAGTACTTGATAACTTTATGCCCCATATTCCTTGTTGCCTGATATTTAGAAATACTTTAGTCTAAAACATATCAGGCCTCAGACCCTGAGTATTTGTAGAGTGGAAATTGTCTTCACAGGCACTAAATGATAAAAGGTTGATAGAAAAACAGAACTAGCTCACATACTGCAATCATCATGGAGAGAGCTCAATGGAAAAAAAAGGGGGAAAAGACTAGCCTCATTCAAATATTACCTACTGAATAAAAGCAATCTCTCTGTGATAAACTGAAGAAGATAATTGTGGGATAGAATAAGTTCTTTGTTCAGAAAATCCTTCCTTACACAATGAGAATACAGAGAATGCATGGAGAGCTCATAAAATATGTCGGCTGGAGATGGTCATAGTATAAAGTTATTATTATGCTTTCTCAAGTCCTAGTAAAAAATTAAAATAAATAAAAACAACTACTTGTGACTTACTTTGATTACACTGTAATGAGAGAGTAAAGAAATAAACCACCACCCAGCAAAACACCTTATTTTGGTCAATTTCTCATTACAATAGGTTTACCAAACAACAAATGCATTTTCCTTCAAAATACTTTGGATAAAAAATAAATTTCTCAGTATTGCTTTTGTTTTTTATTTTGGAAAATTTCAGATCTGTCTTTAAAAGCTAAGGTTGGCAGGAAAGAGGTAAGAGAAAATAGGCAAATACACAAAGAAACTAAGGTAGGCACAGGAAATAGGGAGCCTTTAGGTTTAATCACTGACAAATGTGCCCTCAGTGATACACACATAAATTTTATATTTTATTTACTTTTTTTGTTTGTTTGTTTTAAGCCCTAGAAAGCTAAGGTTGTAATGCTCAGTCCTGTACAACTCTGTGACCTTGTGTACTGTAGCCCACTAGGCTCCTCTGTTCATGGAATTATTCAGGCAAGAATGCTGGAGTGGGTTGCCATTCCCTTCTCCAGGGGATTTTCCCAACCCAGTGATCAAATCCTCATCTCCTACGTTACAGGCAGATTCTTTATCATCTGAGCTACCAGGGAAGCCCAATGTTTTTTAATGAATATTTATTAAACTTCATTTGATGTCTAGTGGATATACAGACACTAGAATGATTAAAACTAGAAGGTAAATGAATGTTATAATCTTACTTTCAATAATACTTCCAGTTGCAATCAGGCCCTACCAAAAGTCAACACCTTTCCAGACTTGAACCCACTTTGAGATAGATAAAATAGTGTAATTAAATGAATGGCTTGATTCCCATATCTTAGCATGGCAAAGAGCAGGTGAGCTATTGGGAAATAAGGGAACTGAAGCCAGCAAAAGCATAAACCATTTTAAAAGACTGCAGATGCAAAAGTAAGAGTGAGTGCAACTAGATTAAATCAGTCTAGGTTAAGATGGGTAACTATTGGCAACTGTCTCTAGGAGAAATGAGTTAAATGTAATCATGACAAATTAAAATGTCTGGCAAGATACATTCATTATAATCTTTCTTTAAAACTATCACTTTACTCTTTCTAAAGTGAACAGATTATTCCCATTTCTGTTATATACAAAATGACTTCATGAAAGTAACCTCTTGTTCATTTCTGTCAGAAAAAGGTAAATGTATTTATCAAAAAAGTGCATCGTATAGTGCAACTTTGGCCTCATTTCCAATTTCTATTTTATAAAAAGTATGAATAAGTCTTCAACAACACAGAACACAACACTTGGAAAATTTACAATATAATCTTGAATGGACTGTCATGTTATATACTAAAGTGTATCTTAGACTGTGATCTTTAAAGAAGATATTCAAAGACTTCAGCAATTCAACTGTAAATTCTTCCCTTAGATCGCCATAGCCTAGCAGAATATTGTGTACTAAGAACGAAGTGGTTAGTTCCACACAGTATCACCTTCTCTGAGGTGCTTTCTAATGTTACATTCTCTGCTTTAGCTAAAGGCTATTTTAAGAAGTAGCCATGTGGAAATGAGTTTGTCATTCATCACAAAGCTCTTGTAAGGAACATGGAGAACTAAAGTGCTTATATAAGATCTTAAAAGTGATGGCAGGTGAAAAGTTTCTTTTGAAATTTAACTATAGCAAGAACTTTTTTTCAACTAAGTAACTTGTTTTCTAAAGAAAAGCCAGTGTAACCTTTCCTCAAGGACAAATAACTGAATGGTTAAGGAAATAGACTGTAAAGACTAGCTCTATGAGCATATATCCTAGATATGATTTAGATAAGTTTCTCTGTGTTTTATTTCCCATTTGCGCTTGCTTTTGAAGATGACATTCATCTTCTGTTTGTAAAGGAATGGGGCTTCTGGCAGTTTCTTGACTCTTCTTATTAATTAGTCAAGACCAATTCATATTATACTTCTCTAGTAAATTATCTATATTTCTGTATTATACTCCTCTTCCTTTTTCCTCTAACCCACAATAGTATTCCTCAATGCAATTTCAGGGCTTTCTGACTCAGAAAATTTGCTTCAGATATTGTCAAATCAATATGGCAGTGATGACAGTAATTCATAGCATGATATAACATTAAGACTGTGTGTTTAGAAGAAGACATAAAAGTTATTTAAATCCAATTGAGAGTCCTATCCAGAACATCTATATCATATAGCTGTTTACCTATGGATTTTAACATCTCCTAAGACTGCCCAGTTCACTTTGCTATAACTCTGTATAACCTACCCACCACTGCAGTCGTTCCACTTTAGAATATTTATTTAAAAGTATTAACTCTTAGCTATTAACATCTAGTTATTTTCAACCCAAGGAGGCAGATTGGTAATTTTTATATATGTATGTATATATTTTATGTACTATATATTTATAATAAAACATTATTAAAATATATATGCTTGATAAAGGCTTTTATAATTAAAAAATAAAAGATAATGATCCTGACGTCTAAACAAAAATAAAACACCTCAGTAGGACAGCAACATTTTCTGACCTGGTCCCTGTTGACTGTTCTAGTAAAATCTCCCACTGCTTTCTCCAGTTTTTCTTTGTTTCAGTAATGCTTTTCTATTTGATATTTCAATGTGTATAATCCTTTCTCAAGCGTGGCTGCTTTTATATATGTTAGGAAATATAATGGGCATATAATGAGTTTTCAATTATTTTTTCCAGCTTCCTCTCTCTAATTATTTCCTATGGAAGTATCTAAATATAGATTTGATCATGTTACTTCACAACTTAAAATTCTCCATTAAACCTTCACCTTAATAGTTATGTTCTAAACTTCTTAGCATGACATGAGAAATTCTTCAAAATTTGGTTCCAGTACCATCTCCTCTTACTCTCAGCACATCTGACATAGCTTCTCAGACACACTGCCTGCTATCTAAAACTCATATTTCTATCCATGCCATTTGCTTTGTCTCATTCATCTTTGTATTATGAAAGTTGCTTAGAAAACAAGGATGGTAAATAAGTATTTGCTAAAAAATAAAAATAAATGTAAGATTGAATATATTAACTTGTTTCAGACTATGTATATGACAGCAATGAATAGCTATAACAATATATTTCCACATTGAAACTGACAACTCACCACTTCTACAGAATTGAAATTTTGACAACACAGGCAATTCTACCATAGAATCCTAAAGTAATGAGAGAAACAGGGATAAATCATGGGCTGAGAAATGCTTCTCTCCTTTGAAACACCTGTGAGTTTTCCAGGTGATTCAGGAGTACCTGGCATAGAATCAAGAGTTAAATTATCTTTTAGCCTAAAAAGTAGTACTTTTTTGTCAGTGCTTTTCCTGACAGGTTATAGACTGAAGAAATGAATACATAGCATGTTTACTGAGATAACAATGAAGCAAACTTTAGTAAGTACAAAATGTAATGTTATTTTCCTGTGTAACAGCATTAACAATAGTATTGGATCATTATTTTATTATTATGTAATGCCACAGTTCTAAATCATATGCCTAACACATACAGATTCACTACAGTGGACATCTGCTCTTTGCTGCCCAGAATGCATTCCCCTTCCATTTTTGACAAAATGTCCCTTCTCCATTCATCATGCCCTAACTGCATGAACAAGTTCATGAATTTTTAAGGAATGAGACCATTATATTTCCCTGGTGACATGGGTAGTTCAGGTTTAGGCACTTTCCTTTAGACAGCATAACTGGTATTTTAGAATTTCCACTATCATAGTTATTTTTTCTATGTCTTAGTGATATTTTCTAAACATGCTTGCTAATTTTAATGAGCATACTTGCCAGAGATACAGTATCAAAGAAGGAGAAGGGATATATTACCAAAAGTTTTATATAATATCAGAATGTTTGTTCACATTAATATTTCAACAATCTGAAACTTGTGACTCTGAATTTTTTGATTTAACAGGATCATCCAAATTTCAGGAAAGCAAATTTGTCTACCTATAATAGATGATGAAAAACTAATGTACACACTAGAACTTCTTTCCATATATGTATGGATGGATGATATAATAAAGCACTATAAAGCTTAAGGAAGAATTAATTTAAAATATGTTTAACTGATATAGTTAAGTACCTTTAAATTAGAAATACATTAATGTTTACATATACCAAGCATATCTATAGTATTAAAAGAATGAATTCTAAAAGTTCATGATATTTTGTTTAGTATCAGGAAAATTTAAATTTTCACACCATATGTACTTTTAATTTCTAAAACCACTGGTTAGAGGATTACATGCATGTGTTTTAATATATATATTTATATATAATGCTGGATATATTAAAATATCACTAATGAAGTATAAGAATATAGTCATTTTCCTTTCACAAATCAACAGTATAGAATTTAAGTTTGTTAAGGAAACTTAAATTTATTTCAAATATAAATGAACTCCAGTATTGTTCACGTTGGAAGAACAGCCAATACTAAATTGTGGAAAGTTATTCTAATATTATTTTTTTTTTTATCTTGCAACTCAAACAGTTCCTATTAATCCCTTTCTTCTATGTTTAAATTCTGTTTCTCTTTTCTGACACTTAACAGCTAGAATGATACCTCAATTAAGTGATTTTATGGTGAAGGATTTACTCTGTCAGTATCCTACTACACTATTGTTTCCATAATTCCTAGATCATATTTTATCCTCATTCCTTTCAATAGGTGCTCTTTGGATATTAAGTCCTAACCCTTTCCATTGTTTCAAACTGCTGTTTGCATTTTACTTTTTCATCAGCCCTTGCAGAGAACAATTCCAACTCCATCATCTCTCTTTTTTTTTTTTTTTAAGTTTAAATTTTTATTTTTTAGTTTGTTTTGCTTTACCATACTATACTCATTTTGCCATACATTGACATGAATCAGCCACAAGTGTACCTGAGTTCCCAATCTGGACCCCCCCCCTTCCCCTTCCCTCCCCACACCATCCTTCTGGATCATCCCCGCCCATCAGTCCCAAGCCTTCTGCATCGAACCTAGACCGGCAATCCATTTCCCTTATGATATCATACTTGTTACAATGCCACACTCCCAAATCCTCCCACCCTCTCCCTCTCCCACAGAGTCCAAAAGGCTGTTCTACACATCTGTGTCTCTCTTGCTGTCTCGCGTACAGATTTAACACCACCATCTTTCTAAATTCCATATATATGTGTCAGTACACTGTATTGGTGTTTTTCTTTCTGGCTCACTTCACTCTGTATAATCGGCTCCAGTTCCATCCACCTCATTAGAACTGGTTCAAATGTATTCTTTTTGATGGCTGAGTAATACTCCATTGTGNCTTATGATATCATACATGTTACAATGCCATATTCCCAAATCCTCCTACACTCTCCCTCTCCCACAGAGTCCAAAAGGCTGTTCTATAGGTCTGTGTCTCTCTTGCTGTCTCGTGTACAGGTTTAACACCGCCATCTTCCTAAATTCCATATATATGTGTCAGTATTGGTGTTTTTCTTTCTGGCTCACTTCACTCTGTATAATTGGCTCCAGTTCCATAGTTGGTCATTAGAACTGATTCAAATGTATTCTTTTTGATGGCTGAGTAATACTCCATTGTGTATATGTACCATGGCTTTCTTATCCATTCATCTGTTGATGGACATCTAGGTTGCTTCCATGTCCTGGCTATTATAAATAGTGCTGCGATAAACATTGGGGTACACGTGTCTCTTTCAGTTCTGGTTTCCTCAGTGTATATGCCCAGCAGTGGGATTGCTGGGTCATAAGGCAGTTCTACTTGCAATTTTTTAAGGAATCTCCACACTGTTCTCCATAGTGGCTGTACTAGTTTGCATTCCCACCAACAGTGTAAGAGGGTTCCCTTTTCTCCACACCCTCTCCAGCATTTATTGCTTGTTGACTTTTGGATCGCAGCCATTCTGACTGGTGTAAAATGGTACCTCATTGTGGTTTCAATTCCACTAAAATGACAGTGGCATTTCTCGAGGGAACACAGATCAATGCACATACTTGGCCATATTTACCTAGAGGTGTAAAGGTTCTTTTCATCAAATAACAAGGCTCACATAGTATTGGAAGTGAAGTGGAAAAATAGAAAACACCAAAGCTGTGATAGCCAGAGGGACTATTCCACTATGATACCCCAGAAGTATCATAACATTCGCATTTCTGCCCATCAGTGCATCTGTTTTTAGCCAGGATTCAGTCTGCAATTGAAATGTTATCCCCCCCTAATTTGAGTACTGATAAAAACGATGTTATCAAATCATCTTGATTAGAACAGACAAAACATATTACATAACCAGAGGAAGATTCAACACAGAGCATAGTAACTACATGGTAATATTTGTAGGGTGAATCCATTCCATGGTTATGGAGAACTAGAGGAAGGATTGTACAAAGCATATTGGAGAGAAGCAAAGCCTCATTAATAATATAATTGATGATCATTTAACTTTACAAGTCAATATGAAAAATTGTATTTGTAGAAAGTATAAGTTTTGCATATTTTATTATTCATGAAAATAAATAAATATCCTATTACAAAGCATTTCTGAAACTAGAGAAGAGGAACCACAGAACTGAGATAAGTAATGAGAAAAATAATTGGGAAGAACTGAAGAGACAGAGTTATCTTAAGCATACCTGTTTCAGGGATATTCAGTAATTTCTCATTCATTAATGATGTGGAGGCATGTTTATTAAGTACTCAAGGTAGTCAGAAAGATAAAACATGATATATTGGAAAAAACAGTGACTGTAACAAAGCACAATGTGGAATTCACATCTAAGGTTAAAGGTATACTATCCATTACATGGACAATTTATTTAAAAGTCACTCATCTTAATGTTTGTATTTTTTAAGACATTGGGGAAAAAAATACTTCTTTTAGTTGGTCATGGTAAAAATTAATGAAGTGAGCTATGGTATATGCCAGCAGCGTCATAAATCATAAAGGAACTGGTTGTAGTTTAGTTGGGTGTGGAGGTGTATACACTCTGGGTCTGGACCCTTTAGACTCCACCTTACTCATTGTGATCGTTAATCTGAAGCTCAAAAAAGCAAACTTATTAAGTAGCCTCTTTAGCAGAATATTGCTTTACTATAACTCATTTCTGTTTGAATGTTCTACATGGTAGAAGTTATTAGTGCTTAGGATAATGTCAGGTACATAAGAAACACTTAAGAAATATTTGCTGATTGAATTGGATTTAACTTTTGTTCTTTCCTTCAGTTCAATCACTCAGTCATGTCCAACTCTTTGTGATCCCATGGACTGCAACACACCAAGCTTCCCTGTCTATCACAAACTCTTGGAGTTTACTCAAACTCACATCCATCTAGTCGGTGATGCTATCCAACTGTCTCATCCTCTGTCATCCCCTTCTCCCACCTTCAATCTTTCCCAGCAGCAGGGTCTTTTCCAATGAGCCAGTTCTTCGCATCAGGTGGCCAAACTATTGGAGTTTCAGCTTCAGCATCAGTCCTTCCAATGAATATTCNGATCTGCATACAGATTTCTCAAGAGGCAGGTCAGGTGGTTTGGTATTCCCATCTCTCTCAGAATTTTCCCCAGTTTATTGTGATCCACACAGTTACTATCAATCTTATTCACCTGGCAATTGGTTATACATGGCATGGTCTCTAGACCATTCTTGGGGCTTCCCTCATGGCTCAGAGGGTAAAGCATCTGCCTGCAATGTAGGAGACCTGGGTTCTCTATACAAGACTATTGTAATTTTGCCTTAAACTTTTGAATTCTTTTATCATTTGAAGTGAAGTGAAGTGAAAGTCGCTTCAATCAGTTCAGTCACTCTGTCGTGTCCAACTCTTTGCCACCCCATGGACTGCAGCACACCATGCTTCCCTGTCTGTCCTTCACCATCTCCCAGAGTTTGCTCAAACTCATGTCCATTGAATCGGTGATGCCATCCAACCATCTGGTCCTCTGTCGTCCCCTTCTCTTCTTGCCTTCAATCTTTTCCAGCATCAAGGTCTTTTCCAATGAGTCAGCTCTTCACATCAGGTGGCCAAAGTATTGGAGTTTCAGCATCAGTCCTTCCAATAACTATTCAGGGTGGATTTCCTTTAGGATTGACTGGTTTGATTTCTTTGCTGTCCAAGGGAAAGAGTCTTTTCCAGCACCACAGTTCAATAGCATAAATTCTTTTGTGCTCAGCCTTCTTTATGGTCCAATTCTCACATGCATATATGACTACTGGAAAAACCATAGCTTTGACTAGAAGGACCTTTGTCACCGGTCATAGCTTTTCTTCCAAGGAGCACGTGTCTTTTAATTTCATGGCTGCAGTCACCGTCCACAGTGATTTTGGAGCCCAAGAAAATAAAGTCTGACACTGTTTCCATTGTTTCCCCATCTATTTGCCATGAAGTGATGGGACCAGATGCCATGATCTTCATTTTTTGAATGTTGAGTTTTAAGCCAGCTTTTTCACTCTCCTCATGGNGTCACCGTCCACAGTGATTTTGGAGCCCAAGAAAATAAAGTCTGACACTGTTTCCATTGTTTCCCCATCTATTTGCCATGAAGTGATGGGACCAGATGCCATGATCTTCATTTTTTGAATGTTGAGTTTTAAGCCAGCTTTTTCACTCTCCTCTTTCACCTTCTCCAAGAGGCTCTTTAGTTCCTCTTCACTTTCTGCCATAAGGGTGGTGTCATCTGCGTATCTGAGGTTATTGATATTTCTCCCAGCAATCTTGATTGCAGCTTGTGCTTTATCCAGTCCAACATGTCTCATGATGTACTCTTGGCTTCCCAGTTGGTGCTAGTGGTAAAGAACACACCTGCCAACGCAGGAGACAAAAGAGGCTCGGGTTCAATCCCTGAACTGGGAAGATTCCATGGGGAAGAAAATGGCAACCCACTCTAATATTCTTGCCTGGAGACTCCCATGGATAGAGGAGCCTGGTGGGCTGCAGTCCAAGGGGTTGCAAAGAGGAGGACACAACTGAAGCGACTTAGCACTTAGCACATACACTCTGCATATAAGTTAAATAATTAGGGTGACAATATACAGCTTTGACGTACTGCTTTCCCAATTTTGAACCAGTCAGTTTTTCATGTCAGGTTCTAACTGTTGCCTCCTGACCTGCATATAGGTTTCTCAGGAGGGAGGTCAGGTGGTCTGGTATTCCCATGTCTTTAAGAATTTTCCACAGTTTGTTGTGATCCACACAGTCAAAGGCTTTGGCATGGTCAATGAAGCAGAAGTAGATGTTTTTCTGGAATTCTCTTGCTTTTTTGATGATCCAACTGATGTTGGCAATTTAATCTCTGGTTTCTCTGCCTTTTCTAAATCCATTTTGTACATCTGGAAGTTGTACTGTTGAAGCCTAGCTTGGAGAATTTTGTGCATGACCTTGCTAGCATGGGAAAGTGAAGTCGCTCAGTCGTGTCCGACTCTTTACAACCCCATAGACTGTAGCCTATCAGGCTCCTCCGTCCATGGGTTTTTCCAGGCAAGAGTGCTGGAGTAGATTGCCATTTCCTTCTCCAGGGGATCTTCCTGACCCAGGAATCGAACTCGGGTCTCCCACATTGCAGGCAGACGCTTTACTGTCTGAGCCAGAACTGAGTGCAATTGTGTGGAAGTTTGAGTGTTCTTTGGCATTTCCCTTCAATGGGATTGGAATGAAAACTGACCTTTTCCAGTCCTATGGCCACTGCTGAGTTTTCCAAATTTGCTGACATATTGAATGCAGCACTTTAACAGCATCATCTTTTACCATCCAGCTCAGCTGGAATTCCATCTCCTCCACTGGCTTTGTTCATTGTGTTGCTTCCTATGGCCCACTTGACTTTGGGCTCCAGGATGTCTGGCTCTAGGTGAGTGATCACACCATCATGGTTATCTCGGTCATTAAGATCTTTTTTGTATAGTTCTTCTGTGTATTCTTGCTACCTCTTCTTAATATTTTCTGCTTCTATTAGTTGAGAGTTGAGTGGTGGACAGCAATAATCTAAAATATCCGGTTGCTCCCCCAAATGTCTTAAGTTTATATCATTTGTTCGGTCCTCACAACAACCCTATACGGCAGGTGTTTGTATTATCCCCATCGACAAGGACACTGGATTTCAGAAAGGTAAGCAGATACACTGAAGTCACAGCTGGCTCACACAGAAGCAATTCTGATCTGACTCCCCAAAATGTTCTCTTATCTATTATCTTAAACTACTTCCTCAGGAGTCTATTTTGACTGGACCATTGGATCTGTGGAAAGGTGTACTGCAAAATAAGATGGGACCTAAGTGAGAAGGGCCTTATGTATCAAGCTACAAAATTTGTACTTAATTTGCCAAGCAATGGGGTACCACTGAAGGCTCTGGAGCACAGAAATGACAGGATCAGTGTTAGGTGCTAGGAAGATTAATCTGACAGTAGGGTGTAAAACAAGAGTGGTGAGAGCCTGAAGCGGGTAGGGGAGTGGAGGAAGATTGTTAGTCAGGAAAGACAACAGTCCAGGTGAAACTGTCCTTAGAACTTGAAGGGAAGAGGCAGATTTGCAAGAAAGAAGAGGGTACTAGTCATGAAAAAATTGAGAAGGAATGTCAACACAACCCTCCTCAGTCAATTTCTGCAGGGAAAGAAGTGAAGAAAAGGCTGATCTGATACAATATGATACAAAATGAACATAGTTTTAATTGGCACCCTCTCCCTCCTGTTTCTTTGAATTCTTATTACCTTTCTCCCCTTGTGACTGAGCTACAGTCAGCTTACAAGGGACTCTTGCCTTAGATGTTTCAGTTTTTCCTAAGGAATACAAACATTTAAAAGTGAGAACTGTGATTATTCCAACTTGGAGCAGAGCCAAGCAGAATTATATCTTCAGGGCTGAAATACAGTAAAACACGCCCAGTGTTTCTGCCTGGTTCAGACACTTCCGTTTGCATAATGCCTGTGACAAAAATATTGAAATTAAAGGTGATATCGTGTGAATCAGGAAACTCTTTTAAAGAAAGTATGTTCCAGAAAATAAGAGATATTTAATCAAGTCAGGAATTTGGACCTAACCTAGAAGTTTAAACAAGAAAGAAAAGAATGGCATATGTTTCTATTTCCTAATGAGGACCTAATCACTAATTTGAAAGATAGCTAAATCCCCAAATTAAATTTTTTTGGAAATCAGATGCAAACAGGAGCGTTTTCTCTCCTACTCACTCTGCTCTTTCCTATCAGCCCTCCTGCAACTGGATTTTTCTTGATCTCCTTTGATTGTTTTTATTTCTATTTCTCTAGAAAAGTGCATGGTTAGATGCTACTCAAACAAATGTTATCCTCTGACTCCCAGTGAGAAAGACCCACTGGGTACCATGTTTTTACACATCAAATATATTTCCATAGCTTCAAAAATTTGGAATTACTAATGTTCCCATAATGCATTAGGGACATTGTGGTGGCTGAAACCACAAGAAAGGAATATTATTTTATTAAGACAGGATTGGAGATGTGCTCTTTCACTGAGGGAAGAAAACACCACAGTAAAAAGCACATATGCTCTCCTTCTCTGATACCAAGGAACCCCGAGGAAAGCTCTTCACACAAAATTTGCATAGTGCCTGGCTCCACAGCGCACCCCTCCAGCTCAACCTTTTCCCATTTCAGGAGTCGAATGGTTAGTACCGAAAAGGTTTTACACAGAAATGGGAAGTTCTCCTATTTACTGCCTTCTCAAAGCCTTACTGTACCGTGCCTCTATTTGGTGTGCATAGGATAATAAAATCCATGTGTGAATGTTTATATTTTAAAGATGTTGTGCTCCAATATGTTCTGAGTTAGGGCTTTTGAAAATACGGTATAGATTCCACACAATGCTAACTGAAAGGCTAATCTTCCCATTGTTACACTTTAATTAGTGAGACCTGTCATTACAACTTTTTATGATGAAAAGTATCAGGCCTTTTATCTTACTTTTAAGCCCTATTCTGAAAACAGCAGAAAAGGAACTGAAAAGACAAAGGAAATTGCATTTTATGGAACAATAAGGAGAGTCTTTAAAAATTCAGAGAAGTTCACAAACTGCAAGGAAAACTCATTGGAGGCAGCAGCGCTAAGAAGGGGGCCGTCAACTGAGTATGTAATATTAGCAGTCAGCTAACTTCCTAATCCTCTTCAGAATCCAAGGGACAAGAAAGAATAAGAACATTTCATAACAGCAGCCTGTAAGGGTGGCCTTTCAATTGCATCTCTGAATACGTAGGAATTTAGAGATGAGTTCCAAAGCTATTAGAAAAGTCTTGGTTTGTCATACCTGTGTTCTCTTTAACATCAGGTTGGAATCAAATGACAAAAATGTATTGCATCTTATTGACAATTTATTACATCTATTTCAGCATTTGCCACACTAAAAATTGTTCTGATAGCCTTAGTAGAAAATGTGGCACTGAAAAACACAAAAGCAGTACTTTAGTTTAAAAGAAGTCTAAGAAATTGGAAGATTTAAGGAATTAGTTTAAAATTAGGAAGCACAGAGTTCTTAGGAAATAGTAACTTAAAAAAATAAAAATAAAAAAGCCAGAGCCCATAGTCAAAAATACAGCTTTCTTTTTGATTTTGTACAATTATTTTCTGCAAACCTTATTTAAATAAACATGATGGTAGTTTGTCCTCAAGATAGTAGAGGTTTGATATGAATTAAGGTGCTGTTTTAAGAAAATATGCATGTTTTGAAAGCACGTGGGACAAAAAGACAAAGTTGAGAATGCACTTTCTGGTTTTCTGAGAGAAAAATAATTGGTTGCTGCCAAAATACTTTTCCTTCACTCTTTCAGTATTATCTACTTTGGGGTTTGGGGTAGATTCAGTTGGTTTACTTTGTATCTGACTTGGAAACCAAAGCTTTAAACTGAGATGAGGGAGAGGTTTTCAAAGCAGAACAGGAAAAAGACCAGTGGGGTGGTTCTGAAAAGAGGGAAGATACTGCCTTACCAATTCCAACACTCATGCCAATTCATTCCCTTCATCCACTCCCAGCTGCTGTTAAAAGCTGGATCCTATTTCAGAAACCCAGTTCAGTGCACACTCCAATTCCAGAGCTCTTCTCAGTTATTCTATGACAGGAGGTCCCAGTAAGGAATACAGAACTAACAAGCCACCGCCAACCAGGAGAGGTCAAAAGAAGACACCACATGTCCAACCACCTCCCAGAATCCTCCTTGCTGGCACCCATCTTGACTGAGCAATGGCGAGCGACCAGGAAGGATCCTGAGTCAGAATGATTAGCCAGAGACAACCCCAAGGGGATGAGAAAAGAGGGTAATACACAAGAGGAGAGGGTGCTCACTTCTTTTTCTGTTGCAGGAAGGGGGACCCCTCCCAGGGCTGGAGAGTAGGCTCTTGTCTAACACTAGAAAATGAATTGTCCGAGGAGACACAGGTGCTGAGAAAGCAATAGACTTTATTGGGAAGGGGCATCTGGGCAGAGAGGAAGAGGGTAAAGGGTAAAGGAATCCACCTGCTCTGCCAGGTGGCTCTCAGTCTTGGGTTTTATGGTAACAGGATTAGTTTCTGGGTTGTCTCTGGTTAATCATTCTAACTCAGGGTCCTTCCTGGTAGCTCACGGTTGCTCAGTCAAGATGGATGCCAGCAAAGAGGATTCTGGGAGGTGGTCAGACACGTGGTGTCTTCTTTCGACCTTTCCTGGTTGGTGGTGGCTTGTTAGTTCTGTCTTCCTTACCAGGACCTCCTGTTGTAAAATAACTCAAGTAAATGGTTACTATGATACCTGGCCAAGGTGGGCAGTTTCAGTCAGTGTGTTTCCCCTAACATTTCTACCTACACCATTACTGCCCCCATTTTGTCTAGGCAGCTGGGGAAGGAGAGCCAAGTTACACCTTCGACATCTGTACTTGGGTCACCAAACGCTATGATGGTGCCATCATTTGACTACATTGTGGGATAAAGTTCAAATAGAAGAATTTTAAAATAAATAAACTTTCAGTAAGGTAATCCAAGGACGCTATCACTGATTTCTAGAGAAAAAATAAACTGTGATTTTAAAATAACCTAAAACTTCAAAGGTAAATTTTGAAACAGAACTCATTTCCAACTCATTTGTTGGAAGAGCCTGTCTGGAAAAGACATGGCAGAGAGCACGTGATGGCTTAGAAAATGCCAACAAATGAAATATCTCGACTTGCCACATCAAGTGGGTATTTTCTTGAATACAACAGAAAAAAAATGCTTTAGCACCCATAATGGTAAAAGTTAACTTTAGATTTGGTTTTTCCTTCCAGCTAAAGCTGTTGTAATGTCTGTCTAACAGAAACATAGGGAAGGTGAAAGAATTATTGTTCTTACTCATTACAGAAAAAAGGGCATTATTTTCCGATTCAAGAAGTGCTAAATTCTTAAGACAGCACAGTATTTATAATGTTACCATTTTTAATATGTCATGATCATTGACACAGAAAGCTGCAGAAACCTGGAGGAGGACTTTTGGCATAATGAATCGGAAATGATCAGAAATACAAAAAGGCTTGGATTTTGCATTTAAGTTAAATATTAAATCAAACAAACACATGCTGAGGAATCTACCCCCTGCTTGCAAATGCCAATTTGTCCTCAGATCTACATCTATGTGTCTCTGAATGGTTGGCAATTCTACCTTAGCAAAATGAAGTAGAGAGAATCGAGACAATTGTCCACGCTGAGAATAATTTCTTGCCTTAGACAAAAATAATTTTGGAGTTTATTAATTAAGCAGGCCATTCTGATATACTGAATCTTAAAAGACCACTAGTGAACAAGTAGATCAATTGGTAGGAGAGAGTTTCAATAATTTTGCTTTTCACCATTCTCTGGAAAACAATGGTTATCACACTTTCATACATATCATATTCAGCTGCAGTGAACACTTGTTTTACTAAAAAAAATTTTTTTGGCCACATCCTACAGCTTGTAGGATCTTAGTTCCCTGACCAGGGATTGAACCAGGAGCCCTGTCAGTGAAAGTGCAGAGTCCTAATCACTGGACCACCAGGCAAGTCCCTGAAACCACTTGTTTTTAAGGCATATTCCTAGGCCCTGACTCGGAGAACTTTGGTTTTATCTGAACAGGGTCCAAGAAATTTTGATACTGGGGATCTGCAGGCCACATAACAGGCAGCCCCATGACCCTCAATTCTGTGGAAATACCTAAGTAAGCAAAACTGAAGTGTCAGTTAAGTTACATAATATATTCCATGCACACAAACTTTGAATTATTCATCCATTTAGTCAACATTCATTATTGGTTGGACACGGTGTAAGCTGGGCACAAAGTAGGTGCAAAACGCAGTTTCTCCAGCACCCAGCTCTCTATACGATTTCCTGACACCCCACTTCACTTTGTCCATATAAACACAGTTGTCCCTGTACAATGCCAGAATATCCAGTTGATTTAATGAATCAACCAGGTAAAATACACAATAACTTCCCAACTAACACTGAATGTTTTCTGAAGTGACAAAGTTTTGGCTTTGATTAGATGTAGCCACTCTCTGAGTTTTAGAATGCTTAAAATGCAAGGAGGAAGGTAGCGAAAGTCTTGCCTGAGAATATTCTTCAAAGCTTGAAATATAAGAAACAATGACTGTCTTTTGAAAGGGAAACAGAGGGACTGCGAATTGTTGATGGGCAAAGAACATTATTGTCACTGTGTACATTTCTGAATTTCTCATCACGTACGTGTATTATCTATTTAAAAATAAACATGAATTTTACATTAAAAAATAGACTTTATAACCTATTTTAGCTAAAGATGCTCTCTCCTGATTCTTCCAGGAACTTCAGCTTTGAACACCCGACAATCATAATACACACTTTTAATCTAAATGAATATGTGTGCACGCACAAGCCACGATTCCTTTATTAAACAACACATATGCACCAAATAAGTTTCAATTAGTGCAGGCTACAGACTCCATCCTCTCCCACCCCAACAAAAAATGCCCCGGGCCATACATTTAAAGAAATGAATGCAAATTGAAAACAAATGCACAATTACCTTTTCAAAATGATTTAATTTTAATTAACATATTTATATTGCATGTGGATGTTCAATTTAAAACCCTTAACGGAAGCAAATGTAGAAGATTTGATAAAGTATTATGTATGAAGATTTTGCATTTATCAATTACTGATTCATTTTCTGATTTAGAGTTTGCCCAAGAGAAAGCATTACTGGTTAATTTATAAATTCAAAGTTGTTTTTAGATTTTTCTTCTTTTCAAGTAGGGAAGCAGTTATTGTCCTGCGTTCTGATTTTCAAGTACCATATTCCAACTATTCACTTATCCAAAGTGATTACAGTGCTAATAGAAGCATTTGGGTTTAAATTCAGTGTTCAAATAGCTGTATTATGCAATTAGTCAATATGCAATTACAGGGAATCTAATGGAGCCAGATGCATGCAGTCCAGACACATGCAAACTAGAGATTAAGACTTCCTCAGTTTTATGCATATAAGCAAATTATGCAGTTAAACAGGCCTTACTAAAGAATGAATTGCATCTGTTTTGAGCCAGCTGGACTATGTGAATTTTCATTTCACCAGTTCAGAGAAATGCCTTAAAACTCTGAAGCTTTTCAATGCTGTAATAATGGTATGAAGTTTCAAGTACCCATAGCAAAGACAACAACAACAAAAAAGATGTCCTTAATGTTTTTCCTAAAGTAGGGCTTCTTTCCCCTCCCCCACTCAATCTCTTGCATAAGGATATCTTATCAGAAAGTCCTGTGAAAACGCTTCCCTGCCTTCTCATTCACAAGATTAAATCTAGTGCCTTGAACATAAACGTTGTGTTTCACTGGAACATTCAATGGAAGCAGCAGCTTCATTTCATATCCTTGATATAGCCACAAGTCAGGTTCAAAAATCATGGAAGGCTCAGAAATGATCAAGGAATAGACGCCTGATGGAACAGATGCACAGATGCTGTGCTGGAAGAAAAGACAAATGCTGAAGTGCATAATGATTTTGAAAAGATTTCTTTATCAAACATGTCATTTGTTTGAAAGACCAGAGTTGTTGGCATCAGATGTGGGGTATCAGCTTGTTAGCAAAGTGAAACATGATGGCTGCTGGATACTGGCGATTGATGAATCAATTGAAATCACTGATGTTGCTCAACTGAACATCTTCATTTAATATGTCAATGGTCAGAAGTTAACAGAACACCTTCTGTATTGGGTTATCATCACAACCAATAAGACGTCACATCTAAGTGGATACCCTGACTAAATATTTTGGTAAAGAATAGTGAAATCTCTAAAGAAATCTTATCAGCTGGCCTAACCAATTATACATTCTGTGGATGATTAGCTGCAAAAATAGAATATGAGTGTAGCTTTTCCGTGTAAGTTCTGGCTGGGTAACATTAGTGAATCATTTGTAAACAATTTCCATGCACTGGATTTATATCAAGATGTTAAAATGCATTTATTTATCTGTACTACAAATAGGCTCCTATTGACTCTGGGACACTTACAGCGGAAA
>SJYA01003390.1:1204557-1216488 GCA_006410615.1 Neotragus moschatus
AAGTGAGAAATAGATTTAATGGACTAGATCTGATAGAGTGCCTGATGAACCATGGATGAGGTTCCTGACGTTGTACAGGAGACAGGGATCAAGGCCATCCCCATGGAAAAGAAATGCAAAAAAGCAAAATGGCTGTCTGGGGAGGCCTTACAAATAGCTGTGAAAAGAAGAGACATAAAAAGCAAAGGAGAAAAGGAAAGATATAAGCATCTGAATACAGAGTTCCAAATAATAGCAAGAAGAGATAAGAAAGCCTTCCTCAGCGATCAACACAAGGAAGTTCCAGAAAAACATCTATTTCTGCTTTATTGACTATGACAAAGCCTTTGACTGTGTGGATAACCATAAACTGTGGAAAATTCTGAAAGAGATGGGAATACCAGACCACCTGACCTGCCTCTTAAGAAACCTGTATGCAGGTCAGGAAGCAATAGTTAGAACTGGACATGGAACAATAGACTGGTTCCAACTAGGAAAAGGAGTGCGTCAAGGCTGTATATTGTCACCCTGCTTATTTAACTTCTATGCAGAGTACATCATGAGAAACGCTGGGCTGGAAGAAGCACAGGCTGGAATCAAGTTTGCCGGGAGAAATATCTATAACCTCAGATATGCAGATGACAGCACCCTTATGGCAGAAGGTGAAGAGGAACTAAAAAGCCTCTTGATGAAAGTAAAAGAGGAGAGTGAAAAAGTTGGCTTAAAGCTCAACATTCAGAAAACAAAGATCATGGCATCTGGTCCCATCACTTCATGGCAAATAGATGGGGAAACAGTAGAAACAGTGGCTGATTTTATTTTCTTGGACTCCAAAATCACTTCAGATGGTGAGTGCAGCCATGAAATTAAAAGACACTTGCTCCTTGGAAGAAAAGTTATGACCCACCTAGACAGCATATTCAAAAGCAGAGACATTACTTTGCCAACAAAGGTCCGTCTAGCCAAAGCTATGGTTTTTCCAGTAGTCATGTATGGATGTGAGAGTTGGACTGTGAAGAAAACTGAGCGCCAAAGAATTGATGGTTTTGAACTGTGGTGTTGAAGAAGACTTTTGAGAGGCCTTTGGACTGCAAGGAGATCCAACCAGTCCATTCTAAAGGAGATCAGTCCTGGATGTTCATTGGAAGGACTGATGCTGAAGCTGAAACTCCAATATTTTGGCCACCTGATGCAAACAGCCGACTCATTGGAAAAGACCCTGATGCTGGGAAAGACTGAAGGCAGGAGGAGAAGCGGATGACAGAGGATGAGATGGCTGGATGGCATCACTGACTCGATGGACATGAGTTTGGGTAAACTCCGGGAGTTGGTGATGGACAGGGAGGCCTGGCGTGCTACAATTCATGGAGTTGCAAAGAGTTGGACACGTCTGAGCGACTGAACTGAACTAAAGGATGTTGAGTAAGGAATGTTTTACTATGTCCCTCTTCTCAGGGAAAGAAAAGCCCAAACCTAACATTGACCCATAAGGTTCGTTGATTCATTCATTTTGACTGTGCCAGGATTGCTTCCTCCCCCAAGTAAGAATTCTTTAGTAAAGTGTGAACATATGATCCAATTCTGTTCTGTTTCTTTCATGCATTGTACTTGCACTGGGCAGCCACCAGTGTGTGTCAGGCATTGTTCGAGATGCTGGAATACAAAAGATGAAGGAAGGACAGTTTCTTATCTCCAGGTGCTCAGTCTGGAGGAAAAGCAAACAAGGAAACAAGCAAATGCCATGTAACTTTCTACACTGCTGCTGCTGCTGCTAAGTCGCTTCAGTCGTGTCCGACTCTGTGCGACCCCATAGATGGCAGCCCACCAGGCTACCCCATCCTTGGGATTCTCCAGGAAAGAACACTGGAGTGGGTTGCCACTTCCTTCTCCAATGCATGAAAGTGAAAAGTGAAGTCGCTCAGCTGTGTCAGACTCTTTGCGACCCCATGGACTGCAGCCCACCAGGCTCCTCTGTCCATGGGCTTTTCCAGGCAAGAGTATTGGAGTGGGATGCCATTGCCTTCTCCGAACTTTCTACACAGCTACATTCTAATCAGGATGTGTGAACAAGGAGATGCCATTCCTTGTTCAAAATAATCAGAAGACCTCTCAAGTTTTGAGAACACTATGAAAATTCCAGATGGATGGAAGTAGCCATATAAGCAGTTCTTATCTTCTCCTTCCTCATTTCTCCTCCCTCTCCCTTGGGATTCTCTTACTTGGTTTCCCAATGCACCCAGTTCCTGATTCATTCATTTTTTGATTCAATATATATGTATTGATTTTTTTTTTTACTATGTACCAAGTACTATACAACATACTGCAGGTACTGAGATAAACACTGTTTCAGCCCTTGAGGAACTCTCCCTTGAGAAAAGAGCCCATTACAAGTGACAATTACAGCGTGGTTAAAGCAGATAGCCCATCATGTGTTAGGCCTGTTAGGTGTTGGGTAAAATAATTATTGAAGAAGGAAATGGCAACCCACTCCAGTATTCTTGTCCGGAGAATCCCATGGACAGAGGAGCCTCGTGGGCTACAGTCACCAAAGCGACTATCACTCACACTCACAAAATAATTATAAAAGAAATTATTGATTAAAGTTTTAAAATCTTTTACTTTAAGCATCATCTAGTTTATTTATTTATTTGTCTATGCCAGGTCTTAGTTGTGGCATGTGGGATCTAGTTCCCCGACCAGGGATCAAACCAGGCCCCCCTGCACTAGGTGCATGGAGCCTTAGCCACTGGACCACTAGGGAATCCCTAAACATCACCTAGTTTTAGTGACTAAAATTAATGTTACTGAAACTAAGATGTTTTGAATGCTTATGATTCCAGGCATTTTACATGTATCACTTCATTTAAAACAGTCTCCAGTTTGCAGGTTAGAAAGCACAGTCACGGAGAGCTTCAAGAACTAGCTTAAGGCCCCCTGGCTAGTTAGTGGCAGGTCTGGAGTTGAACTATAAAGCCTATCTGAACTCAGAGCTCACATTTCCATCCAGCCCTCTGTCATAAAGAAAAGCCAGCCTCTGCCCTCAAGATGCTCACAGCAGTGGGAAAGATGGAGAAGGAAACAGACAATTATAACACCATGGGACGCTGGGATGAAAGTGGAGAAATATGTCTTTGCTGAGGATACTAATTAGAAAAAGGAATGAGAGTGGATGAATCTGCTTTTTTTAAAACCAGGAAATCTCTCGTTTAGTATTTTTACAGTTTAAATTATTTTTTAAACTGAATTATAGTTGATAGACAATATTATATTCGTTTCAAGTCAAGTTTCTAAAAATTGCATTATTACATGCATAAGATATTATCATTTTAAGTGTGCAATTTAGTGGCATTAAGCACATTCACATTGGCATGCAACCATCCATCTCCAGAACTTTTTCATTTTCCCAAACTGAAACTCTGTACCCATTAAACAATAACTTCCCTTTTCCCATTCCCCCACGTCATTGGTAACCACTATTCTACTTTCCACCTCTATGAATTTGAGAATTCTATGTACCTCATGTAAGTGGCATCATATAATGTTTGTCCTTTTGTGTCTTGCTTAGTTTACTGAGCATAATGTTTCAAGATTCATCCACACTGTAGCAACGTAACAAATTTCATTCCTTCTTACGGCTGAATAATATCACATTGTATGTATATATCATATTTTGTTACTTCATTTAAGCATTTTGTTTATCCATTCATCTGTTGATAGACACTTGTGTTCTTTCCACCTTTTGGCTGTTGTGAATGCCTTTTCAGACATATAATGCTGCTATGTACAAATATTTATTTGAGCCCCTGCTTTAAATTCTTTTGGAGCGGAATTATTGGGTCGCCAGGCTCCCCTGTCCTTCACTATCTCCTGGAGTTGGTCATATGGTTGTTTATATTTTACCTTCTGAGAAACCACCAATCTGTTCTTCACAGTGGTTGCACCATTTAACATTCCCACTAGCAATGCATGAAGGTTCCAATTTCTTTACATCCTCACCAACATTTGTTTTCTATTTTTTTAAAAATTATAGCCATCCTAGTAGGTGAAAAGAGGCAGCTTATTGTGGTTCTAATTTATATTTCCCTAATGAGGAATGATGTTGAACATCTTTCTATATGCTTATTGGCTGTTTGCATATCTACTTTGGAAATATGTCTATTCAATCCTTTGCCCATTTTTGAATTAGGTTGTTTTTGTTGTTGAATTATAGGAGTTCTTTAGATTTTCTCGATATGAATGCCTCATTAGATATATGATTTGCAAATATTTTTCCCCATTCAGTAGGCTGTCTTTTTGCTTTCTTGATCGTTTCCTTTAATGTGTAAAATTTCTTAATTTTGATGAACTTTTCTATTTATGTATTTTTTTTCTTTTTTTTGCCTGTGCTTTTGGTGTCATATCCATGAAGTCGTTGTCAGAGCATATGTCATGAAGATTCCCTCCAATGTTTTCTCCTAAGGGGTTTAAAATTTTAGGTCTTACTTTTAAGTCTTTGATGCATTTTGAGTTCATTTTTGTATATGAAGTAAGGTGAAGGTCCAATTTTCTTCTTTTGCCTGTGGGTGTCCAGTTGCACCAGTATGATTTGCTTTAAAAAAGCAAACAAACAAACTCTCCTTTCCCCACTGAACGATTTTGGCATCCTTGTGAAAAATCTATTGAGTATATATGTGAGGGTTAGTTCTGTTTTGAGTGTGGCCTTCTCTCACGGTCACAAACTGGTTCCTGAGTTTAACTGACTGAGGAGGAAGAAATCACGCCCCTAAAGGCTTAAGATTGCTGGACAAAGCTTAAACAGGAGAGCATTACCTCTCATCTCAATGTTGAGGACAGTATGACTCCAAAAACTTCTTCTAGAGGGAGCAGTTACATTCATGAGCTTTGCCTTCTACACTGTGGGTGTTGAAATAAGTATTTGTTAAACAAATATTACAGCACTTTATTCACTTAATATAGTACAATGCAATTTCTATGTTTAAAGATGTCTTAGTTCCTATAAAAGCAAATGAAATTCCCCTCAAATTAGAATCTGTGACATTTTCAAATGTTCTGATGACTTCTTAACTTTAAAGGAGTTTTCAGAGTTTGAAAAAGTTCAAAGAGTTCTTTGATTATTATTCTCTCACTCTCTTTTCCCCTGGCCTTTATGTTATGCAACCAGTACAGATCCAGATCTCCCTTTGATAAAGATGCTATTAATCTTTCTCACACCTAGGAAGCAAGTACATAATGACACAGAGTAAACAGATTTCTTTGCATTTACACTTCCTAAACATGCAGCAGTAATAGACTAAGCTGTTCATTCTTTCTCCATGCCTGTAATATAGTGAACACAGCACGAGCATAATTCAATGCTGTCTTTCAATCATGTTGCATTCCATACCAGCTATGTGACAAGATTCTCAGGTGCTCAGTGAAATAGATATATTTCAAGCAATCGTGAGGTGGAGTCTTCCTTACAGACGAAAGTAGCCTAGTTCTTTCCATTGTGAACCTGATGTCATTTTTAGGAACTCATTTGAGGTTGGCGACTCAGTGATTTCCTATGGACAGACAGCCTAACAGGGTCCATTTTGTGACTGACTGCCGAGCCTCCATCAGAGAAGATCGATAGTTGGCATGGCAACGAGCTCGTTTCTCCAGAAATGAGCTCCTTTTATTAAATTTTGCCAGCTATTGATCAATTCCTGATCCACATATCAAAACATGACAAGCAGTTAATGAAACACAGAACGGGTTGAGTTAAACAACAACAACAAATATTCGAGAGAGTTAGGGCTGAATCTTTCTCTGCAAATTTGGTCCAAGGAATCTGACACGAATACTGAATTCATGCTATACTGGTATAGCATGAATCCATTTGTAAGGATATAGGTGTTCCAACACAGGAAAGTGCAGTGACTAAAATACACTTTCACAATAACTTTAAGATTGCAATCTGGCCTTTTTTCCCTCTTTAAATACTTTGAGACAAAACTGTATTTCATACCATGCATGCCCTTATTTTCCAAGTTTTACGCTGAAAGAATATCTGGCTCATCTGAGGACAGGGCTGGACATTTTTTCCCTTTAGCTATTAATGGTACCACCTTTCTACTTCCTGCAATTTTAGGCTCTCAGGCTCTGTATGAAAGGAGGAGCTTGGAGAAGAGAAAGATTCCATTGTGAACAATGGGCCAGACCATGGAGGTGGCTTTGACTCATTCCCTTCCCATTTTCCATTCAACTTCCTTTCCATTTCCTGGCCATTCCAACCCAAAAAGAAGGCTGATTTATCCTGTAAGTAATGCTTTTTAGTTGAGGATCCTCAGGGGTTCATCTTTCTTCCATTAACCAAGCTCATGTCACTTTAAGGAGTAAAAATAGTGAAACAAGCTTGAGTATCCAAACTGCAGATTAAAACCACACAAAGGCCTTAATGATGCCAGACAAGCCACATCCTATACATCAAAAATCATGCCTTAAATAAAAGATGTGTTCCAATGCAATCCTGATTTACATTAGACATAATAATAGTTCTGCCCTCAGTTTCTTCCTGATTTAATAAGATTCCATTTAATTTAAATTCTTATTGCAGTGATAGATTATCAAGGATCTAGGAGTCACCTTCATAACCCCCATAAGTATGCTTGCTGTAGTTTAGAAACTGACAGCTTCTTATTTATTCATATAATATGGGGAGTATAATAACACCTCATGACAACAGTTGGGAGGGACTAGCTGGGGTTCTGTGTCATTGTGTGAGATGTTTGTATAATAATTTATTATCATAAAAATAAACTTTCTTCAATAATGACCCTATAGAAAGAGCAGCCTCAAGAGCTCTGGCAGGGATTCCAAATCTGAATTAAAATGGACTATTTTGCATAGGGGAATTAGACCCATGTTACTGATAAGTGATTTCATTATGTCTGATATTATCAAAATGACTACTAGAAGAATTAAAAGTGATTAGCTACGGAGTACAAGTGGTGCCTATTTGCTTCTTGAAACGTTCGAGAACTTTAAAAACTGTAATTGGCTAAAAGCAGACTAAAATAATCTAGGACTAATAGCTATCTTATGTATGTGTATATGGGTGTGTATCTATGTCTTTGGAAGTTTACTGGATACTTCTATAAAAGTGGAGCTCTAAGTATCACTTAGAGTGAAACAGCCTTTCTTAGACATTAAAAAAAAAAAAAAAAAACACTGAGTAATTCAATCCAACTTAAATCTCTCTTCGGTCCCTGTTATGAATAACACAAATGGTACTAGGTCTGGCAGGGCAAAGATAGACTAGCTTTCAGTTTCAGAGTCTCAAAAAAATGTTGATCTAAACAATAATGGTGCAGACTAGTAACAGCCTCACACCCTTACCAAAATTACGCCTTGTTAGACTAATCAGATGCCCTTTTGTGACTGAGGGCTCAGCCTGTTAGGTCAAGTGGCTATTGTGGCCATCATCTAGCCTGGATGTCTCCCAGCTTTTGATTTGGTTTGTGAGGTCACCTCATGTCAGCTGGGAAGATAGGTTCTAACCCGCCCTTCTTTGTTGGCTGCAGTGTGAACTCCTCAAGGACACAAACAACTGCTATTTATTCTGGAGTTCCTCCCAAAGCACAGCATAATGCCTAGCACCCACTAATCACACAGTGTATGTATTTGGAGTTGAAAGAGTTTCTAAATCAAGAGGAGTTTATCAATGAGCCTGGGGTGAAGGCAGAGCATGTGGAGTGGCAGGGGACGGTCTGATGGTTGAAGTCTCCACTTGGTGCCATCTGCAGTCTTCCTCAGTGACCCAGAGGCTAGAATACAGGGCTCACCTCTGTTCTCTGGGGTCACCAGGCTGGCTGGGTGAAGCAATAGGCCAGTAGCCACATTTGTGTGTATTTCACTCTCCTATATATGGGCAGAGGATGGGACCTGCTTGAACTATTAATAATAAAATAAAGCAGAGATGACACTGTGCCAGGTCTGGGTCTTATGATCTGGCAGTTTTTGTGCTCTTAGGAGCTTGGAGCCACCATGTCAAAAGCCCAGCTACTCTGCTGCAGAAAACATGTGGAGTCCACACGGAGAAAGAGAAGCTCTCAGACTACACGGAGAGCAGGAGAGTTCCGGCCATCCTGATGTGTGAGCTGAGCCTAATCTCTAGTGACCCTGACAGCTGAATGCAGCCACGCAAGAGACCCCTGGCAAGAACAGAAGAAGAGCTCCCTACCCAGATGAAGCCAGCCTAAACTGAAAAATCAGGGGCAAATAAAGTGGGCGTTGTTGTTAGCCACCAGTACTTGAGTCACTTTGTTAACATAGCAACAGGTAACCAAAACATTTCACAAACAATATCAGGAGGACTGGGCTGTGTACAGGTGGAACCATTTTAGAGTAGATTGTGACTTTCCATCTGCAGGAAGGCTGAAAAATAAAGGTAGTGTAAATTATAGAATGAAGGTTTTTGTTTCGTTGGCTCTAAGGGACAAATTTTCTTAGAGTAGAGAGGAGAGAAGCTGCAAGGAAGGATGAGAATGAATAAAATGGGCTCAGGCTTGAGTCTTGAGTTACCACCAAGGGATATATATACAAAGACTTATAATTTAAAGCCTGAAGTGGGGAGGTTGGGGCAGCTATGTGTGTTATGGTAACAAAATTACATTTATAAAGCACTTGCTAGGTGTCAAACACTATGCTGAATATTTTCAAGCCATGACCTCATTTAAACCTTACACCAATACCATGAGGTAGGAATTTAAAAACTTATTTAGGTACCAAGACCATATGATAATTCACAACAGTGTATCTATCATCCAGCTCAAGAAATTAAACAGGAGAAATATAGTTAAAGGCCCTTGTGTACTTCTCTGTTTGGTGGACATTTTCTCTCCAGTTCTTTGCTACTTCAATGTTCTATTTGACAACTCTGTATATGTCTTCTTGTCAATAGCAAGAAGTGGGATTCCTCAATCATACAGTATGAACATCTGCTAGTAGAATTGTTAAAACTGTATAATCCCCTTTGTAATATATAAAATATCTCTGCTTTTTATTATGCTGTCTAGGTTTGTCATAGCTTTTCTTCCAAGGAGCAAACGTCTTTTAATTTCATGGCTGCAATCACCATCTGCAGTGATTTTGGAGCCCTCCACCCACCCAAAATAAAGTCTCTCACTGTTTCCATTATTTTCCCATCTATTTGCCTTGAAGTGATGGGACCAGATGCCATGATCTTCATTTTTTGAATGTTGAGTTTTAAGCCAGCTTTTTCACTCTCTTCATTCACTTTCATCAAGAGGCTTTTTAGTTCCTTTTTGCTTTCCACCATAAGGGTGGTGTCATCTGCATACCTGAGGTTCTTGATATTTCTCCCTGCATTCTTGATTCCACCTTGTGCTTCATCCAGCCTGGCATTTCTCATTTGTAATCTGCATATAAGTTAAATAAGCAAGGTGACAATATACTACCTTTATGTACTCCTTTCCCAATTTGGAGCCAGTCCGTTGTTCCATGTCTGGTTCTAACTGTTGCTTCTTGATTTGCATACAGATTGCTCAGGAGGCAGGTAAGGTGGTTTGATATTCCTATCTCTTTAAGAATTTTCCACAGTTTGTTGTGATGCACACAGTCAAAGGCTTTACCATATTCAGTGAAGCAGAAGTTATTCTGGAATTCTTAATTATCTTGCTTTTTCTATGATCCGTATAGTCAAAGCTATGGTTTTTCCAGTGGTCATGTATGGATGTGAGAGCTGAATCATGAAGAAAGCTGAGTGCCAAAGAATTGATGCTTCTGAACTGTGGTGTTGGAGAAGACTCTTTAGAGTCCCTTGGACAGCAACAAGATCAGACCAGTCCATCCTAAAGGAAATCAGTCCTAGATATTCATTGGAAGGAGTGATACTAAAGCTGAAGCTCCAATACTTTGACCACCTGATGTGAAGAACTGACTCACTGGAAAAGCCCTGATGCTTGGAAAGATTGAAGGCAGGAGGAGAAGGGGATGACAGAGGATGAGATGGTTGGATGGTATCACCGACTCAATGGACATGAGTTTGAGCAAGCTCTGGGAGTTGGTCATGAACAGGGAAGTCTGGCATGCTGCAGCCCATGGGGTAGCAAAGTCAGACACAACTGAGTGACTGAACTGAATTTCTAATGTACGAAAGGATCTATTTCTCTATCTTCTTGAGATATTTTACATTGCTAGACTCTAATAGTTTTTATGTTAATAATTTGCTCCTTTAAAAATATTTTTAATTTATTCTTATTTATTTGGCTGTGCTGGGTCTAATTTGCAACACAAGGGATCTTGGAGCTTTGTTGTGACATGTGAACTCTTAGTTGCCACATATGGAATCTAGTTCCCTGACCAAGGATTGAACCTGGAACCTCTGCATTGGGATTGCAGTGTCTTAGCCATTGGACCACTAGGGAAATCCCTAGACTCTAATATTTTTATCAGTTGGATTGTGTGTAATATTTTTTCTTTTGTGGTCTGAATTTTTATTTCCATGGTAACTAGGGAGAGTTAACATTGTTTCATATATTTAGTCACCATTCAGGTTTTCTCTTCTGTGAACTGCTTCATCATATACTTGTTCGTTTTCCTTTTGGGTTATTAGTTTTCTTTTCGTTGATTTTTTAAGGTGCTCTTTATATATTGTAGACCCTAATCTTTGTTAGTCCTGTGTATTGGTACAAATAACATAAACACATTTGTTTATCCTATTTTACAGATGAGGAAATAGGGAAAGTGAGTTTGTCAGTCTTAAATAGCTAGTGATTAGCAAAGTTTGGATCTGTGTGTGAACATAAAATGCAGGGGCTGCATTCCATCCACCTACATTTAACCTTTATTAGTAAGAAGTCTTTGAAATATGTGCTTCTGAGATCATCAGAATTCCTCCTTTTAGAATCTATTAATTTTGCATGGTTCAACTTAATATTTTCAGATAAAATAAAGGGTAAGAGAGAAATTCAAACATCTTTTATTCTCAAGTCCAAACAACTCCTTTGATTGTAGTTTTCATAACTCTTAAAAGCAACTCACACATCTATTCACTAATAACATACCCACACACAATTAAACATTTCCTGTTACCAAATAATAGAACCTAGAGGATTATTGATACTACTAAATAGCAGTCAATATTGAAATGATATATTTGCATGAAGAATGTTTATGTTGTAGCATAGCTGATCAGATTGATTGTGCTATTAAAGTCAGATGAAAAAAGTGAAAGCAAGAGTCCATTGCATACCTAAAACTGTGCATTTAAGACAAACTTAGTAGCTNACGGGGGCCATATTGTCTGACACTGTCCAACCCCTTTCGTATTTCAACAAGTTAAGCACAAAGGAAGTAAAAAACTGCCAGCAACAATGAACCAGAATTCCCAGACAGCTCCAGGGGAGAGGGAGAAGGCTTTGACAGAATTAAGACAAGTCAGCCTGGATGCGCACAAAGGTGTCTAAAATCACTAAGTATGGGGTTTGCAACAAGTAAAGAAAGATGGCCAGCTCAGTGAGACGCCACAGCCGTGGGCCCCATGCTGGCCTAGCTCCTTGCTGTCTCTTATACACATCTTAATAAATAAAAAAACTGAAAAAAGAAAACTGAAAGCAACGAGAGGTCAAATTTTTATAGAAATTCTAAAATAAATTGATTCAAGGATGTTCATTCATTCATTTCTTCTATTTCTTTTTCAACAGATAACTTATTGAGGAACTTCTGTGGCCCAGATGTCTCCTCTGCCTCCTGGAGCTTAGTAGTAAAGAGGAATACTCATTAAATAACTAATTCTGTAGTCATATATGCTATGAAGGAGAATTATAGAATACATCAATGAAGTGAAAAAACAATGTTTTCCAGGAGAATTAAGTGTCTGATGTCCGTTTGGCCCAGCGAGGGGAAAATCCATAAAAGAGAGATGGAAAGCAAAGAGTTACTAAACAGCAGAACAGAGAATGAAGATAT
>SJYA01003390.1:1216611-1229791 GCA_006410615.1 Neotragus moschatus
TACTAAACAGGGGAAAAGAGAATGAAGATATGATGTACTTTCTAAGCCACAGAGTCAGTGAAGTATAAAACAACTCAGGAAAGGAGACTGAAAGGGTGATTATAGATTTGCTTACTTCCCTTACTGTAAGAGAGGTATTAGTTACTGAAGAAGCCAGAAAGGTCACTAAAGAAGAAAGGGAGGTTTCTAAGAGGTGGCAATCACAGCACTAAAATGGGCAAGAACAGAACAGTGAGCAGCAGGCTGTAAAAGGATGGATCAGATGCAGACAGAAGGAAGAAACACCCATTTTCTTAGGAGGGGCCCTGGGGAAGCAGGGAATGGACTCAGGCAGGTCACCCTGTGTGTGGTAGTATGAAGAGGTGAAGGCCAGTTGTGGCCAGAAAAGAGGAGGAGCCTTAGCATGAATGGAACCCACAGCTAAATGGGAAAGAGGAGCACAAACTCATATATGTGTTTAATGAAGAGTCAAAAATGCTCCGGGGGAGGAGAAACTAAGAGGCCCTAGGACAATGAAGTATGCGTTTGACTTGAGCCCGAATAAACTCGCCAAGTTTCTTGATTCACAGGGGGCACAGCTTTCTCATTTTCGTGCCAAAAGACCATCTCCTAGGATATGGAGACCATCTGTGTCAAGGAGCAAAGCCCTTAAAGATGATTTCAATGTAAAATGTGGCGTGACGGGGGCCATATTGTCTGACACTGTCCAACCCCTTTCGTATTTCAACAAGTTAAGCACAAAGGAAGTAAAAAACTGCCAGCAACAATGAACCAGAATTCCCAGACAGCTCCAGGGGAGAGGGAGAAGGCTTTGACAGAATTAAGACAAGTCAGCCTGGATGCGCACAAAGGTGTCTAAAATCACTAAGTATGGGGTTTGCAACAAGTAAAGAAAGATGGCCAGCTCAGTGAGACGCCACAGCCGTGGGCCCCATGCTGGCCTAGCTCCTTGCCACCGAGGATCACAGTGGGAAGGAGACTCCTTTTCCCTCTCACACACAGGCTACCAGTCTGCAGGAGCCCCTGTCCTGCAAACCTCCGCACTTGCCCAAATTAATTCTGCTCAGGTCTTATCCGTTTCCAGCAGCTGCTCAGCTGGACACAGTGATACCAAAATTTTTTCCCAGTTTTATTGAGAAATAATTGACATACATCACTGTCTAAGTTTAAGGCATACACCATCAAATTCTGGATAAACAAACCCTTGCTTTTCATGCTGAAATAGAGTTGAAAAGACCCGTCTGAGGCTTGCTTCAAAATAATCCAAGATTGAGGTGGAGAGAGTCAGGGAGGGTAGAGATGAAACAGGGTTGACTATGAGTTCATCATTGCTGCAGCGGAGAAGGTCTTCTGGAAGTTCCCACTTTTTTATATGTGGGAAATTTTCCACTAAAAAAGAAAAGAAGAAAACTCTTGTCAGCTCACCTGTCTTCATGTCAAGGACTTTCCTGACTGCCTCACACCCTTTCCTTTCTCCCCAAGGAGTACCGCCTCGAATTTTCTCCTTTGTTGGCTTTTCATTCAACAAGCAACCCCAGACATGGCTGTGGGGGTGGGGGTACATTGTATTGGGCACCCAGGGGCAGCAGATCGATGGGTTTCAGTTCTTGGTTCACACTCTCATGGGGAACACAGATGGAGCTTAGAAAGTGTGGCCAGGCAAGCTGGGAGAAAGACTGGCACCAAAGGAGAGAGGGAAAACAATTCTGGTTTGTGCCCTTTGGAACAGATTTCTGGAAGAAGTGGTATTTGAGCTGATGCCCTAAAGGAAGGGTACAGTTGTGTCTGGTGTATATAGCCTGCCTCTGACAAGAGTTACTTGGGACAAATGAGCATACTGGCTAATAAAGGATAGTCTATCTTCAATCCTGACACACATACATTTATCTGAAAGGCTGGGTTGGAACTTGAAATTCTTGCACTCCTTGGAATTCTGGGCTAGAACATGCCATATAGGGAGATCCAGTCCCCTGGTTTATAGCCACTTTTTTTTTTCTTCCTACCCTGCATTCTAGCTCTCATCACAGGGGGCTTCGTACACATGCAAGTAGACATCTCAGCCCTCAAATCCAAAATTGATTTTTTAAAAATCCCGTGAACAGCCACCCCTTGACCACTCCTCAGACCCAGGGGGGCATCACAGTAGTAGCATTGTCATCTACTTTGGAGAGGGTGGACACAAGGAAGAGTCCCCCTCAGGCCCCAGAAGTGAGTTTGGAGTCACTGGGCGGGAAGATCTGGAGTCCCAGGACCCCTGTGTTTGCTCTAGAAGCAGTGTGGAGGGAGGCAGGGCACTGGATGGACACTTTCCCTGGGCTCCAAAATCCCTCACCTTGTGGGAGGACACAGCTAGAAGACCACCAGAGCATGGCAGTCTAAAGCACAAAACTGAGGAGGGGGCCCCTCTTGCACTTTCTGTGTAGTTTCAAGTAGAGAACAACTTTTGCACCCCTTGGTTTGTTCATTTTCAGAATGGGGATGACAGTGGGGCCTAACTTATTGGGTTAGATTGAGAATTACATGAGATGATACCTGTCAAGCTTTTAGACTAGCACTTGGCGTATCACAATTGCTCAATGAATGAAAATTGAAGATCAAGCCAGCTTGATTTTTCTCCCTCTGAATTAACTGAACAGATTGGTTGCTTTTGGGGGCAGGGGTAAATAATGAGAAAGATGTTGAAACAATCTTAAAGAATCTTGTAAATACTTTAATGAGCAAATCTTTCGTGTGTAAATAAGAGTCATTTGTCATAAAAGCATTAATCTTGTGTGTTCTGAGTTGAGGTCTACCACTAATGGAAAGAAGGGTCGCGTAAGGCCAGTCAAGGAGAATCAAGACAGAAGAACCATCTCCCATCGAACATGAATACATTTCTTGCCACTTTCTACCTTTAGTGGCAGCAGTTTGCCTACAACTATTTCACGTGAATAATATACTAATTACAATTAATTAGTGGCCATTTATCACAGGAGAAGATACTGTGAGTGATCGGAAAGGTTACCACCTCAAATCTGAGCTTGTAAAGCAATGTTTCTATTCACACTATTCTACAGTTAGCTATGTAGGGGCAGTTTAGCAGTGGAGCTGAGTGCAGGCTCTGAAGCCAGGTGTCCTGGGCTCATGCCCCAACTTTATCACCTACCAGGGATGTGACTATGGACAAGTGTCTCAGTGGTTTTATTTCTATAACAGGAGAATAATAATAGTAATAATGATAATAATACCTCCTTCACAGGGCTGTTGTGGGAATTAAGTTAATATATAAAGCATTTAACAGGACACAAAATATGTGCTGTGTGCTAAATCGCTTGAGTCCTGTCTGACTCTTTGTGATCCCATGGACTGTAGCCCACCAGGCTCCTCTGTCCATGGGATTCTCCAGGCAAGAATACTGGAGTGGGTTGCCATGCCCTCCTCCAGGAGATCTTCCCGACACAGATCAAACCCGCGTCTCTTACATCTCCTGCGTTGGCAGGCAGGTTCTTTACCACTAGTGCCACCGAATGGACACAGAGTAAGTCCTATATAAATATGGTTTTCATGTCAATAATGATTTTCCTATCACTAAATCCTGGTAGAAATTTTTCTGTCCCCACAACCACTACCCACTAACACCTTATTCAGAATTACTGGGGCTTAACCATACTTAGAAAGTTCTATTGTTAATAATAACAGTGATAATAGTCATCATTTGTTGAATTTTTGTTATATGTGGGGCACTGCTCCAAGTTTTTTACCAAAAGCATAGGCTCACTCATTCCTCACATCAGTCCTTGAGGAAGGTACTATTAATGTCCACATTTGAGAGATGAGGAAACTGAAGAGCAAAGAGAGGAAGTGACTAGATCAAGGTCACAGAGGTCATTGCTGATGAAGCCCAACTTCAAACCAGTGTCTGTTGAGTGCAAAACTGTGCCTGAACAGAAAGTTTACTTTTCCTCTGGTGCGCACGATGGGGATTAAGATAAGTTGCTGAAAACAAACCAACTGCTTCAGTGACACTCACAGTGGTGCTTTCAAGAAAGGAGCTCAGAGAATGGGCTCCTTATACCTACATATGAGACAAGAGATGGGGATGTAAGGAGGTGGCTTTTCCCACAGAACCTGGGCCAGGTACCAGGAGCTGAAGGTGGATCGTGCCATGTGCTGACGACTTGTCTCAGTCCATTCGGGCTGCTATAACCACAACCCCATAGGCTGCATGGCTTAAAAGACAGATTTTTCGCAGTTCTGGAAGTTGGAGGTCTGAAATCAAGACACTGACACATCCAGTACCTGCTGAAGGGCCACTTCCAGGTCCATGGGTGGTTCTCTTCTTGCTATGTCCTCACATGGTGGAAGGGAGGAGAGAATTCTTTGGGGTCTCTTTTACAGAGGCACTAATCCCATTCATGAGGGCTCAACCTTCATGCCCTAATTACTGCCCAAAGGCTCCACCTCCAAATACCATCACCTTAAGGGCTAAGAATTCAACATCTGAAGTTGAGAGACCACACACCTTCAGTGCATATAAGAGGTTCTTTCCAGTTACGGTATGTGGCTGTGAGCTCCCAGTGATGACTGATGCATCAGGCCTAGGCTCTGATTCATGATCTCATTCTTTTTCAGTTACTTGGATATTTGGGAGCAAGAGGGATAATCTTATACGATAGATTGGCTGGCAAGCACGAGTCTTCTTCCCTGGACAGATTTCCATGTGTGTTTCCTTCTGTGGAAATGCACCCAATGGAGTCATTGGCAAGGGCCATGTTCAAAGCTGACTGTGTCCCTTGTGGGCTTCCCAGGTGGCGCTGGTGGTAACGAATCCTCCTGCCAATGCAGGAGACATAAGAGACACAAGTTCAGTCCCTGGGTAACGAAGATCCCCTGGAGGAGGGCATGGCAACCCACTCTAGTATTCTTGCCTGGAGAATCCCGTGGACAGAGGAGCCTGGCAGGCTATACTCTATAGGTCACAAAGAGTTGGACACGACTGAAATGACTTAGTACACACGCATGCATGTCCCTTGTACCCAGCAGGGTTACTAGAAGGGAGTCCTTGTGGAAGAGTGGGATTGAATGCCAGGTGCTTAAGGGGAGTAGCCATCTGGGACTTTCTCCAGTGCAAACTGGTAATCTGTTTACCATCCAAGAGAAACATAGATGGCTTGGCTGGAGGAAAACTTGGAGGTCATTGAAATAAAACCCCATTTACACATGAAAAAACAGAAATGGAGGCCCAAGAGGAGGAGTAACTCTTATAAGGTCACACAGCACCCTTCCCTTTTCTTCAGTTTCCCAGGGTGTGTTTCTTCCTATTTGCATCTAGTGCAGGGTGCCCTGGGACAAACTCCTTCTGATGTATTTATCAGCCACACAAAGTCTACACGATGAGATGCTTTATTTCATTTAAAAGTAATGTTGACGTAACCAGTTGAAACTGAAGTCCTCCAAAGGATCATTTCCTCACTAGGATAATTTTGCTACAAGCTTTTCACTAATCCAATCATAAATTCAGTAATGTTATTTGGCAGCTTACTGAAGCCTTCAGGAGCCACAGGGCACTGAGTGCATTGTTTTTATGACCAAAGAAAAAGAAACAAACAACAGGTTAAATAAGCTCATTCATTCATCCAACAAACCGATGTGTATTGGAGCATCTACTGGGTTCAGGGCACAGTACTTGGACTACTAGGGCTACAGACATGAATCATTCATTGTGTGAACACTGACTGTCCATTTCTTTTAAGGACTTATAGCCTGGTAAGAAAAAAAAACTTATAAACCTGGACTTGCCTGATGCACCAGTGGTTAAGAATCTGCCAGCTAAAAGACAGCCTCTTCAATAAGTAGTGCTGGGGAAACCGGACAGCTACGTGCAAAAGAATGAAATTAGAACACTACCTTATACCATACACAAAGATAAACTCAAAATGGATTAAAGACCTAAAAATAAGACTAGAAACTATAAAACTCTTAGAGGAAAACATAGGCAGAACACTCAATGACATAAATCAAAGCAAGATCTTCTTTGACCCACAGCCTAGAGTAATGGAAATAAAAACAAAAATAAACAAGTGGGACCCAATTAAACTTAAAAGCTTTTGCACAGCAAAGGAAACTGCAAACAAGGTAAAAAGGCAACCCTCAGAATGGGAGAGAATAATAGTAAAGGAAATAACTGACAAATGATTAATTTCCAAAACGTACAAGCAGCTCATACAACTCAATACCAGAGAAGCAAACAACCCAATCAAAAAGTGGGAAAGGGACCTAAAGAGACATTTCTCCAAAGAAGACATACAGATGAGTAACAGGCACATGAAAAGATGCTCAGCATCACTCATTATTAGAGAGAAGCAAATCAAAACCACAATGAGATACCACCTCACACTGGTCAGAATGGCCATCATCCAAAAGTCTACAAACAATAAATACTGGAGACGGTGTCAAGAAAAGGGAACCCTCTTGTATTGTTGGTGGGAATGTAAACTGATACAGCCACTATGAAAGACGGTATGGAGATTCCTTAAAAAGCTAGGAATAAAACCACCATATGACCCAGCAATCCCACTCCTAGGCATATACCCTGAGGAAGCCAAAATTGAAAAAGACACATGTACCCCAATGTTCACTGCACTTTTTAGAACATGGAAGCAACCTAGATGTCCATCCACAGAAGAATGGATAAAGAAGTTGTGGTACATATACCCAATGGAATATTACTCAGCCATAAAAAGGAATGCATTTGAGTCAGTTCATTTGAGTCAGTTCAAATGAGCTGGACGAACCTAGAGCCTATTATACAGAGTGAAGGAAGTCAGAAAAAGAAATATAAAGATCATATACTGATGCATACATATGAATCAAGAAAGATGGCACCAATGAATTTATTTCCAGGGCAGCAATGGAGAAACAGACACAGAGAACAGACCTATGCACATGAGGGAGGGGAGGAAGGAGAAGTGGAGATGTATGGACAGAGTAACTTGGAAATTTACAATACCGTATGTAAAATAGATAGCCAATGGGAATTTGCTGTATGACTCAGGGACCTCAAACAGGGGCTCTGGGATAGGCTGAAGGGTGGGATGGGGAGGGAGATAGGAGGGAGGTTCAGGAGGGAGGAGACATGGGTGTACCTATGGCTGATTCTTGTTGATATATGACAGAAAACCACAAAATTCTGTAAAGCAAATATCCTTCAATTTAAAAAATTTAAAAAAATAAAGAATCTGCCTGCCAATCCAAGAGACACAGGTTCCGTTGCTGGTCCAGGAGGATTCCACATGCCTCATGGCAACAAAGCCCATGCACCACAACTATGGAATCTATGCTCTAGAGCCCAGGAGCCACAACTACTGAAGTCCGTGTGCCCTAGAGCCTGTGCTCTGCAACAAGAGAAGCCACCACGTGTCCTACATTTCAGCCAAATAAAAGTCCCTTGGATATAACCTACACTTTTCTGCCTTCATGCCTTTTTTTTGCTCAGACTGCTTCTTCTTCTGGACACACACACACCCCTTATCAGGGCTGCATGTGGAAATCTACCCATCCTACAAGGCTCGCCTCAAACATCACCTTGGCCAGGAAGGCTTTCCTGATGCCGCCAACAGATGATGGTCTCTCCCTCCCCTGAATCTTGATGCAGTGCTCTTGGCATTTTGTTCCTGTCTACCTTCTTGCACCTTGTCCAAGTCATTTGGATACCTGTCCATGCAGTTCTGAAAGCAGAGCTCAGCCCTTCCTCCTTCCAGTCTCCTGAAAACAGTGCATGCAGCAGGGGCTTGGCGACTGCTTGATGAGCTGAATTTGGTGGAATAATTTCATTGTTCTGTTTATTTCTAATCTTGTCCCTTATTCCCAGGCAGAATGAGAGCTGATTTCAGTCAGGATCAAGCAGAAAATAAGTTGCTTTACAATGTTGGGTATATCTTCTGTCATCAGTCCCCTATTTCCCTTTTTCAAAGTGACTCATGGGTAGTATATTCAGAGATGTCATGGGACTCTATTAAATTTCACAAAATGAAGTATAACATTTTCAACTTGAGCTATATTTCTTTTGAGAATTGCAGAAGTCATATTGAAAAAGACTTGAATTAGATAGCACCTTTGGTGATGGTCTTAAGATTGGAACCATGGAGAGGATGATCCAGAGGAAAGGAGCTTTGATCTTAGACGAGGACACCTCCCTAAGCCTTTTTTCCTTGTTTGGTACTTCTCAAAATTTAATGGAAGTGCCCAGCACATAACTCTGGTACATAACTGCTCAAGAAGCGACTTCTCTTGTCCTTTCCTTTACAAAGACGAACAGTCTCCAAATATTTAAATGGAGGAGCAAACACATTCATTTCCTAAGTGAATCCTGCCTCCTGTAAAGGAAGACAGCATGCATTTCTGAATGCATAAATTTTGCCTTGTATTCTAGCTGCCTTGCTATTCATCTGGCCTCTGAATCAGCAGCAGCAGCATCACCTGGGAGCTTGTAAGAAATTTCAGTTTCAGACCCCATCCCAGACCCACAGAATCAGGATACATATTTTAACAAGATCCCCACGTGAGTCACATGGACATTCAACTCAGAGAAGCAGAACTGTAGGTACCGCCTTTCAGAAAAAAATCAGAAAGCCATCCCAACAGGTTATAATCTGGCTTGTCTGATGGGTACATATTTTTTAAAAACTTTTTTATCAACATCTAGTTGATTTACAACGCTGTGTTAGCTTTGGGTATACAGCAAAGTGGTTCAGTTACACACATATATATTCTTTTTCAGATTCTATTCCTTAATAGACTATTATATTAAATATAGTTTCCTGTGCTATTCAGTACATCCTTGTTGTTTATCTATTTTATATATAATAGTGTATATCTGTTCATTCTAAAGTTCTAATTTATCATTCCTCCCCTGCCTTTCCCCTTTGGTAACCATAAGTTTCTTTTCTATGTCTATGAGTCTATTTCTGTTTTGTAAATAAGTTCATTTGTGTTATATTTTAGATTCTACAAGTAAATGATACTATATGTCTTTATTTGACTTCACTTAATATGGTGATCTCCATCCTTGTTGCTAAAACTCCTAGAAAAGAAGATAGGAAAAACATTTCTGACATAAATCATAGCAGTATTTTCGTAGGTCAATCTCCCAAGACAAAGGAAATAAAAGCAAAAATAAGCAAATGGTACCTAATCAGACATAAGCTTTTGCACAGCAAAGGAAACCATAAACAAAACGAAAAGACAACCTATAGATCTTAAGAAAATATTTGCAAATGGTTAAAGTACATGTTAACTAACAGAGCTCAACATCACACCCGTGATTATAATGACATTCATGACAACTACCTTGTTTTGTGAATTTCACAAAAGAAAATGGCAAATAAAATCCAACTTTGAAAAGTTCTCAATAGGACATGCATACTTTTTTTCTCTTAAACATCACTTGGACGGTAACCTAAATGTTGGCATAAGAAAGAGGGGCAGTCTGCATGCCAAAGAGGTTATTCTTCAAACATCCATTCTCATCTGTTTCTTTCAACCGCGCAGAGTTAAATTGTCTTAAATGCCTTCATTTGGTTTGTAAAGTTCATGAGTATGTTATTTTACATAAATTCCAAGATTATGAGGCTGGTGACTCTCAGCACATACTTTTCTAGCCCAAGATGGGAACGTAATAGTTCACCTGCTGGGACTAATTTCCAAAGAGGTAGAAGTGCCTGGCAACGCATCTTTCAGCCAAGCAAATTGGATAGCTTCCGTTTTTTAAAAGGGCGTTTTTATGGGCTAAAATTTTTTCTTCACCTCTCAACATATCGGGCTACTCTCAGTGAAAACCAGGACTTTATTTTTAAGGAAAAGCTTTTTGTGTGTGTGGTCACATTGGCAGGCTTACAAGATACTTTCACTTACTCTATTTTTAATTTACTTTATTACTTAACTCTGTCAGTTTCTCAATTCTGAGTGGTATGAAATGAAAAATAATGGGAGAAATTCAGAAAAGTATGATTTTCAAAAATGGGACTTTTCCAGTGATTAAGCTTAGTAATGAATTGTCTTTACATATATATATACACGCATATTTGTCAACCAGAAAACTTGGCAGAATAAGGTGTTGACAGACACAGTAGCCTTTCCCTCCTCCAGCAGACCTTCTCAACCCAGGAATCAAACCGGGGTCTCCTGGATTGCAGGCAGATTCTTTACCAACTGAGCTCTCAGGGAAGCCCATAGACACACACACACACACACACACATTTGTCAACCAGAAAACTTGGCAGAATAAGGTGTTGACAGACACAGTAACCAACCCAGTGAGACATTTAGGAAATAGTTGCAGCTATACTTCAAGGTTTTCTTTTTTTGTTTTAAATATTTACTTATTTATTTGGCTGCAGCGGTCTTAGTTGTGGCACACAGGATCTCCGATCCATCTTTGTTGTGGTTTGAGAGCTCTCGTTCCCTGATCAGAGATGAAACCTAGGCCCCCAGCATGGGGAGTGTGGAGTCTTAACCCCTGGGCCACCAGGGAAGTCCTTCAAGGTGTAACTATCATCTTAAAGCTGATGATTCCAAACATTACTCAAGTAGCTCCCTGATTCCTTATAGAAATGAATCCTGAAAATATATGCAAGAATCCAATATATAAGTCACACAGTAGACTCTCATGTTGTCGGCAACATGAGACGGAGTTGATTCCCAGAGACCTGAAACATAATATAAAAATCTCCAAGTATCCTTTACTTTCTAGTAACATTTTTCAGAAATAGATGTTCACAGTTTTATTTATGTTCCAGAATTGTAAATTGAAGACATAATTGCCCTAAGTCCAATGAGAATCCAATTAAAGCTAAATATTTACCATGTTACAATATATCCAATAATTTCCATCTGTCTCAAATAAGTTTGAGATATTTCTTGTCATTAGTATTATTCATTTTGCTTTTCTAAATTTCCATTTATTCTTATAATGAAAAACATAATACAGTGTCCTAAAATGTCCCTAGTAGACAGTGCTGACATAGAGGCCAAGCTCTTTGAAACCATTCCAGGTTAGCACATAGTAAGCATTCAATAAAATGTCTGATAAATTGAAGAGACTGATGGTGGTTTAGTTGCTAAGTCGTGTCTGACTCTTTCGACCCCATGGACTGTAGCCTGCCAGGCTCCTCTGTCCATGAGNATGTCCCTAGTAGACAGTGCTGACATAGAGGCCAAGCTCTTTGAAACCATTCCAGGTTAGCACATAGTAAGCATTCAATAAAATGTCTGATAAATTGAAGAGACTGATGGTGGTTTAGTTGCTAAGTCGTGTCTGACTCTTTCGACCCCATGGACTGTAGCCTGCCAGGCTCCTCTGTCCATGAGATTCTCTAGGCAAGAATACTGGAGTGGGTTGCCATAAATTACTTTATCTTCAAGTAATTGAACCACATTACCAGACAGACAAATCTCATACATATGAAACAGTTAGACACTGATAGGATTAGTTTGCTATACCAGAGAGAAGAGAGATCAATGCCAAATCAGTCTCCACACATCAAATTTAGCTTTATAGCTCCCTAAAGTATGGTATGGAGGAGAAGGCAATGGCACCCACTCCAGTACTCTTGCCTGGAAAATCCCATGGACAGCCTGGTGGGCTGCAGTCCATGGGGTCACGAAGAGTCAGACATGACTGAGCAACTTCACTTTCACTTTTCACTTTCATGCATTGGAGAAGGAAATGGCACCCCACTCCAGTGTTCTTGCCTGGAGAATCCCAGAGACTGGGGAGCCTGGTGGGCTGCCGTCTATGGGGTCACACAGAGTGGGACACGACTGAAGCGACTTAGCAGCAGCAAAGTGTGGTAGCCCCTCATGTACACCCATGGTGGATTCATGTCAATGTATGGCAAAACCAATACAGTAATGTAAGGTAAAATAAAGAAAAAAAAAAAAAAAAAAGTGTGGTAGCCTACACTCTAGCCACTGTATTGCACTGTTCTATGGAATAACATTCTTGCAGTATGCCTAGGATATGTAGCTATGAGTCAAAACCCATCACAGCAAAGAAAATTAAAGTGGCATTATCATTTTATAAATAAAAAGACTTTCAATCAAGAGGAATCTTTTTTCCTGCCAATTTCCAACCATATTCATTTCCGAATTCTATTATGGCAATGTAAAACTAACCCAATGAGGCATCTTTGTTTTGGTTCTACTGGGATTTGCTTCCAAAATTGGTATCCACAAGCCCAGCCTAGCCCTAGTAAAGTGTCTAATGCTGAAAGGTGATCAGGGGTCAGATATCTTGACGGATTTTAGTGCACTTGGATCACCTTGAAGCTGGCTGAGTGCCTACTCACATTTCCTTCTGAAAGTGACATATGGGACGTTGCCTTTTCCTTTCTGTGCATAAATCATGATTGTGCAACCATACTTGTCCTGACTGTTAGCAGATAATTTTGATTTTAGGGTTTGACAACCCTGGCAGGGTCTCATAGGACTACAGGATTGAATAGGTACAGGGCTGCATGTAAAAGATGAGGGCAATCTGAGTTTTTCCCTGGCCTAGAGGCAGAGCAAACCAAACAGATCAGTTCAAATTAGGGGCTAACTGGAAGTTGCCATCCCTGGTATGCAGCTCAAGCTAGACTTGTGTTGTTCAATATAGCACCCCGTAGCCATGTGTAATGTGGCTAGTTGAATTGAAATGTGCTGTTTAAGGGTAAAACATCATGTACACCCATGGCCGATTCATGTCAATGTATAGCAAAAGCCACTAAAATATTGTAAAGTAATTAGCCTCCAATTAAAATAAATAAATTTTTTAAAAAGGGTAAAATATACCCCCAATTTTAAGAGTTGGTATTAAAAATGTAAATGATAATTTTATATGGATTTTATGTTGAACTTATACTTTTTTGGATATATTTTACTTTTGGATATATTTTATGCTTATTTTTTATAAATAAAATATAGTATTAAAATTAATTTCAGCTGTTTCTTTCCACTTTTTAAAACGGGGCTACTGGGAAAATTAAAAATTATGCATATGTCTTGCCTCATATTACCATGGGCAGTGGCAGATCTAGAATTTTGCAAGGCAGAGGCATAAAGTGAACCTCGGGACTCGAGTTACCTTTCCATGGTCAAATAGCTCAACCTTCATTTCCTATTCCATTTGTTTCTGGTAACAGGGACCTGCATGAATGGCTGT
>SJYA01003390.1:1229974-1241182 GCA_006410615.1 Neotragus moschatus
TGCCGTCAAATTTGTGATCCATGAGAAGCCACAGGGTCCACTCTTGTTCTAAGCACTGAGGCCTGGGTGACTGGGAGATATATTATCCACTCGCTGTTGCTAGTGGAAAATGCTATGTTGCCAAATGTTGCTCTCAGGAGGTGAAAAAAAAAAAATCTTTGCGTTCATCTTCAGATGCTCAAATAAATCTAGTCCCCCCTCCTCCCACTGCAACAAAAATATAATAATAAGGCATTTGTGTCAACCAAAAAGTATCCCAAAGTCTTTAGCGCCTGTAGGGAGACCTGCTGCCAATAAGGCATTAAATCTGAGGGAAACATTTCTGCAATTACTGATCAAATACAATACAGCTAAATTTCACCTCCAGCATATCATTTTGATAATGGGTATGGAAATTATCCATTCAATAGCTATTCAAAAATAACTCAGGAAGATTGGTTACTAGATACTTCACAGACCTTCGGAATAATCCTTTCTAATCAGGCTGGTGAGAATTCAATAGGCAACATTGGCCTTGGACAAAATAACCTTTTGGGGGTTTTGGGGCTCCGGAATTGTTCCTTCTCTCATTTGCTGTCCAGGAGGTGAAATCACAAACAGGCAAAAAGGCAGGGACTGTTTCCCTGTGGGCCGAGCTGCTGCCCAGTACCCACCAAAGCTCCGGGCAGACAGCTGTGCCTGCAAGTTAAGTGAGGCGCCTCAGTACTTATCAATCAGGAATCAGCAGGGCTTCTAGAGTTGTCCTCATTAAATTTAAAGTATATTCTTTCCCCAGCAGCAAATGTCTCCATTGCCATCCATTTCTGCACAGCCAATTTTAGGCAATCAAAGAGTGTTGGCTTCATCACTGTCTCCGAACAGATTTCCAGCTTGACACAGCTCTTCCTAGCTTCCCTGATCTCTGACAACCAGTAGCTATCTCTCTCTGGTTGCCACCAACACATCCCTGTCTCCGACGCTTTTCTGATCCTTTTACCTTCACATCACCTTTCTCAGGTCAGGATGTTTTTGTCCATAAAATATACCACTCCTACCTGTTCTGGCAGAAATGCTTCTTCATTCTTATTCATTTCTGGGTCTCCCGTATCTCAGTTCTCTGCACACAGTAGACGCTTAATGTTTGATGTCCACTTGCTTACTTCCTCAAGAAAGCTATGTGGTGAAGTTGAAAAGAACAGTTACTTACTGAGATCAGGGAATATTGTTCTATACCTGATTAGCTGTGTGACAGCAGGGCAAGTCACTTAACCAATCTATGCCTCAGTTTCCTTTATGTAAGTAACTTGGGGAAAATTATCACTCCCTCCTTATAGGATTATTTTGAGACTCAAATGAAAGACTTAGAAAATGTAAAGTGCTATAGACGTTTGTTGCTTCATCAGTCGAGTATTTAAAGAACCCTTATTTTGTTCAAGGCCAAAGGTGAGGAACCAGGCTTTTAGTGGTAAATAAGGTCCATTTCCCATCTTCAAGGAGCTCACAGCCTAGATTATTTACCACTGTGCCATGGTGGCGCAGTGGTAATGAGTCTGCTGGCCATTGCAGGAGACACAAGAGATCCGGGTTCAATTCCTGGGTTGGGAAGATCCCCTGGAGGAGGAAATGGCAACCCACTCTTCAGTATTCTTGCCTGGAAAATTCTATGGACAGAGGAGCCTGGCAGGCTACAGTCCATGGGATCACAGAGTCAGACTTGACTGAGCACACACACACACACATATTTTGTTCAAGGCCAAAGATGAGGAACCAGGCTTATCATGGCAAACAAGGTCCATTTCTCATCCTCAAGGACCTCACAGCCTAGAATGGGGCACAAACATGTTGCTGCCTAATAGGTGGCAAAAAGAAAAGCTATGGATAGTACTTAAACAGACACTGTGATGTTGAGAAGCAGAGGGATTCAAGCTGATCTCAGGCTTGCACAGCCTAAGGGAGGAGAGAGGAAGACTTCAAAAAAGGAGATGGCATTTCTATTGCACCAGGAGGACGATCTAGGTTTTGGTAAGGCTAAGGAGGAGGAAGTAAAACACAGAGTGAGAGTGTTGAAAGGCAAGAGACAGGTTGGGGACATATTGGAGCACTTAGTGTGGCTGGAGATGAGATTTTAGAAAAGACCGCAGGGGAAGAAATGGCTATGGCTGAGATGGTGAGCTGAAATGAAGTTGTGGTGGGCTTGGACTGCATGCTGAAGACTGTGAGTTCCAGTTCTGTAGTTTATTGCAGACTGAATAAAGGTTTGGGAACATTTTTAAAAAATATATATTTAGGCTGCCCTGGGTCTTCATCACAACGCAGGGGCTTCTCTAGTTGTTGCAGGTGGGATCTAGTTCCCTGACAGGGGATCATACCCAGGCTTCCTACACTGGGAGCATGGAGTCTTAGCCACTGGACCACTAGGGAAGTCCTGGAGCAGTTTTGCAGCATGCAAAGCTCACTCTAGGAATTAACTGGAGAATGGAAGGGAGATATGCAGGACTAGAATTAGGAAGAACGGGTAGGAGAGTCATGGAATACAAATCATCTCAACCAGACTCCCTAGCCTGGAGAGAGGCTCTGTTAGTAGTGGCCTCGCCTCTGTGGCCAAATGTTTGGGAAATGCTACTTATTGCAGGCTCCTCTTGAATATTCATAAAGCATATTAGCATATTTTTCCAGTGTTCAAGAAGTCTACTTTATTTAGCATTTTGTAAACTGTTTATTTATTTCTTTATTGCTATGGTGAGTCTTTGTTGCTGCTTGTGGGCTTTCTCGAGTTGTAGTGCGGTAGCTTCTCTTGTGGCACACAGGATCTAGGTGCACAGGCTTCGGCAGTTGCAGTACCCAGGGTTGGTGGTTGTGGCACATGGGCTTTGTTATTCCACAGCAGGTGGGATCTTCCCAGACCAGGGATCAAACCAGTGTCCCTTGCATCGCAAGGCAGATTCTTAACCACCGGACCACCAGGAAGCCCTAGCATTTTTTAACATAATTGAGCATAAATTCTTTTCCCCACAGAAGATCCAGTTAAATGAGTGTTTATCTCTGTCAAGGTGGCAAAACACAATGAAAGACCTCGAAACTGTTACGGGTTGGAGAAGACCCAGGACCTTGATGAATCAAGGCAGTGTGGTATTCTGGATTGGAGCCTGAAACAGAAAAAGGTCGTTTAGTGGAAAAACTGGGGAAATCTGAGTAAACTCTGGAGTTTCATTAATAGTATTATACTAATATTTATGTCTTCGTTTTGACACATTGACCATGGTTATGTAAGATGCTCACCTCACGGGAAGCTGAGGGAACAATATACGGAAGCTCTCTGTGCTCTTTGCAATTCTTCTGTAACTCTAAAATTAATTCAAACTAAAAAGGCTTGCAAATACTCATGTTCATCGAAATAGACTCTGGGAAATTAGGCAGTAAACTGACTTTAAGCACAATCCAGATTTAATATTTCATTTGCTTAGCATTTAGAAGTAAACATTGCCTTCTATTTTCACTAGACAAAGGAAACTTTCGCTCAAAATTTTACCACTCATAATACGTAAAACATGTAGCTCCTGATTGGAATTCAAGAAATCCTAGTCCCCCTTTCCATGTCTTTCTTTGATTTCAAAAACATTGTCGAGCAGTTACTTAGAAACACTATTTATTGGACCCAAAAAGTTAGTTTTAAAATTTGGAGAGCTATGTGACAGCTTGTTCCTTTTCTGCAGCAGACAGAGGAGATGGAAAAAGGCATTTAACACTCAGTTATCAAGTCTCCCTGGAGCACACAGGCACGGATACTCTGCAACTTCCCAAGTTCTGATATTCACTGTGTTAAATAATAGATGGAAAAGTCTAAGATGGTGTTATATTTCTAAGCACCTAAAATGACCTTAAAAACTGGCAGAATGTGGGACTTCCTTGGTGGCTCAGTGGATAGGAATCTGCCTGCCAATGTAGGAGACATGGGTTCGATCCCTGGTCCAAGAGGATCCCACAGGCCATGGGGCAACTAGGCCCATGTGGCATGCCTGCTAAGCCTGAGCTCTAGAGCCCACACAGTGCAGCTACTAAAGCCTGCGTGTTCTAGAGCCCCCGTTCCACAAGAAGAGAAGCCAACACAGTGAGAAGCCTGTGCAGCACAACTAGAGTCACCCCCACTCACTGCAACTAGAGAAAAGTCCGAGCAGCAACGAAGACCCAGCACAGCCAATACAAAAATAAAATTCAAAAAATACTAGTACAGAACTTGGCAGAATGTGAAATAAATGATGTAACTAATACAGTGATCAACATAAATTAAGTTTTAAAGGAAATTTGTAACATAAAATGTACAAGTGGTACATTCATGGATTGGACATTCTCTACCCCCAACACACAGATAATATGTCTATGCTGGCACTCCTCTCCTTCCTAGCCATCTATGGACTTAAGGACTAGCTCGCGGTGATGGTAGGTGAACACTGATGAACTAAAGGCAAATCGAGTGTGCTTTGGCCCCCTGATGGGAAAAAGCAACTCATCGGAAAAGACCCTGATGCAGGAAATGTTGAAGGCGGGAGAAGGGGACGACAGAGGATGAGGTGGTTGGATGGCATCACCAACGCAACGGACACAAGTTTGAGTAAGCTCTGGGAGTTGGTGATGGACAGGAAAGCTGCAGTCCATGCTGCAGTCCATGGGGTCACAAAGAGTCAGACACAACTGAGTGACTGAACTGAACTGAACTCAGCAGAGATGTGAGTATGCCTGGGGAACACGGCACCCTGCTCAGTTGCCCTCCTTAGCACACCATTCCCTAGATGTGCACTTCAGAAGGTGTCTGCAGTCCCTCCAGTAGCATCTCTGACAGTATCTTTGACTGACTGACTCTCTGTTTGTTTTAATCTGTGTTGAGGGAAAACAATGTCCTGACCTCTGATGGTTCGTGAAGCTTAAATGATTCTGTCCAAACTGTATCGGGGGAGGGAGGGGAAAGAGGGGTGATATTGCTGTTCCTCACAAAGTCTGGGCTTCCAGGCTCTCAACTGTCAGTATTTATACCCCCAATCTGAATGAGGGTGGCCTGTGCTGTGTTGTGCTTAGTCGCTCAGTCATGTCTGACTCTTTGAGACCCCATGGACTGGAGCTTGCCAGGATCCTCTGTCCATGGGGATTCTCCAGGCAAGAATATTGGAGTGGGTTGCCAAGCCCTCCTCCAGGGGATCTTCCCAATTGAACTCTGTCAGAGTCTTTACCACCTGAGCCACCAGGGAAGCCCTATTTCATTGAGTTCTCCTATACTCCTGAGGTTCCCTGCTGGCTCAGACTGTAACGAATCTGCCTGCCAAGCAGGAAACCAGGGTTTAATCCCTGTGTTGGGAAGATCTCCTGGAGGAGGGCATGGTAACCCACTCCAATATTCTTGCCTGGAGAATCCCATAGACAGAGGAATCTGGCGGGCTACATACAGCCCATGGGCTCGCAGAGTCGGACATGAGTGAGCGACTTCACTTCCTTTCTTTTATATTCCTGCTGCTGCTGCTGCTAAGTCACTTCAGTCATGTCCGACTCTGTGTGACCCCATAAATGGCAGCCCACCAGGCTCCCCCGTCCCTGGGATCCTTCAGGCAAGAACACTGGAGTGGATTGCCATTTCCTTCTCCAATGCATGACAGTGAAAAGTGAAAGTGAAGTCGCTCAATCGTGTCCAACTCTTAGCGACCCCATGGACTGCAGCCCACCAGGCTCCTCCATCCATGGGATTTTCCAGGCAAGAGTACTGGAGTGGGGTGCCATTGCCTTCTCCGTTATACTCCCGAGAGGACCTCAGTTATAGCCCAGTGTCAGGTCAAGTGAGGTGGATATTAAGTACCCAAGCTGGACCTAGAGCCATAAGGAAAAAGATAGGTGGAAAACTGCTCCTGGAGATGGGAGACAGTCAGGGGAGATGCCCTGGACAGTCTGGGTTCAGGTCCAAAATGAACTCAGGCCAAAGCCCAAGACCCCAGTCATCTCAAACAAGTGTCAGTGGAGATGCAAAGACATTGCACCCCTCCCTTTGGAAGGAACAGGACTTTTCTTAATGATGTTCAGGATATAAATGGCTTTATTTTGCTCTATGCTGTTAGGTCCCCTGAGGAGGCAGAAGTAGGATCTAGAGGAAGCTAGAAGGATAGAGATTTCAGACCAAAATAAGAAAGAAATTGTAAATAGAAGGAGTTTGCTAAAGATAAGTATGGTGGCCTTAGGGCACAGTGAGCTTTCTCTGGGAGTGTTCAAAGCAGAAGCTGCAAAGCTATTTGGCAGGAAAGTTGTGGAGAGGAATCAAACATAGTCAAGAATGGGGAAGCTCAAAGTACTCTCCTTACAGCAAAGATCCACCTACTTGACCTTGGCAAACAAAGACTCCAGTGAATACACACACACACACATACACACACACAAAACACAGAGTCCACCAAGCACACACAGACATGCTCACTTGGTGGAGGACACTTAAACTAGCAATTCCAACTTAGCTTTCTATGAGGACCCTGGGCTGAGGGGAGAAGGGTGTGTGTGTGTGTATTTGTACATGTATATGTGTGTCAGAGAAGGCAATGGCACCCCACTCCATACTCTTGCCTGGAGAATCCCATGGACAGAGGAGCCTGGGAGGCTGCAGTCCATGGGGTCGCAAAGAGTCAGACATGACTTCACTTTCATTTTTCACTTCCATGCATTGGAGAAGGAAATGGCAACCCACTCCAGTGTTCTTGCCTGGAGAATCCCAGAGATGGGGGAGCCTGGTGGGCTGCCGTCTCTGGGGTCGCACAGAGTCAGACACGACTGAGGCGACTTAGCAGCAGCAGCAGCAGCATGTTTGTGTGTGTGTGTGTTGGGTAGCAGGAGTCATCTAATGGAAGGGAGCAGAGAGACTCTATTATGGAAAATCAACAATTGTTTAGAGAAGACAATCCTAGATCCTTAGGGTTTACTTTAAAAGTCTAAACTATTCTAGTGATGATCACTTAATTCTTCCTTAATGCAGTTCCAAACTCTTATTTGACTGAAAAATAAGGGACATGAATATTTCCAGCTGATAATAACTATAAAAGTAGCTAGTATTTCAGTGTTCAGTATGTTCCAGGCTAAGAACTTTACCTGTATTTAATTATTCAGTCCTCATCACAGCACTTTGAGGGCAGCACTGTGTTCACTCACATTTTACAGATGAATAAATTGAAACTGAATGAAGTCTAAGGATTTGTCAAGGCCCCACAACTACAGATGCAGTCCTCCTGCAAAACCTGTACTATTAAAACTACTGGGCAATACCACCAAATTTACTCTCCAACCAGGATTATTTGGGCCTACCTATTTGAGGGTCTCCAGTTTCAGGGGAGAAGAAAAAGAATTGTGGCCCAGGAGGCCAAGACCTCTCCCTGAAGCTCACTTGGCAAGGCTCCTCCCCTGTCAGGCCCTTGGGTCCAGCATATAGTGACAGTCTCACTGGGAACAGTATGGATGTCCTCTGCCCTAGAGTAGCCAAGGGACAGGAGCGGGGATGATGATTTGATTTTCCTCCTTCTTATTTTTCATCTGGAAAATGAAGATGAAAACCAGATCTTTTCAGTTAGCAGTCTTATACTTCTGTTAGGTAGGCAGAATAGGGAAAAGGAGTCCAAAATGGCGGTGGCTAAAAGACAAGGAAGGGAAAAGTCCGTGAAAATAGAACAAAAGAAGGTCCGAGGACTGGAGTGAGGACTTCAGATAGAACAAACAGCACTCCTGGCTAAGCCCAGTTTGCATAGGGCAGGCCCAGGTGGAGGAAAAAACATGTAAAAGGAGGAGCCAAAGTGCTTTCTCTCTCTTTTTCTCTCCCGCGTGCATGCGCTCTTTCTCTCTCTCTCTCTCTCTCTCTCTCTCTCTCCCCCTCCCCCACGCGCTCCTCCATTGTCTTCTCTTCAAGTCTTTGGGTTGGCATGCCTCACACTTCAAGGATGGATTCTCCTGCTATCTTCTAAATAAAATAGAGCTGTAACACTAATTTGCCTAAGAGCTATAACGGTTTGTCCAAGACCCAAGAGCTGTGACGCGCTGAGGGCTTTAATGTCCTCTGCTCCAAATCTTTGTTGTGACGAGACAAAGAACCGAGGGACATATACTCGTGTGACACTTCTTTAGGTCTCCTGTCTTGAAAACATTTCTGTCAAGGTCACGATCAAATCAAGGTGTTCATGGATCTTCCTGGAGCCTCCATTCCTGAAATTTCTATCAACTAAAGACCAATGATAGCTTCAGAGACTCCCAGTTGACAGAGAATAGAATTCAACAGTGTAGAAGACGTTTTGTGTCTGAATATCAGCGAACCTAAGCACATAAACAGAAAATGTAGGCAGTCATATATAAAAACTGGCTTGTAGTTTCCCTGGGCTGCTCTCTAAAAGCAGAGTGCTCTCAGAGCCTGCATGTATCATAGTATCCACTGTTCATTATTGGCTGGCTCTGCCATAAAGGAAAGACTAATTAATGACTTCTACAGTTCAATGTATAACTATCCTTCAAACATATTCACTCATCCTTTACTACATTTTCTTTGTTGCTTTCCAGTAGAAGAGACAACAGGGTATATATTCCTGTAGAACAATAGATTATTATCCTAATTATAGTTGCCTGGTGTTTTCTACACTTTCACCATTTTATTAAAAACAATTATCTGAGAAGAACCAATCTTTTGTAATACCTACTCTATTGTTCTCATTTCTCTCAGATTCTGATGAGGTCTTTTCAAAGGGTATTTTATTCATAATTATAGACTATAGGGCAATTGCTCAGAAACTGAGTCCAGGAGATACTTTGTTGAGATTAATTTTTTCTTTCACTTCTTGATCCAATTATATCTTTAGGCTGTTTTTTCTTTTACACTGGCCACTTTATAAACCTATGTCTTTTCTGTAAGCCAAATAGAGTATCTATTAGGAATGATCAACATTAAAGCCTGTTTTTAAAGAAAGAGTATTTTAGGAAAGTAAAATATATAGTAAGTATGATACTGAAAGCTCAGTTTTCTGTACACTGGGCAGAATCGAATCTCGGAGACAGAGTAGAAAAGGATAGCTTTATTACTTTGCCAGGCAAAGGGGAAACACAGTGGGCTCCTGCCTCGAAAAACTATGTGTCCCCACTTGGAGAGGATAGTGAGAAGCTTTATAGTAATGAATCAAAGAGGGCAAAATCAGCTCGTGGACATTCTTATGGGTTGGTGGTGATGTAAGTAGGAGCCAGCATCATCAACCTTCAGGTTTCCACTGGTCTGGGGTCTACATGCTTGTGGGCAGCATACCACTGTTAACTATTAACTTTTACCACCTGGAGGTGCTGCAGGGAGGAAGCCAGTTTGGACTCCATGTTGGAACTGTTTCTTTGACTTGCCTTTCATTGCTTTTGTTAGTATAATCATACAGAACGGTTTGCCTCAGAGAATCCTGTCCCTCGGCCTGACTGTTAAACCAAAGTGCCTTTGTTCAGAACCCTGTCCACCTGTGGATGGCAGCAAGGAAGAAACTAACACATCCTCTGCCTGAGGCTTGCCATTCTAGGAGATGTCCGCAAGAGAAATGGCCTTTTTACTTTGTTTCCTCACCTCCCCTCATCTCTGATCTGGAAAAGAATCTGGCATCCAGACCCCAGGAAGATGGTTATTTTGAGGCGCTAGCCTGCCATCTCTTTGGTCTGCTAGCCCCCTGATTAATGTTTCTTCCTTGCCTCAACACCTTGTCTCTCGGATTCATTGGCCTGTCCTGCGGCAAGCAGAGCAAGCTTGGACTTGGTAACAGGGGATTTCAGTATGTGCGAAACAGCTCAAAGATATTGTGTGGGTTATTGATGGGGAAATAGGGCCTTTCCCTAAAGGCTGTGCTATTGTTTATCTTGACTGTTTCTCCCTATAATTGCTTGAACCTGCCCATTGGGGAACACAGGGAAGGACATGGAGGCTGAATGAAGCCTATTGCTGTAATCAAAGAGATGGGGGACACAGAAAGGATTTGCAGCCAGGAGTCCCACGGGGCCCTACTTGGTATCATCTGGGACTTAAATTGTCGAGGGATGTGTTGCCCACAGTGACAGGTGACAGGGTCCTTTGGCTCCTTCTGCTTCTGGTTTGCTTGCAGTGGTCACTTGGCATTCAGTCTAGATGGAACAGTCTCTGCTCTGAGGGCTTCCCTGGTGGCTCAGACAGTAAAGCATCTGCCTGAAATGTTGGAGAACCAGGCTTGATCCCTGGGTCAGGAGGATCCCCTGGAGAAGGGAATGGCAACCCACTCCAGTACGCTTGCCTGGAAAATTCCATGGACAGAGGAGCCTGGTAGGCTATAGTCCATGGGGTTGCAAAGAGTCGGACATGACTGAGTGACTTCACTTTCACTTTCTGTCCTAAGAACACTGAGATCCTGAAGGAGGTAGGCTTTTTCCTTTTGGAGACAGACGGAAATTGCCAAAAAGAGAATGGGCGAGTACTTGACCTAGGATTCTCTGGGGGGCATTGGGCTATAAGGAAACGGCAGCTTTGAGTCCTGATTGGTAAGACCTAGGGTTGATATTTTTCATGAGCCTCTCTTTTGATAGCTAGGTCTCAAATCAGGATTGACGTCTACCTGTTCAGTAGGCTTCTAGGAATTGGCAAGGAACTGAGTTACTATCTGTGGTGTTGTCTCTTAGCAAGAAGCTCTTCAAGTCTGAGTCAATTTTCCTGGAAACTTTCAAATCCAGCCTTATTACAATCCAGATTCCCAGCCCTAGAATTTCTGAATCAGAATCTTTAGGGTAGGACTCCTGCATTTGCAACTGTAAGGATTGCCTCAGGTGATTTGAAGCACTTTTAAATTTGAGTAAGAGCTCTCTTAAACCTCTTCTTAATCTTTCACACAGTGCATGAGTCACCTTGGAATCAAGTTAAAATGCAGATTCTGATTCTGTAGGTCTGGGATGGGGCCAGTGATTCTTCACTTTGAAACAAACTGCTTGTCTGAGGACCAAACTTTGAGTAGCAAGGTCCTAAGTCATACTCTACTGCTGACTAGTTGAGAGTGCTTTGATCTTGGAGTGTGGGGTACACCAGGGACCAGAGAACACACAGAAGTGGTGATGTTTCAATTACACTTGAGGTTGAGTAGAGTGGGGGCTTCCCTGCTGGCTCAGTGATAAAGAATCCACCTGCACTGCAAGAGACGTGGGTTCCATCCATGGGTCGGGAAGATCCCCTGGAGAAGGGAATGGCTA
>SJYA01003390.1:1256958-1275525 GCA_006410615.1 Neotragus moschatus
ATTTTCACTTCTCAATTATAATTGCATTTATAGGAAATACTGAGAAAAAAAAAATCTGCAACAATGAAAGCTGACTTTAACATGGGCAAAAGATTTTAAAACACCTTTGAAGATGTCCTAGAGCGAACATTTAGGACTAAGTCTTAAGGCAATGATTTTACTTATTTTCCAAGACCCTCCCCTCTTTAATGGCAGGGGTCATGCTGCAAATACGATCCCAAACCAATGCTTTCTAATTTTCATTAGTGATTAATTTAAGCCGCAGAATCTGAAAGGTGCGCTGTAAACGCACAGAAATCAACTCTAAAGGTTTTGGCACACTGTCTTTGGCTGGGTAATGGTGAATTCTGCAAGCTGATTTGTTTTTTCTTTAATGGTGACATCATCACTTGAAAAGAGGTTTGCTAAAGAACACTGGTGGCTGTGGGAAGTTGTCTTTCCCTGTAGGAGTCTGGACACGACTTGGTCATTATGGCTTCCAATTGTTGATCCAACACTGCAAGACATTCAGAAGGGATCTAGTTCCAAAAGAATTTCGACTTTCTATTAGGCATACAGACTAGATTTAGATGTTTCCGGAGCTTTCTGATTTCTTACTGATATTTCTCTCTGATGTTTCTTAATCTATGAATATCTCTCAATAAAAGACTGTTTTAAATAGCAGCCCCTCTTTGCAGTCAGTTTTTTTTTCTCTCCTCTCCATCCTTCCTTCCTCCCTATGTGTTACACATTTAACCATCCACAGGTGGAAAAGGAATTCAGTGAACTTACAGTTCTGTTTATGTCACTCTTGATAAATTCTGACCCTTTTCAAAATACCAGGTATAGTTTTTTGCAAAGTTTTAATCACTGGGCACATGATGTTTTGTGTTCTGCTTTTTCTAATTACCATTATTTCATGCAGACATGGCCACACGTTGAAACTAACCACCTGCTCAGCGCTTTAATGGCTGCGCGGTGAACCACTGAATTGATATGCTATTCTTGGCTTAGCCAGTGCCCTTACTGTTGGGCATTTGGGTTCCTTCCAATTTTCCTCTATTATAAGCAGCTTTGCTATAAATATCCTTATAAAATCAGGTTTTGCCTTTTGGCTCATTTCCATGGGCTATACTCTCATATGTGAGATTACCAGGTCAAAGGGTAAATGGAGAGCCATAGTTCCAGAGGTCTCCTATAAACCTTTCTACCATTCAGTAGCTCCTGCCTGAATCCTTCATCCACAAGGCCACCCACTAGCTCTAGTTGAGTTGACCTGTCTTCCTGCTTTTCCTAACTGAAATGTTGTTATTCATGGTTTTAGAGATTTTTTTTGGTTGCACCGGGTGGCATGTGAGGTCTTAGTTCCCCTACCAGGGCTCTAACCTCTGCCCCCAGGCATGGAGGTCCCTAGAGAATTTTTTAACAAATATTTTTACATTTTTGCTATTTATCCAGAATTATAAATATGAATTTGTGAGTGTTAGGGAGACGACCAGATCTTTTGAGAAAATGCGCATCAAAAACATTTGAAATGAATCAACCAATAGGCTTTGCTCATTGTACATAAGATTGAGCTCAGTTAGAGACCCCGGAGCGGCCAGCCTCCAGCCTGCTCATCTGGGAGTGAGCTGATTTAGTTTTGCTTTCTCTATTTTTGGTGAGAAATAAACGTTTGTTGTGCTAAGGTTGATTTCTTTTTGTCCCCAATCATTCATTCACTTATTCATTCTACAGACTTTTGTTGACTAATTTCCATTTGCCAAGCATGGTGCTGGGTGCCAGTTGACTTGCACAGTAACCCCAGGTTCCACATGGCTGCTTAAAGGCTCTGGGGCCAAACAGTGGCTGAGCTGCACCTTTGGGCACAGCTGGCCAAGTGCTGGCAAGCCCAGCCTCCATCCTGAACAGTGCACCATTTATAGGAAATTTTAAAATTGCAGACACAATTATTTACACGCTGAGTTCCATATCTTCACGAGGGCTCAAGCTGTCAGCATTATATATCTCATTACAGCCATCGCTGGGCATGGAAAGGATTATTTTTCAAGGCTGTGAGTGCAAAACATCAATTAGTCATAGGAGAGAACAGTTAACTGGCATGCGTTCGAGATTTTGCACCTTTGGGAGGGAGGGGAAATGCATTTTCTTAATCTTTTATAGCTGAATCAAATGAAAAAGGAGACAACAAAACCACTCAATTGGGGTTAGTTGATTCTTTAATCAGCCTCTCAATTAACTGCAGATGCACACAGTGAACAGAGAACAGAGACAGCTAGGAAGGTGGCCTTTTCAATATGCCTGCAATATTCACTCGGAGAATTACTGCACTTGGGGAGAAGGCTACAGAAATCAATAGCAGCTTTCTCAGGCTTCAATTCCGGGAGCTGCAGCTGCCCTGGAAAAACTACCTTTCCTTGTGTCACTTTTGATTTCTTTCCTCAAACAGGAGAAAGGCCAGATTCAACAAACATTGACTGAGCCCCCACCAAGTGTGGAGCCCTGGGGTGTAGACTAGAAGGGTTGTTCAGTATAGAAAACTTGGTAAGGAGCTCTAACCCAGTGCTCTTCCTTGCTCCCATAGAGGAATGATTAAATGGAGTGGTTTGGATTTTGAGGAAATCTGAGAAATGTGAGTATAAATTGGGTATTACACAATGACAAGAGATTGCCATTAATTATATTGGCTATATTTTCAAAATGGTATTCTGGTTATCTAAGAAAAAGCCTACATATTTTTTAAAAGGTATCCCAAAGTCACAAAGGTAAAATGACACAATTCTGGAATTTGCTTTAACATTTTGCAGCCCAAACACAGTAGGAGGTAAGGAGATGAAACAAATGTGGCAAAAGTCATAGTTCCTGCTCAGCCTGGGTCAATGGGGCTTCCCTGTGCTATTTTCTTTACTTGTAGAGTTTGGAAATTTTCCTATTAGAAAGAATATGAAATGAGTGGCTTAATTTGAACACAGGTATATGTTTCTTATTGCATTGATAGGATTTTGGAGGCAGAGTCTTTGGGATGGCTAGTTCTTAAAAACTACGAGTGGCATTGTTAGATGTTATATGACTTATTAAAATATTTATTTATTTGGCTGCATCAAGTCTCAGTTGCGGCATGCAGGATCTTTAGTTGTGTCTTGTGGGATCTAGCTCCCTGACCGGGGATTGAACCCGGGCCCCCTGCATTGAGAGCTCAGAATCTTAGTCACCAGACCACTAGGGAAGACCCAGTCTTATGAGACTTTATGTTACTGTTTTAAGCAAATTCATAGTTCTAGAAACTCATTCCTGCAGCCAGCCACTTAAGAAATGCAGCCTTATTAGAGATATACAGGTGCAATGAATGCATGAATCACAGTATACTATTGCAATATTGGTGGGAGTGGAATGGGGATAGGAAACGACAAGTTTCCTTTTGACAAAAAGCTTCCTTTTTGGCATTTTTGCTAAATAAAGGGTAACACTGAGCCCAACCAGAAGTAGGGGCAAAGATGAGCTGTGACTACACCTTTGGATACAGTGGCAGTACCATAGCAATGGTTAGATCACAGGGTAATTAATCTAAAAGATCTCCAGGTTTAATGAGCGTGTTTGTAAACATAACATGGTAGTTCTTCGCTTAGGTAAGAAATTGGCATAAGAGTGAAAAAGTGAAAAACGCCTCTAGGTGACATGGAAGACGTTCCTCATGGTCCTTTATAGTGCTGTTTCCCCTTGGATTTGAAAGAGTGTTTATTGTTGCTTAAGGAAATGACTGAGCAGCTTCGTTTATCCAGCTGCAGCCTTCGGGAGTCTACAGCCGGATTATGAGGTGAGCTTTCTGGCACCTGAGTAACTAACACTGTGTCCTACAGGACCCTTTTTATCTCTGAGATGATCTCTCCCCAATACAACGTCTTGCTCAACTGGGATAGGTCTCTCCTGCGTGAAGATAGTGCCCCCGATCGGCCAGATGAACCCTGACCAATGGGCATCTGTAAAGTAGGCATGCGTCCTTAAAAATGAAATTCACCACGCTAGGACCTGGAGTTGGGTTGTAAACTACTTTTTGCCTGGGCCAATCTGGCAGGATATGCAAATGAAGTTTTTCTTTAACAAACTCCTGACTGTGATGGTGGAGGGGGAAAGTGGGTCCCCACAAGCACCCATGATATTAAGGATCATTTGTAAAACTACAAGCTGAGAAGCCTCCAAGTTTGATACAGAATTTAGGAACAGTAAACATTTTTCTTAGGTTCATTAAAGAAGGCTTGCATCTACATCTACATTTGAATATGATATTTAAGTTTTGAGAAATCATTGTCAAGCTTGTCAGCTGATAAAAATGATAGATCTGGCATTGACTGCATTGAACAGAGAGGTGGCCCCAGTAGTTGGCAGTGGCAAGCTGGGACCTAGCCTGTTAGGCACAGACGTGCTTGTCTTTACTGAGCTGATGTCATCCAGAAATGTGGACTCTGATGCCTGGTTTTGTAAATTATATCATGTTGCCTTCATCAACCTCTGTCATTTAGAGCTGTTTTCATGAGGGTTCTCTGGCCATTAAGAAGTTACACAAATCATATTTTAGAATGGGAAAAGGTGTTTGCCTGTTGTTTTTTTTTTTTAAGCCACAATAAAAAATGTGGCGAAGCTTTCAAAATTCCCATAATTTAAGATAAATTGTCCTTTTATAGCAAACGATTAGAAATGCTGCTCTGATTACATCTGAACAAGGAAGCATGTCCTGTGTGTTACCTTAGTGTTAGATGTATTCCATTGCTCACCTCTCCCTAGATAAATATTTTCTTTGAAAACTCAAAGCATTTAGCTGCCCCTTCTGTAGAAGGGTTTGTCTTATAGGAAATCCCTTCACTGTTTATTTAATCACCCTGTTCAAGGCTGCCAGGAGTTGCAATGTTTGCTCAATACCCTTTAAAGTTCAGTAGGGAGAAGACACCATATTTTTTTGAATAGTGAGATATCAGATGCTTGCTGAAGGATTATTACTATATTTTGTTACTTCTGTAAGTATATTCCCCTAAGGAGTTGTGTTTAAATAAGATCCACCTATATTCGGAAGATATCCAAGACCATTCTGACAATAAAAATTCTATTTTTTTGAGTAAAAAATTATTTTTATTTTTACCTATTTTTTAGCCACACCGAGTGGCTTGTAGGATCTTAATTCCCCGACCAGGGATTGAACCCATGCCCCCTGCATTGGAAACATGAAGTCTTAACCACTGGACCACTGGGGAAGTTCTGAAAATTTTCTTACTATTATTTTTTCTCCTTAACTTGTCCCCTCATTTGTGGAGTTTTACCTTACTACTAGTAGGCACCTTTTTCTTATAGCTATTTCTAAAAACTAATGGAATTTAAGTCTTTAGACACTTCTCCTTAGGATAAAATAATGTTTAAGTTGTATGTCATGGAAAGAACCATGTAAAATTCTTCAGGGTCAGTTCTCTGTATTAGTTTTAACCCTCGCCCCCTCAACCTCAAGAGATGCAGGAGATACCAATTCAATCCTTGGGTCTGGAAGATCCCCTGGAGGAGAAAATGGCAACCCACTCCAGTATTCTTGCCTAGAGAATCCCATAGACAGAGGAGCCTCATGGGCTACAGTCCATGGGGTTGCAAAGAGTTGGACAAGACTGAAACGACTGAGCACCCCAAGTGAAAGTCGCTCAGTCGCATCTGACTCTTTGCAACCCCATGAACTGTGATTCTCCAGGTGAGAATACTGGAGTGAGTAACCTTTCCCTTCTCCAGGGGATCTTCCAACCCAGGAATCGACCCAGGGTCTCCTGCATTGCAGGTGGATTCTTTACCAACTGAACTAGCAGGGAAGCCAGCCCCCGCCCCAAAGCTGTATTTTCCTGGAAGTTTCCAACCTACCTGAAAATAGCATTAATAGCTGTTTTTTTTTTTTTTTATTTGCAACTATATTTCAGCTAAAAAAATACTAACAAAATGAAAATGAAGGTACCACTGTAATAGTACCCTTTCTCCAAAGGATGTATTGTCCTGAGGGTCGTGTGGAGACTAGTCAATAATTCTCTGAATTCAGCTTCCTATATTTTTTTTGAAAGGAACTCAATGTAAAATAATAATCACAGTCTAAGAAATATTCTCAAAGAAAAATTTAACAATGCAAATAGGACTCATTCATAGGAAGCTTCTCTTTATTCCGAAAAGGTGACATTTTTCAAATCCTGATGTTTGAAAAACCTAACATGAGTTTTTATCTGTGTCTACATCACATTATGCATCCTGACTTAAATAGAAAAATATGTATTTCTTAGCTACACAAGGATAACATTTGCAAATATCCATAGCAGTGAATGTTCTAGTCAGTTGAGGTTATGTAGAAAGAGCCGGTGTCACGTGTACCAATATGCCAGCTATTCAATAACAACCCAGATTCAATTTCCTTCTGAATTAACATGATATTCATTAATTTGACAGTGTATCTATTGCTACTTCCAATGAAAACACATATACAAAAGACTCCTGGCTGCATTTTAAATGAAAACCTGCAGCACGTTAGAATCAATCATTTCTCTAATATTGGTAAATTCATTGTTTTTCTTTTATTTCAGAAATTTTACCCCACTTATAGCATGGCCTTTCCCTGTGAGTCTGCAGGCACATTGTTAATAAATGCTTTTGCAAATATGATTATGCAAAGAACAAATGAATATTGATTAAACTGAATAATGCATTATTTTCTAGGATAAGTATATTAAATTAACTCTCAGTGAACAAACAGCATGAATTAAACTAGTTAATTTTTTGAAGCTGTAACTAGCTTATTTTGCACTGCAATAAACATTCAGATTGAAGTTTAAGACAGCATTTGCACTGCTGTTTTCCTCTTTTTCCTTATAATTTAAAAGATGTGCATAAGTAATATAAGTTCTTTAAAGGAAAAAGAAGATACAGATTTGTTGAAAAAAGAAGAGAACACCTACAGCTTCATCACTGAGACACAATCATTGTTAGTGTCTGTGCTGTCTGGTTTCCTTGCCAATGGCACTGGGTTTTTCTTTTTAAATGTTTACTCCTTTTTGGCATTATGATCCAAACTTTAAAATTTGGTCTTCTCTTTTTTCTCCATGTTTTTGTGTTTCCTTAGATTGCAGGATACTTAATACTGAGCAAAATCAATCACAGAAAACAAATCAGTTCTTTTATAGCTTCAAACATTGTGTTTTAGGCTAATCTTGTTTGAGACTCTACTCCAGAGAATTTAAGGAAGTCTCTAAAAGGGTTTGTTTGTAGCATAAGAAGATAATAGATATTGAGGGTGGGGGTGGGGAAGGAGTTTGAATTGCCAAATGGTTTGTTGACAGATAATAGTAAGTATTCAATGCCTATTATTAATGTGATGTCAGATACTTGGCATGTGCCATCCTATTTCACCCTCACAACAATCTTGTGAGGTTGGTAATATTAGCTTCCTGATTTTCCAGTGGGTAAACAGAGGCTGACAGAAGTTGTTTTAACCCATATCGCCTAGCTAAGTAACAGTCTCACGTTTTGCATTTAGGCAGTCTGACCCTTGAGCCTGTGTTCAAAACCTATACCATGCATAGGGTAGAAGGATGTGATCCCATAAGGTATTTCCAAGGCCCTGAGCACGTTCTGGACAGGGCCTCCGATCTTTGGACAGGAAGAAGCCCTAAAGCACAGGCAACCACAGAAGGATATTGAAAGCACTATTGTCTCCAAAATCTACCCCTATAACTACTCCACCAGTTAATTATAAACCAGGATCAAATGCTACATTCTTCCTGCACCTCTCAGTCTTGAGACAAATCCCTTATGTCCACTTGAGACGATCCAAGCTCTCTCTCTCTCTGTGGCCCCCTCAACACCCTGCCCACCCCAGAAACATCGCATTTGTCTTCCTCCTGCCAGGCTGATGAAAGTGTGGCCTGAGAATGCCCTACTGGGACTTGCCAGTCCTACCACTCATCATGCAAAGCAGTAAGTGCTGCCAAGCGATTTGGAATGTCAGGTTAGGGGGTTCTGAAGAGAGGTGTGGTCTAAGCACATTCTGCCAAGCAAGGACATATTTCTATCAGATGCCCAAAGGACTATAGGCAAGAATCTTGGCCTCCCGGCAGAGGAAAATAAGCCACTTTCTATCGGTAGAAATTATTGTGGTTTCAACATGGGCTTAAGGTGGCAAAGGGAGGGAGGAAGGAAGTGGCAGGGTGCTTCCCCTGCATGCCCACCTGTCCCTGGGGGTGATTACAGCAGGAACAGGGCCGCCTGCTCTCCTCTGGACCCCTACCCCCTCCATGCTGCACTCCACAGTCAGTGCTCTTTCCCCAGCACCAATCTGATCACGTCCTGTCCCACTCAAAACCTCTCACTGTCTTCCCATTGAAGCTTCACCCGACACATGAGGCCCTCTTCCCAGGATTTCCCCTTATGCTCCACATCCTCTCACCCCAGGCCTTCAGACTAGCTGTCTCCTTGCCAGACACACTCTCTTCTTCCGTGTGTCCCTGCCCACCTGCCCCAAGCCTTTTCTACTTTCAGTTCTTGTTGTCAAGATTACTGCTTCCAGGAGCTCTCCCATGAGGGACTCCACCACCAGAGCCCATGACCAGATTTCTCTGTCCCCCAGTATCCTGCACTTCTCCTTCATGGCACTCGCCCCACTTTATAGTCATTTCTTATTTGGCATCTATATTCCTTGGACAAAAGCATCGATTCTTCGGTGCTCAGCCTTCTTCACAGTCCAACTCTCACATCCATACATGACCACTGGAAAAACCACAGCTTTGACTAGATGGACCTTAGTCGGCAAAGTAATGTCTCTGTTTTTAAATATGCTATCTAGGTTGCTCATAACTTTTCTCCCAAGGAGTAAGTGTCTTTTAATTTCATGGCTGCAGTCACCATCTGCAGTGATTTTGGAGCCCAGAAAAATAAAGTCTGACACTGTTTCCACTGTTTCCCCATCTATTTCCCATGAAGTGATGGGAGCAGATGCCATGATCTTCGTTTTCTGAATGTTGAGCTTTAAGGCAACTTTTTCACTCCTGTCTCTTATACACATCTCCATTTTGATCCACGNAGAAAAATAAAGTCTGACACCGTTTCCACTGTTTCCCCATCTACTTCCCATGAAGTGATGGGACCGGATGCCATGATCTTCATTTTCTGAATGTTGAGCTTTAAGCCAACTTTTTCACTCTCTCCTTTCATTTTCATCAAGAGGCTTTTTAGTTTCTCTTCACTTTCTGCCATAAGGGTGATGTCATCTGCATATATGGGGTTGTTGATATTTCTCCCGGCAATCTTGATTCCAGCTTGTGTTTCTTCCAGTCCAGCGTTTCTCATGATGTACTCTGCATAGAAGTTAAATAAGCAGGGTGACAATATACAGCCTTGACATACTCCTTTTCCTATTTGGGACCAGTCTGTTGTTCCATGTCCAGTTCTAACTGTTGCTTCTTGACCTGCATACAGGTTTCTCAAGAGGCAGGTCGGGTGGTCTGGTATTACCATCTCTCTCAGAATTTTCCACAGTTTATTGTGATCCACACAGTGAAAGGCTTTGGCATAGCCAATAAAGCAGAAATAGATGTTTTTCTGGAACTCTCTGGCTTTTTCCATGATCCAGTGGATGTTGACAATTTGATCGCTGGTTCCTCTGCCTTTTCTAAAACCAGCTTGAACAGAAGAGTTGACTCATTGGAAAAGACTGATTCTGAGAGGAATTGGAGGCAGGAGAAGAAGGGGACGACAGAGGATGAGATGGCTGGATGGCATCACTGACTCGATGGACATGAGTCTGAGTGAACTCTGGGAGTTGGTGATGGACAGGGAGGTCTGGCATGCTGCGATTCATGGGGTCGCAAAAAGTTGGACATGATTGAGCAACTGAACTGAACTGATTCCCTGGTGCTAGACCATTAGTTCAAGGAGGGCTGGGACTGGGTGTGTTTTTCTCATTCATGGAAAAAGGCAGAGATAAGAATGATCTGAAGTTAGTTATGACCTTATCTTTATGATCAGAAGTTAGTTAAGCACCAGGGCCTGAGATGGAAAGAAGTCCTTCTGGCTGGCTGGGACTTCATGACCAAAGGCATGGAGGCAAGAAATCACTGAATAGAGGCAGGGCTCTGCATGGAGTTCAATAGCCTCATGATATCAGCCTTACAGTAGGGAGTATAGGCTCTACTGTGTAAGTGTGTGTGTCTCCTTTTTTTTTCCTGAAGAAATCCATAATTTTGATCACAATCCCAAAAGGAATTAGGTGGAGGGATGTTAAGGGACAGAATTTCAGGAGGTGCACAGACTTCCCTCAAGCATATCCATGGGCTCCAGTTAAGACCCCGTTTTGGAGACCTGTGTTGCTACTAGCAGCTATAGACAACAGCTGAAATGAGGGCAGGGACTGTGTCTACTCTTCTCCCTCAACAAACCTCCAGTGCCTAGAATAGATATCTCAAATTTAACATGGCCTACTCCAACTCATGGGTCCCACAGCACACCCCTACCTGCCCCACCAACCTATTTCATCATCAGATTTCTCCTCCCCCGCCCCTAGTTCTTCCAAACCTTGATTCCTCACTTTTCACTTCTCCCTCCTCAACACTTCAGTGAATCCTGAATCTACTCACCTTGCTCCACCTCCAGGGTTGTCAGCTCCAATCAGAGCACAGTCTCCTCCTGTGAGAGAGACTTCTTTTTTCCTAACTGAAAGAAAAGTTATTATGAACTTTTTGGTCTTGAAAACATTTTACTGGCAAATGTATAAATGGATGGGCAATATTTTATGTCCCTCAAACCTTGAGTTAAACTTGGTGCCTCTAAGTGAAAGGATATTAGACAGCAATCTCGGAAGAGGACTTTTCTGCCCAGAGCACACCATCTTGGTATTGTTGCCTTAAAAAAAATTTTTTTACACGCTTTTTCCTGTTCATTTCCATGAAGGTTTATCACAGGACACTGAATATAGTTCCTTGTGCTATATAGTAGGACCTTGTTGTTTATCCATCCTGTATCTTGTAGCTTGCATCTGCTAATCCCAGACTCCCAATCCGCCCCTCCGCCAGCCTTCCCTCCCACTTGGCAACCACAAGTCGGTTCTCTTTGTCTGTGGAAACTGTTCCTCTTCTCCCTCTGCCTGGAAACTCTTCCCATCTATCTGGTGGTTATAGCTCAAAAACCTTCTCCTCCATCTCCACCTCCTTCTCCTCAGAAAGATCTTTCCTCTTTTATTGTCTTTCTAACATCTACTTCTAAGGGAAATTAGCTTGCCTAATACATTTCTTTGTAAGTTCATTTGTTTTCTCCCCTCTTTAGGATATACATATTCTCTAAGGGCAGGAATCTTGGTGGCTTTTGCTGTTGTTATTCATCTATGCATCCCCTTCCCCCAGAACAAGTCTAGCTATTTGTAGGTGTTCAATAAATATGTGTTGAGTAAATAAGTACATTTTGAAAACATTGTTGGGATACTGGAGTTAAAGACCATTGAGTGTGACTTTGAGCATGTCCTCAAACCTCTCTAGGCTCCACTTCGTCTGTAAAATGGGGTTAATCATAATTGTCCTTCCTTACAGGACTTCCCTGGTGGCTCAGATGGTAAAGAAGCCACCTGCAATGTGGGAGACCTGGGTTCAACCCCTGGGTTGGGAAGATCCCCTGGAGAATGGCATGGCAACCCACTCCAGTATTCTTGCCTAGAGAATCTAGTGGACAGAGGAGCCTGGTGGGCTACAGTCCATGGGGCTGCAAAGAGTCAACATGACTAAACTACTAAGCACAGAACAGGAATGTCATGAGTTGAAAGCTGATACCAATCTTGACTGTATGTTGCATTCTTGGAGGAAAGCAATCCTGAATACTGAGCACAGTAGGGTCATTCTACGTACTAGATCTCATGGATACCTGCACACTCTCAGAGGGCAGCCTGGGAGAATCAGGCTGCCCTCATAAGATCACCAGGAGACTGGTTCTGAAGTTAGCTTGGCCAATTGCCAGTTCTGTTAGGCAAGCCTGGAGAAGGCAATGGCATCCCACGCCAGTACTCTTGCCTGGAAAATCCCATGAATGGAGGAGCTTGGTGGGCTGCAGTCCATGGGGTCGCTGAGAGTCGGACGCGACTGAGCGACTCCACTTTCACTTTTTACTCTCTTGCATTGGAGAAGGAAATGGCAACCCACTCCAGTGTTCTTGCCTTGAAATCCCAGGGACGCGGGAGCCTGGTGGGCTGCCGTCTATGGGGTCACATAGCGTCGGACACGACTGAAGCGACGCAGCAGCAGCAGCAGCAGCAGCAGCAGCAGCAGCAGCCAGGCAAGCCTGTTCTCTGCTCAAAGCCCTGGCATCCTGTCTCTCTCTCCATCCATTCCTGTTGCCATTCTGCCTTGAGTAGGTAACCAGTTGGGTCTCTCAGGTCTTTCCTTTGGGCAGAGAGAAAAATGAAAACAGAAATACATATATTTCCCAATTTCCAGAGAGCTTTTACATCAATCTTGTTTAACATTCCCCAAAGCCTTCAAAAGTGGCTTCATCTCATTTTACTGGAGAGAAAGCTGAGGTCAGCGAGCTCGTGTGACACGCCCAAGGTCACAAAGGTGGAAAGCAGTGAAGCCAAGATCTACCAGGTCTGCCAATGGACTTGACATCACACAGCACTGGATTTCCTACGTGCTGCAGGGTTGGGCTCTTAGGTGAAGTTCCCATCTGGAGTCCCATCTCCCTCTGCAGACCCCTCCTTCTGTAGCTCCCAGGGTGACAGGGCCGCAGAGTGCTGGGGCCCTCAGGACAGTCACTGGGAAAGACAGCCTAAGGCTGCTGGCCACAGCAAGCTTGTGGACCCAGAGGCTAAAGTTAGAAGCAGGTCACAGCAGGCTTGAAGTACTATTTCCTCAGAGGCCTCTTAATATCTTTTAAATGAAATAAAGTGAGTCAGTATTTCTAGTAAACTGCCCTAAGCCATGAATTTTGTGGTTTCTACTTTTAGGCTGACTGCCAAGGCAGCCTAAAATGTGGTCACCAGCCAGAGGCCTGGCCAGTAGCTGCCCTTGGAAAGTTGCACAGGCCTGTGCAAACAATGAGGAGAGAGATAAGTAAGGTGAGCAAGAAGTGTGTGTGCACGTGTTCACAATCTCCCCTTTAGGACTCCACTGAGCTATTACATTTTTTCCAGTTGTGTTAGGGGAATCTAGTGAAAACTTGCAGTAACTAGAACCACATTTTGATTCCTCACAAGTTACTCAATGCCCCTTTGAGGTGGTTGGCTGGCCAGGAAACCTAGGGTTGAGATTGGCCCTCGGCAATGACAGTTTGGGGTCCTCTCCCCTTTCCCTGCTTTTCCAGGTGTGCTCTCAAGAGTCGCCCTTCCTCAGGTGGCAGCACCATCTCCATCAGTTGGGCTGCACCCATGTGCTCTGTGGCCCCATCTTCCCTGAGCCCCGCAGCTCCAGCCCTCATCTTGCCTGCTGTCTTGCTCTCCAGACCTCCTGAGTCTTATGAAAACTCAATTCCCCTTTGATCTGGCAGCTGGTGGACTTCCCCTCACAACTTCCAAGCCACTTCTGGGAAGTCTTCAGAGCCTCCTTTACCCTCCCTAAGTCTTATCCAGACTAGGTGGGAGTTCCTGCTCTCTGCTTCCTGAAGGCTATGGACCTCCCACCAGGGACTGTCATTGTCCCATTGCTTGACCATTTCCTGGGCAGGACAGAGAGTTCTCGAAGGGCTGTGGTTCTTCTCCCTGCTTCTGGGGCCTAGCACAGAGTGGATTGTCAGTAAATAGTCCTTCATCGAATCCAGGAATGCATGCAGGAAAACATCTCTCTGTGGGACATTTGGGAAGTGTAGTGTTTTGAGACTAGCTGTCGAACAAGGGGTGGTATTTGTATTCCCTTGCTTGCATGCTAAGTTGATTCAGTCATGTCCAACTCTTAGCAATCCCATGGACTGTAGCCTGTCAGGCTCCTCTGTCCATGGGATTCTCCAGGTAAGAATATTGGAGTGGGTTGCCATGCCCTCCTCCGGAGCATCTTCCTGACACAGGCATTGAACCTGCATCTCTTAAGTCTCCTGCATTGGCAGGTGGGTTCTTTACCACCTGGGAAGCCCTTGTATTTCCTTAGCACTGGTCATCCTTCTGTAATCCCACTTGCTTGTCTTGCTCCTCCAAGAGATGACTCTGAATTCTGTGATGGAGGATTTTCTTCACCTTGTACTACACCACCTGGACAATGATGCTTAATAAATATTTGATGAATGAATGAATGAACAGGAGTAGGAGTTAGACACAGAGGACCCCACACAGCAGTGCCACAATCACATTCAGTGAAGGCTTGCTGTGTGTTCACGTCAGTGCCTCAGACTTTTAGCATTAATTGCAAACTGTCCAATCTCTGGGGCTTAACCCCAAGCAGCCTGAAGTCTCGAAACTCAGAAAAGACACTGGTAGCCCACCTCATTGCCCATGACCCACTCTGACTGGATCATTTGCTGGGAAATTTAAATCTAAGCACCAAAATCTTAGGTCTTAAAGCTAACATTGGAAGTGAGAGTGGGGATTGGATTTTTTGTTCATTTTATTTTTATTTGTTTATTTATATTTATTTATAATTTATTTTTATTTCATCATTGAATTCCATGTCTCTGAAGCCTGCTGACTTTTCACACCTGGAGTTTGACAATCTCTGTTTTTATCTAGCAAACTGGCTTAATTTCAGTCCCCATGGAGGATTTAAGAAAGTCGTACTCCAAGGACAGATTGCTGAGAGGCAGGGAGTTTGGCCCAGAGAACAAATAAAAATGAGGAATAAATGGAAAGGTATAACTCTGGCAGGTCTCAGGGACTTCTGTGTTTGCAGAAGTTACATTGAGGACAGGAGAGCAAAGTGGTTAGTGGCAAAGCTTCAGGATTTATACACATCGAGGACCTTACTTTGACATGTACAGTCTGTGTGTCTTTGGACAAATAAAAAAACTTCTCAATGCCTTGATTCCTTTATATGTAAATTGTAGATGATAATAAAAGCTGCTTCACAGAGTTGTATTATTGGTGAATTCAAATAGTGCATGTAAACAACTTAGCACATGGTCTAAGTGTACAATAAAATTAGCTATCATTATCTTAGAATGAAAATCCTTATGTTACAATGAGGTCAGCCTTGTGCAATCAGGCTCTGTGGCTTGGAGAGGCTAACAAGGTCTCTTAGAACAGGCTTAATTTTTCGATTGCTGTCTGCTCCACATTCTGCCAAAGGGAGAAGTGTAAGATTACATAATAGATTTGAGAATAGCCAGGGAAGAAAGATTTGTAAAATCTTACTGAAACATAGAAACCTATAGGTCCATTTTTAAATAAATAAGTAAACAAGGAGAAGGAAAAGCTTCTTCTTGCATAAAAAATCAGCTAATAAATGTTTAAGGGATGACTGAATTAGAAAAAAAAATCACCATTTGGCAACCGTCATAGTAATAATTAATTTAGCAAGAAACATCAATGGACGTTAAAATTAGTGGGTGAAAGTTGATGAGGAGTGGGATATTGACTTAGTCTCAGAGTACCTCCCCTCCCCACAGAATACTTATTAATTACAAAGGGAATAATTTTACTGTGCAGAAGGCTGGCAAATCCTGCCACCTTAATGAAGTGATCAAAGTGAACAGCCTTAGTAATGGGACAAATTGAAATCACGGGCCACCTGATAGGAGGCAATGAGAACATAGCATTGCTTCTGTGCTATGCCTGCAAAAGACGCAGAACTGGAATCTAATCATGAGGAAACCGCAGATAAACTGAAACTAAGGGACTCTATAAAAGAAAGGGTGTGTAGTCTTCAAAAATGTCAAGATCATGAAAAACAAGAAAGGACTGAGGAACCATTCCAGACTGAAGGAGACTAAAAAGACAAGGAAATTAAATGCTACTCATGATCTTGGATTGGATCCCTTTGCTATAAAGGACATTCATTGTTGGTGACTATGGAGAAACTTGGGGTTTAGGGATTAGATGGTAGTGATGCATCAGCGTTAACCTCCTGGGTTGAATGATTTTATTGTGGTTATATGGAGAATGTCCCTCTTTGTAGGAAAATACACCAAAGCATTCAGGGGTGATAAGCATCAGGTTGACAGCTGACCATCAAATTAATGACAAGTATGTGTATGTGTTTATTTGCTCATAAGATTAGTATGTTTTGGTACATTTCGAGTTGAAAGTTGTTGGAATAAAATAGAAAAATTCAGAACAAAACCACAAAAGCAGGAATTTTGCTTGTTTTTGTTTGCAGGGCTGAAAGAGTGCTTTGTGCAAGGTGGGCACTCCCTGAAGAGTTGTTGAATGAATGAATGTGGTTCTAAATTTGTAGGGCAAAAAAGTAAATCCTCAGGGAAATTATTTCCTTTTTTCTCCCCCCAAAGCCTCAATTTGTTTTTCTCCCTACAGGAGACCATGCTTATAACTCTAGGCCAACCTGATCATGGAGATTGCTCTGTGGGAAGCTGCAAAATGCCTTGCAATGATGACAGATGGTTCTGCCCAGAGGCCTATGTTACGGGAGATTCTTGAGCTTTCCTTCTAAAGTTGCCTTAGCTCTTTACATGGATCTGGCTTTGCCACACAGGTAGTATCCTGGGGTGGTGAAGTGTGTGGTAACTGGAGCCAAACTGCCCATGTTGGTTTGAACCATGGCTCTACCACTCACCAGATATGTGATCTTGGACAAGCTACTTAACCTCTGACTCTTGGTTTCCTCAGTTATAAAATAGAAATAAGAAAAATACCGATATTACAAGGTTGTTGTGAGGATTAAACCAGTATATGTACAGAGAGACAGAGTGCACACTCTAGAAATGCTTGCAATTACTCCACTTTACTGGGAGCTTGTTAAAGCTCAGCCTTGGGCATAATTTAGGGCTTCCCTTGTGGCTCAGATGGTAAAGCGTCTGCCTACAATGTGGGAGACCTGAGCTCGATCCCTGGATCGGGAAAATCCTCTGAAGAAGGAAATGGTAACCCACTCCTGTACTCTAGCCTGGAAAAACCCATGGATAGAGGAGCGTGGTAGGCTACAGTCCATGGGTTGCAAAGAGTCAGACATGACTGAGCGACTTCACTTTCACTTTGGGGATAATTTACCTCAGAGTGTTCTCTCAGACTGCCTTGGCTCTTCCATCATCAATGTGTCCTGCTTACCTGGGTTTCAGGGGCTATGTCCAAAGGAACCTCATTCCATAGTTCATCAGGCACTCTATCTATCAGATCTAGGCCCTTAAATCTATTTCTCACTTCCACTGTATAATCATAAGGATTTGATTTAGGTCATACCTGAATGGTCTAGAGGTTTTCCCTACTTTCTTCAATTTAAGCCTGAATTTGGCAATAAGGAGCTCATGATCTGAGCTATAGTCAGCTCCTGGTCTTGTTTTTGTTGAGTGTATAGAGCTTCTCCATCTTTGGCTGCAAAGAGTATAATCAATCTGATTTCGGTGTTGCCAGTCTGGTGATGTCCATGTGTAGAATCTTCTCTNGTCATACCTGAATGGTCTAGAGGTTTTCCCTACTTTCTTCAATTTAAGCCTGAATTTGGCAATAAGGAGCTCATGATCTGAGCTATAGTCAGCTCCTGGTCTTGTTTTTGTTGAGTGTATAGAGCTTCTCCATCTTTGGCTGCAAAGAGTATAATCAATCTGATTTCGGTGTTGCCAGTCTGGTGATGTCCATGTGTAGAATCTTCTCTTGTGGTGTTGGAAGAGGGTGTTTGCTATGACCAGTGCATTTTCTTGGCAAAACTCTATTAGTCTTTGACCTGCTTCATTCTGCATTCCAAGGCCAAATTTTCCTGTTACTCCAGGTGTTTCTTGACTTCCTACTTTTGCATTCCAGTCCCCTATAATGAAANGTTTGCCATTCCCTTCTCCAGCGGACCACATTCTGTCAGACCTCTCCACCATGACCCGCCCGTCTTGGGCTGACCCGCTGGCATGGCTTAGTCTCATTGAATTAGACAAGGGTGTGGTCCTAGTGTGATTAGATTGACTAGTTTTCTGTGAGTATGGTTAAGAGGATGCTATTCTAGAAAATACAGAGGACCTCCCTGGCAGTCCAGTGGTTAAGACTCCATGCTTCCAATGCAAGGATCACAGGTTCAATGCCCAGTCAGGGAACTAAGATTCCATATGCCACTCGGTGTGGCCAAAAAATAAAAAAACAAATGAAGAAAATACAGAGGTGCAGTGGACAGAGAAAAAGATGGGAAAGAAGTCAGAAAAGCTATAGAAAAAGGAATTGGAACACACAGGAATCTAAATGGCTGGATACTATAAGTCAGTACAACTGGAAATGTAATGCTCATTTCCTCAACAATTGCCTTTAAGTAAAAAAGCTTCACACTATTTAAAAAAAAAGAACCCAAACCAAAAAAAGAAGAAGAAATAATTCAAATCCAGGAATATAACTATATGTTTTGCAGCCACTCACTCCCACCTCCCACATGCTAACCTCATACTAGTTTAGTTTCCCCACATTATTTTTTTTCAGGTTGAAAAGCATTTTTAAATCTAAAGAGCAAAAAAAAAAAAAAAAAAAAAAGAAAAAAATAG
>SJYA01003390.1:1286039-1299968 GCA_006410615.1 Neotragus moschatus
GATTTGGGGGAGGGTGGAGGATACAGCTGTCGGGTGGGGGTGGGGAGATGCAGGGGGCCATTCCAGGGATGAAGGGAGGAGGAGGGGAGGGGAAGGCCGGCCCTCTTCGCCGGGATTGCTGCGGAAAGCAGGCAAACCCTGCCAATTTTGCCTCTGGTCCCCTCCCCCAACGCGTGTATCCAGGGCGGAAAAGAGCGAATAGAAAAAAACCAGCCTGAGGGAAGGCACTGGGCTTTAGACGCTGGCTGCGCGCGCACATCTGGGTCTTCCCTCGCCAAGATCTTAGCACTGGCCTGCTGAGTTGCTGCTTTCTACTTTTCTGATTGTGAGTCTTACGCGTATATAAAACAATTTACTTTTGTCTCTTAACTTAGGGACCTCTCTGGAAATACCAAACATCCCAGGAAATATATTGGCCTTTAGAGGAGGGACGGGGGATTCAGCCAAACAACTGTAAGTGAATTTTTAATCTGATCTGGCTGCCATAAGTTATGTTGGCCTTGGAAGAGAAGCGGGGTGAGGGGGCGGGGAATTTATCTGTTTCTGTTGAAGGCTTTTTCAGAAGGGGCTCTGGAGGCATGTAGTAATGGTGTGTAAGTTTCCCACCTGGTTTTGCAGACTAGGATTTCAGAATAGTCGGGTTATTGCCATAATACAGGAAGAGATAAACAAGACACCTGGACAAAGAGCCAGTTGTCTAAAGCGTCTGGGAAGTGATCTGCAATAAATAGAAAGGTCACCATATTTCATAATTTTTCTCTTTTTCTTTCAGCTGAAATAGAGATGCAAGGTAGTGGGAAAAAAACCATATTGGTCTCAGTGAGTGACAGACCTACTGCTGTTCGTTATAGAGCTGAAGAACTGGAGCTGACAAACATTCAGGACGCAGCTTTCATTCTCAGTAGTTAGGTTCACCAATAATTTAAAATTCAATGACATATTTTAATATTCTCGGTTATATTTTCTGGTAATTTGGTTACCTTTATTAATGTAAATCCTGTTTTATCAAAAAGGAGGAGAAAATTGTAATATGTATAAGTACTTAAGTATGCAAACACGAAGGAGGCGTTTGATGGTGATGGATATGCAGGTTAACCCTGTGAATGCCAAGTTGAATGTGTTATGTAACCACTATATCTCAAAATATTTCAATACCCACATGTATACATTTTAAAAAGTAGAGGTGCAATTTACATAACAAAATTAACCATTTACACTTGAACAATTCAGTGATATTTAGTACATTCACAATGCTGTACAGCTACCACTGCTATCGAGTTATAAAACAGGTTCATTGAAGACCGTGATGATTGTCACACAATGACGTAGATGTACTTATTACACTTGAATTGTACACTTTAAAATGGTTAAGATGCTAAGTCTTTTTTAAAAAATTAACTTATTTTCACTATGAAATTCAATCCTAATTCAATCATACAAAAATACCTACTAAAAAAAAACACACAGAAAATGCAAACCAAACCAAACCAACCAACAAAAAGATGTTCATCAACCCCAAATAAAACCTTGTACCCGGTAAATCATGACTCCCCATTCTGCCCCACTCCAAGCCCCTGGCAGATCTTTTTATTGGTGCTGGTATTTCTTAAAAACAAGTATTTTCCTCAGCAGCAAAATTTTTGTCTGCTACTATTTCCTTAAAATCTATGTCATCACATTCTATTCCATACATCCAACTACAGATACAAAGAGGGGATAAACGACATAATCTGCTTATTTGTATTTGTTCTAGAAGCCAATAGAAGGTTTCCAGATTGGTATTTGCAACATGGGTCTTTTTAATGAGCGGGTGGATCCCTGGGCAACACATACAAATACTTTGTTAGTCATTGTGGGAGGGACATGAGTTTGAGGCAACAGTTAATCTTGCTCTCATCAATAGAAAGTGGATTAGCATGGTATTTTCTCTTTTGAAATGTAATTCATAAAGTTTAACAAAGCAATAGTTATCATCAACCTTTTGGGAAAAAGAGTGCTAAGATGAGTTTTTTACAAACCATTTGTTTCTGGGCATCAAAACTGTGCCCTGAATTCACAATTATGGAAAAACTTTGTGAATAGCTTACAATTGTCAGAGTCCCATCTCCTTGGTCTTGTGTGTGCTGACGCATTCATTTATTTCACAGGGTTCACCACAAAGACGAAAGGAAATATGACTGCGGCTAAAGAATTTTAATCAAAATGGAAGCTACCATTCATGTAACTAGGACCACAGGGTTCGAGGCCATTGGAGAAGCTATTTCTGTAAGATGGCAGCAAGAGGTCAGGACTGGCCCAGAGTTGTGAGCTCAGACAGATTTTTGAACCCTATCCACCACCGTGGATTAATGGGAATGAAAGGAGCAAAGAATATGTTGGTGAACAAAAACATGGGTGGTCAGTTCTGTAGTTCAACTTTCTGCTTTATTCTATTTGAAGAATGATAACTTTCAAAAGAGTTAGCTGATTTTGACCTGTGATGTTAGCAAAAGTGAGTTAGCAAAAGGCATATTTTACATTTAATGTTCAGATTAGTTTGTCATGAGGGGAAAACAAAAAGTGTCGCTTAGAGAAATTCCATTCCTCCTAATACATTCTTCCAATGAAACCTATTTCCTTTTTCCCCCCACTATCGACATTTTGGGCTGCATAGTGAGTTAGTATCTATGACAGCGTGAAAGTGTTAGTCACTCAGACATGTCTCTTTGTGACCCCATGGACTGTAGCCCACCAGGCTCCTCTGTCCATGGAATTCTCCAGGCAAGAATACTGGAATGGGTTGCCATTTCCTTCTCCAAGTATTTATGAGCTAGGTACTATTATTATTTTCATTTTATGGAGGGGAGAAATTGAGGTATGGAAACCTTACATAAATTGCCCAAAGTCACAGAGCTAATAAGTGCAAGCCAGAATTCAAGTCGAGGCAGACTGACTCCAGAGCCCAGACTCTTAACCACTCCACTACCTTGCCTCAGTTCAGTTCAGTTCAGTTGACTTTTTGAGACCCCATGGACTGCAGCACACCAGGCTTCCCGGTCCATCACCAACTCCCAGAGTTTACTCAGACTCATGTCCATCACCTCAGTGATGCCGTCTAACCATCTCATCCTCTGTTGTCCTCTTCTCCTCCTGCCTTCAATCTTTCCCAGCATCAGAGTCTTTTCCAATAAGTCAGTTCTTTGCATCAGGTGGCCAAAGTATTGTAGGGCATGGAGAAAGCAAGAGTGAGTGTGGGGTGTGAGGAGGCTGGTTTGAGGGGACAAAATGGGGCCAATCCCCATGAGGATTGTGTAGTTCTCAGGAAGGAATTTATCTTTATCCTTAATGGGAGGGGAACCCCTGAACTGTTTTGAGCAGAGGAGTGACGTGATCTGGTTTACATTTTCACAAGATCACTCTGGCTTCTTGTTGAGGACAGACTGTAGGAGTAAAGGGTGGAGTCAGCCAGACCAGCTAGAGGCTACTACAGTTATTCAGGTGGGAGATGAGGGAGATTGCAACTAGGATGGTGGTGATGGAGAGGAATGGAGGGATTTAGTAAATATGTTGGAGATAGCACTTATGTGACATACTGGTGGTGTCAGACTTGGAAAGGTTAGGTGGAAAAGAGAGGAATAAGTCAGACATGATTGATAGGTTTCTATTGAGCAACTAGATAAATGGTGGTACTTAGCTTATTCCCTGTTCTTTACTCATGTGGATTCTGGGTGCCATCTTGCCTTCCTGACCTCTAGGAACTATTCAGCCATTACCTATTATTCTTCTCTGGAGCAAATGTCAATGCTTTATATCCAGAATGCTCAGAATGCCCCAGGTTCTCCCTACTCAGTCCTAGTGTTCAGTATGAACCAACACCTAGCTCAGAGCCAGTTTGCATGGCAAGTATCAGCGGTTAACACCATTGAGAGTTCTCAGGTCACCCCTAAGACATTATAGATTGAATCCCCCAGGTAACTCCATTTCTGATGCATAGCAGTATGGAATAAAGAAAAGATAGTATAGCATGGAAGATGAGATCACTGGCTCTGGAGTCAGATACATATTCAGAGTCCTACCCCACCATTGATTATCTGTATGATCTTAGGCAAGTTACCTAAACTTTCAAAGCTCCAGTGTCCTCATCTGTAAAATGGGTATAATATTATATTTTCCATTATTAAATGAAAGAATGTATGTAAAGTGCTAATTATAAGTATCTGCCACATCAGTATGTTAAAATTGATCTTTATTATTGTTTTATTTATATTTCTTATTTTTATATTCAGTTCAGTTCAGTTTCTCAGTCGTGTCTGATTCTTTGTGACCCCATGAACTGCTGCACGCCAGGCCTCCCTGTCCTTCACCAATTCCAGGAGCTTACTTAAACTCATGTCCATTGAGTTGGTGCTGCCATCCAATCATCTCATCCTCTGTCGTCCCCTTCTCCTCTCACCTTCAGTCTTTCCCAGCATCAGGGTCTTTTCCAATGACTCAGCTCTTCGCATCAGGTGGCCAAAGTATTGGAGTTTCAGCTTTAGCATCAGTCTTTCCAATGAATATTCAGTACTGATTTCTTTTAGGATGGACTGGTTGGATCTCCTTGCAGTCCAAGGGACTCTCAAGAGTCTTCTCCAACACCACAGTTCAAAAGCATCAGTTCTTTGGTGCTCAGCTTTCTTTATAGTCCAACTCTCACATCCATACATGACTACTGGAAAAACCATAGGTTTGACTAGACAGACCTTTTTTGGCAGTATTATTTTTCACATACCAGTTTTAGTTCTGCCCAGGAAGCAATATAAATATGACTCCTCTTCCCCAAGGTGGAATTTAGCATCTGTGAAGAATTTCCACCTTACTGAATGTACCCTTCTAAGAAATGTCTGACTTTGATTTGTTCATGGGGTGAAACATTTCCAGATCTCTCTACATCCTTAGCTTCTTCATAGGAATATTGTGAAGAATGAATGAGGTAATGTTAGTGAAAAGACCTTGTGAACTGTGGAAGAGCTAAAAAATATTTTTATTCTTTAAAACATATGTATGATATATAATAATGTTATCCTAATTTGCATATGAAAAATCAGGGCACCAAAATTCAACTGAAACAAATCATGAATTTCTAAATTTTTATCTTATGTTCTTCAAAAAAGAAAGCTGGAAATCCATTGTGAGCAAAGATAACTGCATTATAAGAAAGGAGTTTAAATGTATGGTTAATTCCCAGGATATATATGCTGTGGTTTGAAATGTTTATTAGCTAGCCTACAATTCAACCTTGACATGCAGTGTATAAATACCATACTTAATTCTAGATTTACAAATTTAACTCATCTCTATAACACAGGAGATGAAAGAGAACATGGAATGCTTTTGTGCCAGGTTCTGTGCTAAATCACATATTTATCTTCTAAAAATCAAAGTAAATATATATCACCAATTAAAAGATGAATATATATGTTATACCTATTAGTTAAAATTGTTCAAAATTCAGAATTATTTGTGACCAAAAATCCACATTTTAATTTAAAAATATAAAATTGTGAAATGAAATAGGTCTGGTGTTTCTTTCATCAAGGTCTGAAAGTCTTAGAAATGTTTGAGGTTTTACTTCATCATCAGAGTTGATGAAATACCCTTCTACTTTGTACAAAAAAGCTTCAACATTCTTTGTATTATGGAAGTGGTTCCAAAAGGAGCCACTTTTTTTGGTATTTACTAGCTCTATAAATTAAATTTGGCAAAGTATTAACAACTGGTGAATTTAGGTGAAGGCTATAGTCTTTAAAATTTTTTGTAGATTTAAAATTTCCAAAATGAAAAGTTAGGAAAACATATTTTTAAAAAATGCTTTCATGAGTGGTAAAGATTTCATTGCATATTGAAATAATTAAAAACTAATACAGAAATAAAATAGAAATTATTTGGCAAAAATACAGAGTAGATTTATTTTGAAATGTATTGGTTTATAATTAACCTAAATAATATTTGGAAAATGCATTTTAAATACATTTTAAATGCATATTAAACTGCTTATTTTACTTCTTTTAAAAACACTTACTATCTCTTGGCTTCTGCAGTCATTCCTTCCACAGATATTTATTGAGAACCTCCACCATGGCTAGTAGTTGTCTAGATGCTATGTGAGATACAAAGATCTATAGGACATGGCCTGTGCCCTCAAGGAATTTACAAGCTAGAAGTAGTATCATATTCTTCAAAAAGCTTCCACAGTGTAAACAGAAACTATAAGCTTATAAAAGAAAGCAAGCAAATCTACTCCAGAAGTCCACTTGGCAATATCACCACCCTGATCCTGCAGTTGATGTCTTTTTGTAAGGCAGTAGTCACTAAGTTGTGTCTGACTTTTACGACCCCATGGACTGTAGCCCAGCCAGGCTCCTCTCTCCATGGGACTTCCCAGGCAAGAATATCAGAGTAGATTACCATTTCCTTCTCCAGGGGATCTTCCCCACATCTCTTGTGTCTCCTGCATTGCAAGAGCCACTGGGGAAACTCTCTCTCTAAGGCAGAGATGGTGCTTATCATTGCTTCTTCATCCTCTTTGTCCTCTTGCTCTGCTTCCTCTTCCTTCACTTCCACTTTCTTCTTCCTTTTTCTTCATTGTTCACATCATCACATTTTCATTCATAGGTTTTCAGTGCTTACAAATAATTTTCGATCCTCAAAGTTATTTATTGTCTTTATGCTTTTAAATTGTAGGAAGGACAGAAGCATAAACTATAATTGACCTAGGAATATTGAGGGAAAAGTAAATAAAATAATAAAAACATTAGCTTCACATGATCAGTGCTTTTCTCATTAAATAATGTTTTACTACTTTAGGTAAATTTATCCAATGAGACATTAGAGCATCTTTTAATGCCCCATAATAGAGAACTTTCCTGTGAAAAGAGTACTTCCTTTATGGTTTCCATTTCCTGCTCTCTTGGGTTCCTGCCTTAGCTCTTTTTTATGAAGATACTGTACAGTATCTCAAAAATAAGGATTGAGAGATGTGACTTTGCATATCAGCAACAATTCCCACAGAATATGATTTCTTTCTTTGGCTTGCCTCTTTTCACTGCTCTGGAACTTTTTTTGATTGCAAAGGAAACAAAATGATCAAATGCCTGCTTGATAGTGTTTGCATTTAACTATAGAAGTATGTTCACTTTATGTCAGCAAAACATGGAGGTCTGTGAACAACAGCAACAATAGAGGTGATGAGGGGAAGCCTGATTACAAGATTCAAAGCTGAGGACTTTTTAAGGAAGGAAGGAAGGAAGAGACTAGCAACGAGAAGCAAAAGGACTTCTACTCCATCTCTTTACAAACCTTGGGGATCTTTCTGTGTCAACTAGTAGAGAACTACTTTATTCTATTAATCTGCTGCTTACTATTCCATAATGTGGGCAGGTCATAATTTAGTTAACCTTTCAAACATCTAATGGATATTTAGATTATTTCTAATTTTTTTGATATCACATACAATCTCATGCAGTTTTTTACTATGGTTTTTATACAGAAAGAACTTGTTGCTCCCTACAAGGGGGCAAAAAGTGAAGGCTCTTTTGTATTTTATCTTGTGCTTCAAAATCACAGAATGTCAGAAGTGAAAGGGGGTTTAGACGTTTTCGTTTCTCTAGTACCTCTCAAGTCACTAGTACCTCCTCTCCCATCCTCATTCTCAGCTAATGATCCTGTTTCCTATTTCCTTGAGAGAAGAGATCAGCAAAGATCATCCACAAGTTGCCAGTACCATGTGTACATATCTACCTGGAGTTTCGGTACCCCTGGACTTGTCCTTGTCTCCAGATATTATGGATGAGCCATTATGCTACTGGCTAAGGAGGAGACACCCTCTAGTATACAGTAGTTCTACTTTTCTTGCATACTCAAAGACACAAGCTTAACAATTCTTCCCTCTCTCTTCTGTGTCATTTAAATTTCTCTCTCTAATGGATCATTCCTGTTACCATACAATCATGTTGTTATTTCTCGTATCTTAAAAACGGATACTCTTTCCTGATCCTATTCCGCCTCTATACACTGTTCCACTTCTCTGCTCCCTTCTGCAGCAAAATTCCTCAAAAGAGTAGTCTATACTTATGAATTTTAATTCTTCTTTCACTATGTTTTGAACCTGATTCACTGACTTTTGTCCCTACGACTCTGCCCAAATTGCTTTTACCAAGGTCACAGGGAATTCAACCAAGAGTGGTTTTGTATCCTCATCGTTTCTTGACCTAGCAGCAGCATTTGGCACATTGATCGCTTCCTCTTACCTTGACACTTCCACCTTGGGTTCCAGGATACCACTCATATGATGTCCCCTCTCTCACTCTTAACATTGGTAATTTGTGGGGTGTTTTCCTTCTTCCTGGTCAGTCTATAATATAGAAATCAACTTATCAGTTTTATTGAACTTACCAGTGAACCCGGCTTCAGAGAGTAAAGAATCTGCCTGCAATGCAGGAGACCTGGGTTCGATTCCTGGGTTGGGAAGATCCCTTGGAGAAGGAAATGGACATCCACTCCAGTATTCTTGCCTGGAGAATCCCATGGAAAGAGGAGCCTGGTGGGCTACAGTACACAGGGTCGCAATGAGTTGGACACGACTGAGCGACTAACACACACTATCAGTGAACCAGTATTTGTTTTTATTGATTTTCTCTATTGTTTTTCTACTTCCTATTTCATTGACTTCTGCTTTTTTTCTACTTTGGGTTTTCTTTGTATTTCTTTTTTTAATCTTCTTAAGGTGCAAATTGAGGTCATTCATTGTCTTCCTTTTCTAATGTAGATGTTTCATTCCATACATTTCACTGCAAGTATTGCTTTAACTGACATCCCATAAATTCTGTTTTATTGCATTTTAATTTTTATTCAATGTAAAAAAATTTAATGTTTCTTTGGATTACTTTCTGTGACCCATGGGATATCCAGAAGTATGAGGGTTTGGCTTTGTTTTAGTTTCCAAATATTTGGGAATTTTCCAGTTAACTTTCTGTGACATAGTTTCCATTTTAATTCCACTAAGTCAAGGAACAGACTGCCAATCAAAAACACAATGAGATATCACTTCATACTGGTCAGAATGGCTATCATCATAAAGAACACAAATAACAAATGTTGCTGAGGATGTGGAGAAAAGGGAACCTTCCTACACTATTGGTGGGAATGTAAATCGGAGCAGCCACTGTGGAAAACAGTATGGTAGTTTCTCAAAAAACTAAAAATAGAACAACCATATGACCCAGCAATTTCTCTTATATATCCTAAAAAACCAGAAACACTAATTTGAAAAGATACATGCACCCCATTGTTCATAGCAGAGTTGTTCATAATTGCCAAGGTGTGGAAGCAACATAAGTGTCCATCAACAGATGAGTGGATAAAGAAGATGTGGTACATATATACAATGGAATACTACTCAGCCATAAAAAGAATGAAGTTTTGCCATTTGCAGCAACATGGATGGATCTTATGGGCATTATGCTAAGTGAGATAAGTCAGACGGAGAAAGACAAATACTTTATGATATCACTCACATATGGAATCTAAAATGTACAACAAACTAGTGAATAAAACAAAAAAGAAGCAGACTCACTGATATAGAGAACAAACTAGTGGTTACCAGTGGGGAGTGGGAATGGGGGAGGGGCTTATAGGGGTGGAGGAGAAGGAGGTACACACTATTGGGTGTAAGATAGGTTGAAAGATATATTGTACAACACTTTGTGTTGAGTGAGGGTTTGGCTTTGTTTTAGTTTCCAAATATTTGGGAATTTCCCAGTTAACTCTCTGTGACATAGTTTCCATTCTAATTCCACTAAGTCAAGGAACAGACTGCCGATCAAAACCACAATGAGGCAACATTTTGTAATAACTGTAGATGGAAATTAACCTTTCACAATTTTTTTAAAAAATTAAAAAATAGAAAAACAATTAGATGTTATTATGGGATTATATGAGACGTGTGTTCAACTTTTTGAAAATTGTAAAGTACTATAGAATTTAAAGAATCTTGCATTTAATAAAAAAATTACTGACACTTGTTTTAGGGCCTAGAATGTGATATATGTTGCTAAATATTCCATATCACATGAAAAGATTGTGCATTCTGCTGTTCTTGGGTAAAGTACAATAATGTCATTTAGGTCAAGGTAGTTCACAGTGTTTTTCTAAACTACTGTATCTTTGCTGCTTTTCTCTTCACTTTTTATATCAGTTATTGAGGGAAGGTTGTTGAAATCTCTAACCATCATTATAGGTTTCTCTATTTCTCCTTGCAGTTCTATCCTTCTCCAACTTTCTCCTCATTCTTTTTCAAAATTATCTTGACTATTTTTGATCAGTTATTCTTACATATGGACTGTAGATTAGCTTATTGAGTGCTATGAAAAACCCATGTTTGGAATCTATTTAACTTCTAGATTATTTGGGAGAAGGAATTCTTATCTTTATGATACCATGTCTTCTTATCCATGAATATGGTATGTTGCTCTGTTGATTTAGGTCTTCAACTTCCTTTTTATAACTTTTATTATTTTTGTCTGTGAAGCTTGTACAAAGGAAACGCATGCATCAAATATATATTGAGTCACCATGATGCATCAAGAACTGCTCAGGCTCTGAGAATCGACTGACAGGTAACCAAAAGCAGACATGGTCCCTGTTCTCCTGTAGCTTGTATTGGGGTGTGTGTGTGTGCAGTGAACAGGCACATAATAAAGAAGTAATAAATAAATAGAATAATTGCAGAGTGACACATGCTCTGAAGAAAATAAAACAGAGTAATATAATATTGAATGATGGAAGAAAGTTTCATGCATTGAGTAGTCAGGAGAGTTTCTCTACTGCTGCTGCTGCTGCTGCTGCTGCTAAGTCGCGTCAGTTGTGTCCGACTCTGTGCAACCCCACAGACGGAAGCCCACCAGGCTCCCCTGTCCCTGGGATTCTCCAGGCAAGAACAATGGAATGAGTTGCCATTTCCTGCTCCAATGCATGAAAGTGAAAAGTGAAAGTGAAGTCGCTCAGTCGTGTCCAACTCTTCGAGACCCCATGGACTGCAGCCTACCAGGCTCCTCCATCCATGGGATTTTCCAGGCAAGAGTACTGGAGTGGGGTGCCATTGCCTTCTCTAAGGAGGTAACATTTGAACAAAGACTCAAATGACCAAGAGGCCAACCACAAGAAGTCCTAGGGAAAGAAAAGTGCAGGCAAAGGACATCAAGTACAAAGCACCTGTTGAAGGAATACAATGATGTCAACAGTCTTAAAAATAATAGCTACTGTTTATTGACTATGTCACTTGTAATGTGCCAGGCATTATTTTAAGCACCTAACTTTCACTGTATCATTATTAATCATTATTGAAGCATATACCAGCTAGCAAGTGCCAGAACAAGACTTTAAACCCAGGCAGCCTGGATTTCAAGCCTTTTTTCTTAACCAGTATGCATTGCTAATCTTCCCCCCTTAAGCACAGATCAGTGTGGCTAAATTGTATGGGGTAAATTGTGTGAACTGTGTGGTAGAACTTGAGGTTAGGGAGGGAGCATTTTAATAAGACTCCTCTCTAGTTATGCAGATACTTCAGTGACCACACACAGAAAAGAACACAGACTTCAGATAATTCATTCAGAAAAGTCACTAAAGAAACATAGTACAACAACAAACTGGGAAGGGAAAGAATCTGATTTCCAGAGTTGCTACATTATATTGTTTAAAGTGCTCATTTTGCAACAAAAAATTATGAGACATGCAAAAAAAAAAAACCAACAAGAAATTATGGTCCGTACAAAGGAAAAAATATAAGGAAGAGAAACTGTGTTTGAGAAAGTTCAGATATGGTGTTTACTAGACAATGACTAAACATCAGCCATTTTATATATATTTAAGAACTAGAGGCAATCATGTCTAAAGGACTAAATAAGGTATGAGAAAGACGTCTCCCTAAATATCAATAAAGGAGCATAAATAATAAAAAGCAAATCAAATGGAAATTCTAGAGGTGAAAAGCAGAATAACTGTAATGAAAAAGTCACTAGAAGAAGTCATCAGCAAATTTGATTAAGCAGAAGAACCAAGAAACATAAGTCAACTGAAATTATTCAGTCTGAGGAACACAGAGAGAAGAATAAAGGAAAACTGAACAGAGCTACAAAGAACTCTAAAAATTAAACAATAAGAAAATGAACAATTCAATTGAAAACATGGATAAAAGATCTGAATAGACATCACACCAACAGATGGCAAATAAGCATCTGGAAATATGCTCAACATTAGAGAATTAGGTCATTAAGGAAATGCAAATTAAAACAACAAGATACCCTTATATACTTAGTAGAGTGGCCAAAATCCAGAATATTGCAACACCAAATGCTGCAAAGGAGGCAGAACAACAGGAACATTCATTCATTGCTGGTGGGAATGTAAAATGAGACAACAGTTTTGGAAGACAGTTTGGTTGATTCTTATAAAACTTAATATTCCTTTACAACATGGTATAGCAATCACCTACTTGGTATTTACCCAAAGGAGTTGAAAACTTAGGTCCACACCAAAACCCTTCAACTATATGACATCTTAAAAAGGCAAAACTATGGAGACAGCAAAAATATCAATGGTTGTCAGCGGTTAGGTGGGAGGGAGGGGGGTATAAATGGGTAAAGCACAGGAGATTTTTTTACGGCAGTGAAAATATTCTGTACAATATTATTATGGTTGATATATATCATTACATATTTGTAGAATATACAAGAGTGAGCCCTGACATAAACTATGAACTTTGGATGATAATGATGTGTCAATAGAAGTTTGTTGATGTTAATTAATAGTGGGAGAGGTTGTACAGGTGGTATATGGAAACTTTGTCTCTTCTGCTTAATTTTGCTGTGAACCTAAAACTGCTTTGAAAATAGTCTATTAGAAAATAAAATAAAATTGTCTCATGTTTTTTGGATCTCTCTTGTTAAGTATATATGTTTATAAGTTTTTTTTGGAAAGATTAATACTTTTAGCATCATAAAATATCCTTTTTGTCTCTCCTAACAACTTTTTAACTTAAAGTCTATTTTGTCTCAAATTATTGATAGTAGCCATTCCAGTTCTTTTTGGTTAATGCTTTCATGCTGTGTCTTTTTCTATTTTTTTACTTTCAGCCAACTGGTGTCTTTAAATCTAAAATATGTCTCTTATAAACAACATATAATTATATCATGTATTTTGTACCAAATCTGTAAATCTTTTCTTTGGAGTGTTTAATTGATCTACATTTAGAGTAATTGGTGATAACATTCATTTTCCATTTTGATATTTGTTGTCTATATGTTTTCATTTTATTTTGTTTATTTATTCCCCCATTAGTGCTTTCTTTTAAGTTAAATATCTTCTCATCTACTATTTTAACACCTGTGTCATTTACCTTATGGTAATTTTTGAGTTATCTTCTTAGTGATTTCCCTGGGAATTGCAATTAACATTTTACCATAACAATATAGTTTAGATTAAGACCAATTAAATTTCAATATGACATCAAATAAAACTTTGATCCTCATATCTTCTTTCCTCCTTCCCTTTTTTGTGATGTTACTGTCATACAAATCAAAAGTTTATCTATTGTGTGTCCATCAATTTACACTTAGAATTTATTACTTTGTACGGCTGTCTTTTAAAATCACATAAGAGAAAAAGTGCTAACCAACAAAAATACAATTCAATAATAATACTTGGAGACTTCAATATCCATATTCAATAATGTATAGAACTATCAGACAGGAGATCAAAATGGAAATAGAAGACTTGAGCAGCGCTATACACAACCTAGAATACACACGTATCTATAGAGCACTTCATGCAGCAGTGGCAGAACACAAATCCATTTCAAGTGCAAGTTTTTAGGATAAACCAGAGGGAAGTCCTTAAAACAATAAAGTTAAAATT
>SJYA01003390.1:1319281-1342784 GCA_006410615.1 Neotragus moschatus
TATTTCTGTATTATGCAGCTGTCTTTCAAATGAAATACAAAAAAAAAAGGTACAAAAATAGATTTATACTATTTTATATTTAATTATGTAGCTACCTTTACCATTGCTCTTAATTTTTTCTTGTGGATTTGAGTTATAGTTCTTTCAGCCTGAATTTTCGTAGGGCAGGTTTGCTAGAATGGAAATCTCTCAGTTTTGTTTACCTAGGATTGTCTTCATTTCTCTCTTAAAGGATAGTTTTTTCTTGATATCAAATTCTTTTAGCACTTTCAGAACTTTAACCTTGTTGTTCCCATCACCTTCTGGCCTCCATGGTCTCTGATGAGAAATCAGCTCTTTAACTGCTGTGGATCTCTTTTACATGATGGGTCATTTCTTACAGCTTTCAAGAGACTCTTTGTCTCTTTCTTTGGACATTTTTTATTATCATGTGCCTTTTGAGTTTATTGAGCTTCTTGGATATGTAAGTTAATGTATTTTTTCAAATTTGGGCAGTTTTTAGGCATTGTTTCTTCAAATGTCGTCTCTGTCTCTTTTTTCTCTTTTTCTGGGATTTCTATATCATAATATGCTTGATGGTGTCCCATAGGTCTCTGAAGCTCTATTCACTTTTCCTCATTCTTTTTCCTCTCTGTTTCTTGAAGTGGATAATCTGACTCGACCTATCTTCCAGTCCACTGATTCTTTCTGCTGACTACTGTTGGGCTCTGCAAGTAGATTTTTCATTTCCATTATTGTGCTTTTCAATTCCAGAATTTCTATTTGGTTCCTTTTTATAATGTGTATCTCTTTAACAATATTTTCTATTTGGTGAGACATTATTTTCATGCCTTCTTCAGTACTTTAGAACTGCTTTTATTTAGTTCTTTGAATATGTTTAAAATACCTTATTTAAAGTCTTTGGGCTTCCCTGGTGGCTCAGATGGTAAAGAATCTGCCTGCAGTGTGGGAGACCTGGGTTTGATCCCTGGGTTGAAAGATCCCCTGGAGGAGGGCATGGCAACCCACTCCAGTATTCTTGCCTGGAGAATCCCCATGGACATAGGAGCCTGGCAGGCTACAGTCCATGAGGTCAAAAAGAGACAGAAACGATTGAGCAAATCTAATAAGTCTGAAGTCTTGGCTTTCTCAAGGACGATTTTTATTGATTTCCTTCCCTCTATCCCCAGGGCTGTATATTCTTATTTTTATTTTATACTTCATTTTTTGATTAAAAACTGAACATTTTAAATAATATACTGTGGCAAGTCTGAAAATCAGATTCCACCCATCTCAGGGTTTCTTATTGCTATTTGTCATTGTTGCTGCTGTTGTTCGTTTGTTCAGAGATGTTTCTGAATAAATTATGTAAAGTCTGTAGTCTTTATTATGTGTGGGCGCAAAAGTCACTGCTTGGTTAGCTTGCTGCTGCTGCTGCTAAGTCGCTTCAGTCGTGTCCGACTTGTGCGACCCCAGAGACGGCAGCCCACCAGGCTCCCCCGTCCCTGGGATTCTCCAGGCAAGAACACTGGAGTGGGTTGTCATTTCCTCCTCCAATGCATGAAAGTGAAAAGTGAAAGTGAAGTCACTCAGTTGTGTTCGACTCTTAGCAACCCCATGCACTGCAGCCTACCGGGCTCCTCCATCCATGGGATTTGCCAGACAAGAGTACTGGAGTGGGTTGCCATTGGTTAGCTTAAAGGTCAGCTAATGATTGGACACAATTTACCACAAATTTCTGGAATCAGTAAGTCTCCCAGCCTTGTCAAAGGGCTCTATGTGTGTGTTGAAGCATGTCTTCAACACTCAGCCATGTGTTCCTAATCTGGTTGACCCAGGCTCAAACTCATAGTCACTCTTTGGTGGGGAAAATATACACTACACATACTATTATTAATTATTTTTTGGTACAAGTTATTTATTTGGTCTGAGCTATAATGTATATATATAAATGGATCAAATAAATATTAAAAATCATATTAACTTCCCCAGGTGTTTTATTGACTGGAAGGTAACAAAAACTATGCTATCACTAACATTGTTTCAAGCTATTTTTGCACTAAATTCAAAGCTTTAGGAAAAATAATTTGCTATGGTTCACTATGCTAGGAATTTCAAGTTTTTTCCTTTAACTGTACTAAACTTTTTGGTTGTATTTTTATTTTTTCTTATTAAACTGCTATCTTTTCTAAGATGAGCTTAAGAAATGACCTAGAGACATGTTAGTGAAGGGTCACTTTGTGACTTCTTATGATGTTGTCAATATAAATTCTTTGATTTTCTTTTAGTAAAGGTAAACAGATATGAAAGAAAACATACTTTTAAACAACCATGGACTGAGTGATAAAAAGAACTTTAAAATATGGCAAACAAAACTCTTTGACAGTTGGAAATATTTTGGAGAAAAACTTTCCTTGGCTTAAAGCTGAGAAGTCATTTGAATTAGTCTAGCATGCAAATTAATGTGCTTGGGTTTAGTGAAGGAAGATACATGAATGTCTTGAAGATTAGCCGTTAGGATTATAAGTGATAAGGAAAGATGGCAAAGTACAAAGAAAAATGATGGAATTTAATAGTCCCCAAAGAACAATGTTCCAAATCTTGCTCAAATTTTTTTTCAGATTGCATTTTTTTGGTACTGTGATCATTTAGAACTTTTGGAATAGCAAATGAAACAAGAATCCATCTAACTGGAGAAGAGTCATTCTAACTAAAGGGGAAGATATATAGGCAACAGTAAAATGCCAACTCTAGAAGGAATCTACTTGTAGTTAAATACCTCTTTAGAATAAGGCCTGGCACACAGTAGGCACTCAGCCAGTGTTTGTTGAACTAAAATCTGTTATGATGAGAATATACTGAGCTGAAGTTTATTTTTCCTGAGCACAGGGAAAAAGAGTTGCTAAACAAGCATGCATCCTTAACACAAATAAATGTTAGCTTCATTGACAGTGTAGGCTGACTATAGTGTGAAGAAAATATTTTTGTGCATCTGCAGAGACGGGCCTTATAAATAAATGTTGTGGAAAACTTGGGATCTTGGGCTAAGAGTAAGCCTTGGGAAAGGAATTTATAACTGTAGAAATGGTGATAGAACTCCAGGGGGATTATCTAACTCTGGAGGTAAATGTTTACATTTCAAGGAAAAATGAGGCCAGGGACCTTGGAGACATTTCTAGGTCATAACAGTTAGAGACATATCTAGTCCTTGGAAAGATGCATTTATATTCAAAAAGACTGGAGTAAGAACCCAGAATCCTTTTCGTTTTGTCTCCAAAGAAAACGGTTTCACTCCCTCCTTTCAAGAGGGAAGCAAGAAGTAGCTGCCTCTTTCTTCTGCATTTAAAACAGAGAAAATCCATTTTTCTCTGTCCCTCACCTGTGATACAGACGTTGCATGTGTAGGAGATTTGATCTGACTTTCATCATGTTACCCCAGGGGTAAAAATCAGGATATGGGGAATAGAGGTCATTATTTGCTTTTTAACTTAATAACAATGAACTGTCTCTGATCCGAAACACTCCCTGTGTGCATTTAGAATAAAATTAATAAATATGAATATAAAACACCCAATACAGACCAATTGTTTTCAAGAACTGCCGTTACAGCAGCATTTGCATTCAAACAAGAATGTGCAATTTTTTTAAAAAGCACTTACAGGATTCTCAAGTACAATACTTGAAAATAATAACATTTCAGGTTGTTTTTTAAAAGTCCATAAGTCTGAGTTCTCCCAAAATGTGATTGACCATCTAATTAATAGGGCCAATTATGGGATTTTATAAAAATTAAATCTCATTTGAATTGTATATTGGCAACCCACTCCAGTGTTCTTGCCTGGAGAATCCTAGGGACAGGGGAGCCTGGTGGGCTGCCATCTCTGGGGTTGCACAGAGTCAGACACGACTGAAGCTACTTAGCAGCAAAGAGATAAAAGCTTTTCTTTAAAAGTTAGAACCAAAAAAAAAAAAAGCTAAAATCTGGAAGGTTTATATTGTTGTTGTTAAGATGATTCTATTTGTTTTTAACTGAAAAAGAACATATCATATCAACTGGGAGACAGGCTTTCTATGAAGGAACAGCTACAGATATTATTTCATTTCCTGTCCACAGACATTTGAAATAGCTTAGAAAACACATAATGCTGTTCAATTTGTTGTAAATGATAAACCTTTTATGTTTGATTTTTTTTTTTGGTCACATTTGGATCAAAATGATAACAGATATAGTGCAATCAGATAATGAGATTCTGGAAATTAAGCTGACTTTGTGGCAGCAGAAAATAACTGACCTCTATTTTCATCTTGTTTTTGCTATGAATGATTTCCAACTCAGATGCAAGAATTGTGCAGGCAAAGCCAAGGGCAAGAACAGAAGGAAGGCAAACTCATGCTCAGCTTCGCGGCCTTCATAAAGGTTCAGGCTCCTTGGATGGCCCTCAAGATCTAGCCAGTTTCACACTCCCTTCCTCCTCCCATCTCCTCTTCCCGACTCTCCTGACCGATGCCGTGCAACAGCAATGACAAGTTACCCAAAATTTTATAAACTTGCTCCATATCTTTGAATGTATTTCCCCCCTCGTTTATTTATTTATTTTTTAGAATGGCCTTCCCAATTAACCACCTTGTCTTCCAGGCAAATTTCAATTCATCCCTTAGAATTTTACTCAGGCATGACTTTCTCCTCTGTCAGATCTTCCTAGATTCCACTTCCCTATAACATCTCCATGACGCTTTCTGTTACTTATACATCTATCTTTGCATGTGTTATCCTATATTATAATCATCCATTTACATTTTTGTATCATACATTTCTGTGTCTTATATATCTTGTGCTTAACACAGTACTTGGCACATAGTACTCAACAAGTGTTTTTGTGAAATAAGTTAATGAATGGATGCTTGAACAAATTAATGAATGAAGGTATGTGATTTTATTTTCCTAGTTCTTGACCAGCATCACTGAAAAAAGCAATTTAGAATATAAAAGGGATAACTTTATAAATTACTTAACCAATCTCTCACTCTTGCAAGCATCCTTTCTACCTCGTCTTTACCAATGGCCCAACTAACCTGAACATCTCTAGGAAGCAATCTCTACCTTCTGAATAAAAGTATTCTATTTTTGGATAGTTTTCATTTTATAAGGTTTTGTTTATTAGTACTGTTTATATGAAATGTGCTTTCTTGTAATTTTTATCTATTTATTCTAGATTTTGTTTCTGTTATATTTTCCTAATGTTACTCCTAAAAGACGATATTGACACTTAAACCTGAAGAGTTATTACTTACCACATATGTACACTATTAGTTTAAATGATACCCACCTAGGTGGGCAAAATGAGATCTCCCACCAACACTGCTGCTGCTGCTGCTGCTAAGTCACTTCAGTCATGTCCCACTCTGTGCGACCCCATAGATGGCAGCCCACCAGGCTCCTGTCCCTGGGATTCTCCAGGCAAGAACACTGGAGTGGGTTGCCATTTCCTTCTCCAATGCATGAAAGTGATAAGTGAAAGTGAAGTCGCTCAGTCGTGTCCAACTCTCAGCGACCCCATGGACTGCAGCCTACCAGGCTCCTCCGCCCATGGGATTTTCCAGGCAAGAGTACTGGAGTGGGGGGCCATTGCCTTCTGTGGCACCAGACTAGATCTCACCTTTTCATGTCAAGCTCTTCCACAATCTCACATGGCCACTCTGACTTCAACTTTGTTGACAAGGAAAAACATGGAAGTCCTATGCAGAGGAAGACACAGACTCCTGTCTTGTCATAAAGCACTTTTAATTAATTACCTGGATCAAAAAATAATTCTNGTGGCACCAGACTAGATCTCACCTTTTCATGTCAAGCTCTTCCACAATCTCACATGGCCACTCTGACTTCAACTTTGTTGACAAGGAAAAACATGGAAGTCCTATGCAGAGGAAGACACAGACTCCTGTCTTGTCATAAAGCACTTTTAATTAATTACCTGGATCAAAAAATAATTCTCACAGCCCTATTCTATATTCTATGCAATTAACTATTAAGGGTTTACGTAGGGCTTCCCATGTGGCTCAGCTGGTAAAGAAATTGCCTACAATATGGGAGACCTGGGTTCGATCCCTGGGTTGGGAAGATCCCCTGAAAAGGGGAAAGGCTACCTACTCCAGTATTCTGGCCTGGAAAATTCCATGGACTGTACAGTCCATGGGGTGACAAAAAGTCGGACATGAATGAGTAACTTTCACTAGGAAACATTAGCCTGAATTCAGTAATCTTATAAACGACCCCCCCCCACACATGCTTACATGTATGTATGTGCATACAGGGGCTCAGCCTTTTAAAACAATACTGGGCTTGTCTTGAGGATTTTTATTCTAGGAAGTTCCATAAGCTTGCCTCAGTTAGTCTCTTCTCCGACATATATAAGGAGATGAATGTCTCACAAACCACACACTCCTCACTGAATGCCAATAAAACAGCCACAGTTGAAAGTGATCAACTATAATCTTACATTTACAAAGATTAGAGAGAAAAATCTTTGGATTTCTCACAAATGCAGTAAATCCTTCACCCTTTACCCTTTTCTTTCTTATGGGTTAAGATGGGTACCATCTGATGTGAAAATCATTGGTCTCTATCTGCTGGTATTTCTTCTGTAGACATGAAGTATCAAATATTTGCTTTCTTATTCTTTGAGTTTCAGGGAGAAGAATTTTTTCAGAAACAATTCTATGACATAAAGCAAAGGGGTTACTATTGATAAGATTTCATATAAATCAACTTGTATTAACAGAAACTGCTTCACATGCTATAACCAGTTAACGAATAATCCAAAAATGAAGAAAAACATTCACTTAAAATGATACTAAAAATTTACTGATCTTCAGTGTTTGCAGAAACTTAGAGCCAGAAGGGGCTATCATGATTTAATTTAACCTGGAACACTAAGAATTATTTATAGTTCCCAGTCACTATGTGCCAGGCACTGTACTAATCATTTACACATTATTTTCTTATTTAATCCCTATGAAACACTATAGGGTAGATATTGGTGTTCTCTCCATTTCTCAGGCAAGGAAACTGAGGCCCAGAGAGTGTGTGTGACTTTCTCAAATCCATACAACTGGTAAGTGGAAAAACTGCCTCTTCACTTCCGTCCTGCCCTGTCTTCTCACCTGTCCTGTCTTTTTAATTCTAGAGAAAGGAAAACTGAAGCCTAGAGATGATGAGCTATTTTCCCCAAGTTGCACGGCTACCCAATGCCAGAGTCAGTGCTATGAGCCTTGCCTCCTGACACCTAACCTCGTGCCCTTTCTATGGCTTCCAGCCTGTAAGCTCTTCAGAGAGATAGAACATGTTCCCAGCAGTTAAATCAATATGCTTCAACAAAAATGAAAAACAAAAGTTGAGCAGGAAGTCACCTTGGTTTTGTCTTGCAAAGCTTATTCATTAAAAGGAAAAAGAAAATCTTCTCTCCCTTAAAATAGCCTTTTCTGAGAATGCTACCACATAATGGACATACTCAGGCAAATGGAAGCAGGTCGATAGTGGGGCACAGAACAACCGTCTTTGCACAGAAGATGATTCAATAGGCTTGAGCTCACTGGCTGCTTTAGGCACTGGTTATGTGGTACATCCATTACTAGGGTAAAGCTAAGAGCAGTTTCAAGTATCATTCTCAATAAACCCAGAGAAAAATACTATCTATTAAAAATAAGGCAGTGTGTTTTGGCTGCTGTTCTAGATGCTCAAATGTTGGTCGGTGTTTAAGTAAGGCAGAGTGAGGTTCTTTGGAAGGGATTTGAATACATGTTTCATAGAAGCCAGAAGTCAACAGTTAGTTGCTGGGTTTATCCAGGGTTGGTGCAGGTCATGAATGAAAATCGATGAACTGGGCTTCAGATGAATCCCTAACGGGTTCATATTATGTCCGGTTTGTACTCCCATTTATCTCCGATTTGTTCAGCCCATTTGTCTGTGTTTTGCAGTCTCTTGGCACCAAACACAGATCACAGCATAAAGTAGGTGCTCCATAATTACAGATTCAATGACTGATGTGGGGGGCGGCTCAAATTACCAAGGTTCAAAGGGCTGGATCCTGGTTTTTAGAAGGACTTGGGAAACATTAAAGAGGACATAAAGGAGCTATCTGCTCTTTTATGAGGCTCTTTGAATGAAACAGAAGAAAGTGTGCAAATATTGTTTGCTGAGTTTTGCATTGTTTTTCCCCTCCAAACACTGGGTAACCACATCTCCAAGCAGATCTGTGGATGGTACTCTGTCCTTGGTTCCAGATATGAAATCCTGAGGTTTCAATTATAGTGTGTGAGATGATTAACTCTGTGTCTCAATATGGTTTTGGGAAAACTGTAGCATGATCTTTGCCAAGTTCGCAACCCTATAGAAGTGCTTGCCATCTCCCACCACCTCTGCCCCCACCCCCAACTGCCTAGCTATAGAGCCAGCAGGGCCACAGGTAGTCCACCTAAGGAAGGAAACCTCTTCCAACCAATTTTAATCTGTCTTCACTCAAGGGCAGACAGAGGTCAGGGAGAAGCTCATCTCCTGAGATAGATGGAAACAGCAACTGAGCCCTTTGGCATCATCCATTCTTCATCTAGATGTCCCCTTGGTTCATTCTTCCGTAAAGACATTTCCTGCACATCATTTATAAACTCGAGAGGGAGGCAATTGATCAGAGGACTTGTTCCAATATTCCAGGGAGGACAGCTGGATTTAAAATAACCTTAAAGTCTACCCGCAGCTGCCCATTTCTCAGGGCTGTTTTGAGAAGAAAAGGTCACTGATGAAACCTTAAAGCAAGTAAATGTTACCTTGCTTCCAAAGAGTTCACACATTAATTCATTGAATTTTATTGCTCAGAAGCAATAAAACAATCCTTAAACAAAACCCTAGTAAATGTCACAAGTACAGACTTCCCTGGTTTTCCTGGCACTCCTCTCCCAGCCTCTTCAGACATTAATCCAGCAAAGCAGGCTTTCAGGCTTTGCCCTTTAAACTCCACACAGAAATGAAAAATATTTCTGGGTTCTTGGGGCTACCAATTTAGGGATAAAGGACCAGCTTATAAGGAGGGGTTAGTAGACTGAAGGCTTGCCTGGAGAATCCCAGGGACGGGGGAGCCTGCTGGGCTGCTGTCTACGAGGTCTCACAGAGTCGGACACGACTGAAGTGACTTAGCAGCAGCAGAAGCCTGAAGGAAAGTGTGTGAAGCTGGGTATTAAAGAGGGTCAGCCTTGGCACGGCCACTTTTTACTCTGAGCTCTGCAGCATGTCAACTGCCCTCTCTGGGCCCCAGTTTTCTCTTCTATAAAAGCAAGGAAGTTGGGATAGATGCTTCCCGAGATCCTTTTGAGTGACAAAAATTCAAGATTCATCGTCATTTCTGACTTTCTTAAGATGATGGTATCAGAAAAGCAAATTAAATCAAAATAGTTTTATTTGTAGCAAGATTACCAATTTCCAGAGAGTTGGATATGAACCAGCACTATCATAAATTTCTCTGAGAAAAGCAGAAGCTGTTTGTTTGGCATTATAACTGCAAAAACATGTACTAATCAAAATGTCATTTCCTCTCAGTAATTAAAGCCTTTGCAAAAAAAACCCCAACTGCAGCCAAAATTGCCTAGCATCAGAGACTGTGGGATGGAGTACTATAAAGACTATGGGGGTTGAAGCTGAGAGTTTGGAGTTCAAATTGTGGCTCCACTACTTACTAGCTTGGTGACTTTGGGGACACCGCTTAATTCCTCTGGGACTCAGTTTACTCATTTGTAAAATAATGTCCATATGTTCAGATTGTTGTAAGAATTATATTAGATAATGTACATAAATACCCTGGCAAGGAGCAGATGCTCAATGTAGGCCCTTCCTCTTCCCACCTACTCCCTCAGTATAATTCATAAGAAACCCAGTTCCTGCTCTGCAGAAACGTATAATCTAATGATCAAATAAACAACAATACACCTGAGAACAATTAGGCAAGAGTGTCAGATAGCAGATGAGCAATAAAGACCCAAAGGGATTCCAAAAAGGCTAAAGGTGATCAGGCAAGCTTATTTAGAGGAGGTAGGATTTATAGATGATACTGCATTTTCATCTTTGCCTTTAAAAACTGTATGTAGAGAGATTTTTACCTCAGTGTACAGATGAGGAAATGAGCTCAGAGAAGGTAAGTGACTTGTCTGAAGTCACACAGCTTCTCGTGGGAAGAACTGGAACTTGAATCCAGGGTTTCTGGTTCCAGATGCAGTGCTTATTCCAAAGAAGAGGCTAAGCCTGGATGGGTAGAGAGCATTTGATTAGGGAGTATGAGGCAGGAGGTACAGCAGGAAAAGAGATAGAGATGTGGCAATATTTGTCATCAGATCAGAACTACCTCATCTTCTCACCACCAGTTCCATCAATCCAGATGTATCCACTTTGCCTTCCTTCTTATAGTAATAGGTAATATGCTTTTTCTTTTATCCAAGGTCCAAGACTAGATTCCCACCCATCTCACCTTTTGAAGGGCCCCGTGCCTGCAATTTTCTTATTTCTCACTTCTCCTCAATTTCCCTCCCTATTCATAGAATGAATTTTCAGATGGTTGTCTCCAATTGCTATATTTATTCCCTCATTCCCTTCCTCTATTCTCAGATTCCCAATTCTACCACTCAACTGAAATTGCAATTATCAAGGCCAATGATGACCGCTATCTTTGCCATGCTTCTCAGTTTTGATCTTTAGTCATCTTTCAGCAGTATCTTATGGCTGATTACTCCTCCTTTCTGAAACCTCTTTCTTCCCTAGGCCTCTAGAAATTCATGTTCTGCTGTTTTTTTCCCCCTTATTTGGCTGCTACTTGGGCTTCCCTGGTGGCTCAGACAGTTAAGAATCTACCTGCAATGCAGGAGACCTGGGCTTGATCACTCATTGGGAAGATTCCTTGGGGGAGTCCATAGCCACCCACTCTAGTATTCTTGCCTGGAGAATCCCCATGAATAGAGAAGCCTGACAAGCTACAGTCCATGGGGCACAAAGAGTTGGACATGACTGAGTGAATAACACTTTCTCAGTCTTTTTTGATGACTCCCCTTTCTTCCTTGCCTGACTTCTTTTTGTTTGTTTTTAATTTATTTATTTTAATTGGAGGCTGATTACTTTACAATATTGTAGTGGTTTTGCCATACATTGACATGAATCAGCCATGGGTGTATATGTGTTCCCCATCCTGAACCACCTCCCTCCTCCCTCCCCATCCCATCCCTCTGGGTCATCTGGCCCTGACCACCCTGTCTCATGCATGGAACCTGGACTGGCAATTTNGATGGCATGACCGACTCGATGGACATGAGTTTGAGCAAGCTCTGGGAGTTGGTGATGGACAGGGAAGCCCGTCGTGCTGCAGTCCATGGGGTCACAGTCAGACACGACTGAGTGACTGAACTGAACTGAAGGGTGGGGCATTAGTCCTATAGGACCGGTGTCCTTATGAGAAAGGGAAAGAAAACCTCTCTATCTCTCCATACACACACACACACACACACACACACACACACACACACGAAAGGTCGTGTGAGCATATAGGGTGAAAGTTGCCAAACGCATGTCAAGAAGAGAACTCTTACCGGAAACTGACCTTGCTGGCACCCTAATCTTGGATTTCTGGACTCAATAACTTTGACAAAATAAATTTCTGTCGTTTAAGCCATCCAGTCTATGGTATTTTGCTATAGCAACCTGAGTTGACTAATACAAGACCCTAAATGACATCAGTTTCATGATTTTTCATCGTATGACATGAGAAAAGTGAAGAATTTCACAAGGGAACCTCCTTGGTGAGGTATTCAAAGTTTTCTAAAATTTCACCTCCAACTAAATTCTAAACCTGTTCTCCATAAACAATATTCTTCACCCAAATATTTTTCACAGCCATGCCCTCATGTCAGTTCTTAACACTGTCACCAATCTTGTTGATTCCATTATCACCTCATACCTGGGACTATTGTTAAAATCTCTCTTTACCTCCAGCCCCTTCTGCCTCCCAAAACCATCAAGCACCCTACTGCCCAGAAGACTTTGTAAAATATCAATTTCGTGTTAATTTCTTGAGCATAAAACTTTGTAGCTGCATAGGTTCACTTCTCGTTGGCTTGAGTTGGAGGTCTTAAGCCTTTTTGATGTTTTTCCCCTCATTTCTCATGCCAAGTACAGCTAAAAACTTTGTATTCTGTATATTAAAAAAAAATGTATAAGACTCTGAAAGTTGTATGGAAGAAGTCAGACCAACTTCAAACCACAGGACCCAAGGAGCAACATAGGAGTGTGTGGTCCCTGGCTTTTCTCTAACTGGATTTTTGAGAAGGTGGCAGTCTAGGAAAAGAGAAAACACCTAGAGAATAACCACTCCATTCCAGCCAAACATTTCAGAAAAAACTGTAGACTCCCACCTGAGCAAAGGCCAAATGGGGGAGCCTAGACTTCCATCCTTCCCATGCTGTTATGAGGCACCCCAACTCCCTCACGGAGGTGGTGGAAGAGAAAGCCCAGCAGGGAGCTGGGATAGCACCTCTGGGTGGAAATGAGGCTACCTCCACATCACTCATGATACAAACCACAGAAGAAGATAGAGACATGGAAGGTACAAAAAGAGACCCTCAAAGAATTTCTAGACTAGAAAACCATAATTAGTGCCTAGTCACAGAAAGAGAGAAGTGTTTGCCTGGTTGAAGAGGGGCAGGACAGGGATGAATAAAGCAAAGGGAAGGAAATTTTGTGGGTGCTAGTGTGTTCATTATCTTAATTGTAGTGATACTTTCTTGTGTGTATACATACATCAATAGTTATCAAAGTGTCGATATTGAATATGTTCAGTTTACTAAATGCCAATAAAGCTGTTAAAGTGAGAGAAGAGAAGGAGGGAGGGGGAGAGACAGGGAGAGAAAGAAAGGGAGACCATGGTATTGGAACCAGGAGGTCCCTTCTACCTGAAAGCAGAGGTCTGAACCTAGCTAGGAGTAAAAACAGCGCCAGAAAATGATTCCCAGTCAGACTGTGAGCAAATTCCAGGTTCAGGCTTTTATCAACTTGTGTTTACTTTTATTTTCACTGATACTGCTGGGATTAGGGCTCTCTTTTTGCAAGGAACTGCCTTGAGGAAAGATGGCCTGTTATCTTTCTCGAATCCAAGTCCATCCTCAAGAACAACTGTATCAGTGTTGGGTGCACAGATGCATTATTGTAGATGCGAGGCTGATCAGGGTGCATGCCACATGACAGACAGGCCAGCATGTTCATGCTATACACGTCTGGTGCCCAGGCTCATCCAATGGGCGGGAGACAAGTCAGAGGTTGGATCCTCTGGTCATGCTCTTTGGAGACTCATCTGGGTAAGCTCTGGCCCTGGGTGTTGGGACAACCTCACTTTCTTGTGATTTTTCTTGGTCCCCATAGCTCCTCAAGAAGCAGAATCCCATAGGCAGGTTTCCAAGTTATTAACTGAGAAAGAATGCCCCCAAGCACCCAGGTCCCCTGTAATGGCAGCTCCCAGTTATGTCCTTGCATTCATAGACTGTAGTTGGTGAAGAAAGCTTCTATATTCTCAGTTCCTGACAAACAAAGAAATATTTGTTGACAGAATGAATAAAGTAATGACAGAAAGTGTCCTCTTTCACTCGTACCTTGTTTTACAATAATGGGCATTTCTGGGGTGGTTCAGAATGTACAGAGCTCCTTTGCACACATCATTTTGCCTGACTGTTGCATGAATCCTTTGGAGCAGCATTACTGTTTGCCCTTTTTTACAGATAAGAAATCGGAGTCTTGGAGAGCAGGAAGGGATTTGCCCAAGCGAACAAGCTAGCAAGTGATAAACCCACAACTCACATCTAGCTTGGCCAATTCCAACGAAGAGGGCTTTTGAGACTAAAGAAGACAGTGTTTATAAAATGCTTTGTGCAAAGTCTGCCCAGCTCTCAGATTCCTCCCCTCCAAACTCCATGTGTTTCCTACTAGACTAGACTAGACTATACCTAGTCAAACACAATTAGTGAAAGGAGGGGATATAACTCATTATTATCCTCTCTTCTGATATGTCTTAGTTTTTTCTCTCTCCACTCACATCCCCATGTGTGGGTCCTAACTCTGATCTTTTATTTAACTGGTCCGATACTATTCACACACATGAGGCCTATGATTTTTGCTTCCTCATGACCTATCAATCCTTCCAAGTGACTCTCTGCTTAGGTTGCACATCATTTATCAGAATATCTATAAGACTGCATCTTATAGATTCGAATTTCCTATTTATCTCTATACCTTAACATCAAATATCCTAATAAGAAAAAATTTATTGTCTACTCAAAATTATATCCCTCGCTTCACTAAGAACCTGAGCAGTATCAGAAACCCGAATCCTAATACTTCTGATGGGCTAGATCCAGGAAGACTTCACACTAGAATTGTCATTTGGTTTGGCTCTTTGGGGAAGGCAGAGTTCCACAGGTAGACTTGGGGGAAGCTGAGGCCTTAGAGGCAATCTGAGCAGAACAAGATAGGGAAGCTGGAAAATGGGGACATATTTGGGACAGGGGGACTAATCCTACTAGTTAGAATTACAGGGAGAAGGAAGAGGTGGTAGCAGTGGAGGCAGCGGTGATGATGGCCTTGAAGGAATTAGGAGAGAGAGAAAAAGCTGAAAAGTGAGCCGAGGGCCAGATAACAAGGACATTTAAAAGAACTATTCCCTTGGTAATAAAAGAGCCATCGGGATTCATCCCAGTTTTCTAATGGAAAACTAGAATCTAAAATACTTCTATAAATGGAGATCGCATATCACTAAGGATGATCATAACCACATTCAGTATAGCCATGACCAGACATCCTGCCTCTCACCTGGGAAGGACATGTGTCTTTCACTTGGAGGACCACAGGAAAACCGTTGTCCCCACCACACACACAAAAACTGACTTACAGAGTGTTTAAAGCCTTTCAAGTCATTATTACACAGTATTCAACAAGCAGCATTTTCTTTTATTATGTAATTTCACCACAGATGAAATTTTTTTCACTTTGAGTGGGGAATAGACTCTTAGATATTTGGAGCAGAACATTTCTCCAACCGGGTGTGTGTGTTTTCCCCTCAAAGTTGTGTGCCTTACTTCCTTCCCCTAAATCCTTCTCCCAACTTCCCAACACTTGATTCATTGCAAACTTTCTTTGCACAGCCTTCCACAAGCTGGCAGTATATTTCTACAATAGAAATATTTTTTGATTCATGAATCAATCTCAGTATGCAGCACCTATTACAGAGGATTCTTTTTTTTTTTTTTTTTGCTTTTTGCTTTTCTGTATTGTCTGGTTTTGCTGCAGTGAGTATGCATTACCGATGAACAGACACATAATCAAAGCAGCTTTAAAGAAGATGCAATTTCATTATAACGTCCACTAAATGAAGTTGGATACAAAACTGTATGAGCAGTATGACCTCAACCTAGTCTAACAGAGAAATGATTAAGAGAACAGACTGGAAGGAAATATACCAAAAGGTTAATGGTTATCTCCTGGATCCGGATTCTGCGTGCGTGCCAGTGGCTAGGGTGAGAAAAGGAGGCACTAAGGGTGCAAGATGCAAGGAGATACTCACTCTCAGGGTCATGGAGGCACAGGATCTCCACCTGATGGTGAGTGCATCTTACATTTGGATCCTAGGCCCCTTGCTTCCCTGAGTCCCTGCCTGAGGGACTCAGATAGAAGGGTATGAACTCCTTAAATGACCCTTCTTCAAATGACTCTTGGATTGTGTACTTGTAGGGAAAATGATGGTAACCCACTCCAGCACTCTTGCCTGGAAAATCCCATGGATGGTGGAGCCTGGCGGGCTGCAGTACATGGGGTTACTAAGAGTCAGACACGACTGAGCGACTTCACTTTCACTGTNTGACTCTTGGATTGTGTACTTGTAGGGAAAATGATGGTAACCCACTCCAGCACTCTTGCCTGGAAAATCCCATGGATGGTGGAGCCTGGCGGGCTGCAGTACATGGGGTTACTAAGAGTCAGACACGACTGAGCGACTTCACTTTCACTGTTCACTTTCATGCATTGGGGAAGGCAATGGCAACCCACTCCAGTGTTCTTGCCTGGAGAATCCCAGGGATGGGGGAGCCTGGTGGGCTGCCATCTATGGGGTCACACAGAGTCGGACATGACTGAAGTGATTTAGCAGCAGCAGCAGGGAAAATGAGGTCATTCCATTTTCTTTAGTCTATCAGCAACCAGATAGCTTTATGACTCCTCTTGTCTCTAAGCCAGCTTGCTTTGCAATTACTCTTTCCCAATACTCTGAACTCATTTCACCTTTGGCAAAACTCTTACGATGGATCAAGCCAACCCACTGCTTTCTCTGATCTATATGAGGGCAGCTTCCGGCCTGCACTGGGGCTTCGTCTCCGCACTCCCCAGCATTTCTGTCAGTGTATCTTATCAGCTCCCTCTTCCTCATGAAAGTTATTTCAAACCTTCTTCCTCCTCAAACTACTTCTCACATCACAACACTTCTCTCATTCTCAGCAAATGACTCTGTCTCCTCTACCAGTCTGGGTTCTTAAAGGAATCAGATGTCATGTCCAAACTGGATAATTGAAATTAATTTAAGGAAGGAATCATTTACAAACGTTGGGGCAGAAGTTCAGGAAACCAGTATGACATAGCACAGACTCTGGGGCTAGCAATAGTGGGGAGTGTTACATGCCTGGGTTTTTGGGTGCTAGGGAAGCAGCAGTCACCAGAACTTGTGGATAGCAACTATGTGGAAATGGCTGCCTGATGGGTGCTATGGACTTTGGTAGAGAGAGACACGGAGAAGGCAATGGCACCCCACTCCAGTACTCTTGCCTGGAAAATCCCACGGACAGAGGAGCCTGGTGGGCTGCAGTCCATGAGGTCATGAAGAGTCAGGCACGACTGAGCGACTTCACTTTGACTTTTCACTTTCATGCATTGGAGAAGGAAATGGCAACCCACTCCAGTGTTCTTGCCTGGAGAATTCCAGGGACGGGGGAGCCTGGTGGGCTGCAGTCCATGGGGTCATGAAGAGTCAGGCATGGCTGAGCGACTTCACTTTGACTTTTCACTTTCATGCATTGGAGAAGGAAATGGCAACCCACTCCAGTGTTCTTGCCTGGAGAATTCCAGGGACGGGGGAGCCTGGTGGGCTGCCGTCTATGGCGTCGCACAGAGTTGGACACGACTGAAGCGACTTAGCAGCAGCAGCAGCAGAGAGAAACAGTCGGCGTGAAGCAACCCGGGAAGGAAGGGCAAAGGGAACAAATACCCAGGCCTCACTCTTCTCACATTCTTCTGTCTCCTGCTGGTCACTTCCATTAACCAAACTCACCCTGAAGTGTCATGGAGGTCACCCTCTTGCTTCCAGAGCATGATGGAATAGGGTGGAGTGTGGATCTGGAGGCATAGATCTCCTATTTCAGAGGCAATAGAGACCACTGGGTAGGATTTCCCTCAAAACCTGCAATTCTTTCCTGAATCCTCATGTAGTCATTCCTCGTTCTTCCCCATCCCTGTGGAAGTGGTGACCCTAGTCCTCTCTGGAGTCAGTGCTGTGCTCTGGTCATTACTTATTTGACTTTCCTGGGACCTTGAGCCATCAGTTAACCCATCTCTTCTGTCTTCAAGCTTTCTCTCATTTGTTTCCTTCCAATTTAGTGTTTCAACCTACTCTCCCATATTAAAAGCAAACAAACAAAACAAACTTTCTCTCATGAAACTTTCTCTCATGACCCCATGACTTCCTCTATCCTCTTTCTCTTTTTCACAAACAAGGTCTTGATGGAGTCATTTACCCTTGAAAGTATTTTCTTATTTCTCATCTTCATTTCACTCATTCATCCCCTGTAGGCTTGTTTTTGGCAACACTAAAGGACACAAAGTTTTGCCCTCATGCTCTTTAATCTCTGAAGCATTTGCCACTGGCTAATCCACCCTCTGGAAACTCTCTTCAGCTTTGGTTTCCTATGGAAGTTAGAAAGTATAGTAGCTAACAGCATGTCCCTTTGAGTCAGAGAGACGTAGAGTCAGCCCCGCTTTGTGTTCTTCAGAGTCCCAGTTTCCTCAAACTTAAAACTGAGGTAGTCATATTACCTACCTTGGGGATTTGCTGGAAATAAGATGATGTATATACACTGCTCAGCACAGTTCTTGACACAATGAAAGTCCTCTAAAAATGAGAGCACTATCTGTGACTTTGCTATCTCTGCTTTCTTCGAGCACTGTGGCCAGTCTTCAGAACCTTTTTCATCTTTCTCTTCCCAGGTATGTTACCCAGATCACGATGTTTTTTAATCCCTTCTTTTCCTTATTCACACTGCACGGGTGAACTCATTCAAAATCACTGCATTAATTACATCTGTATGTTGCCGACTGTCCATCTTTATTACCCATCCTAACCTTACCCCTCTGCTCAAGATTGTTTATTGGATAGTTCTGCATGAACGTCCAACTGGCATCACAAGTTTCACATGTTCGAAACCACACTCATGGTCTTTCTGTCCTCTTTTCATCAGTGCTCCTCTTCTAGTGCTCCTTACCTCAGATGTGTGTCTTCCAAGTCACTTCAGTCATGCCAGACCCTTTGCAACCGCATGGACTGTAACTCACCAGGCTCCTCTGTCCATGGGGATTCTCCAGGCAAGAATACTCAAGTGGGTTGCCATGCGCTCCTCCAGGGGATCTTCCTGACCCAGGGATCAAACCCAGGTCTCTTATGTCTCCTGCATTGGCAGGTGAGTTCTTTACCACTAGCGCCACCTGGGAAGCCCCCTTAGCTCAGAAAGTAGCATCAGACGCTCTCAACTGCACAAGGCAGAAAGCTAGGCTCCACCCTTGACGCACGCCTCTCCCTAAACTGCCCCCTCTCAATTCAATCACGCCACCACCTGCTGGCGAGTCTAGTTCTTCACGTGTTTTGAATTCCTCCACTTCTCATCCCTACAGAAATTACTTTAGTAACTCATCACATCTTACGAGATCACTGTAATCATTCCCTAACTGCTACTAGTCTGCCATGACACATCTCGGCATCCTCCATCCTCACCTGCTAGAGTACTCATTCAAAAAGGTAACTCAGATAATGCAGCTAGTCCCCATGGTCTTCAAGATAAAGTTTAGACTCCTTAACCCAACATATAAAGTTCATCATGCTCTGGCTCCGGTATATTTGTTCATCACTCTCCAGGTTTACCTACAATCTCTCCCCTAGCAACCGTTGTACACTCAAACTATGCTAACTATTTTCAGGTCCACCAGTTCTCCCGGCTTAGCTAACAGCTATTGCTGTCCTTTTTCTTCTTGGGAGGTCTTTCCTCCATCTCTCCTCCCCCACCTCTCCTGACTACCTGCTACACCCTCTTCAAGATCCAGTTTAGACTTCACGGCTTCCAGAATGCACTGCTGGACCTATCATTGTTGCCACCATGTTTTAATGTAATCTTTGATTAACTTCAGTAGTCTACATCAGGAATCAGCAAGCTATGGCCTGCCTTCTGTTTTTGTAAATAAAGTTTCATTGGAACACAGTCATGCCCATTCACGCCGTCTATGGTTGCTTTTGTGTTTCAACCACAGAGTTCAGTAGTTTCAACAGAGAGCACATGGCCCACAAAGTACTGACTCTCTGGGCTTTTCCAAAAAAAACATTTGCCAACTGCTGCTCTGGATCAGTGGTTCTCAATTTGGTTCTCATAGTTGTACCACCTGAAAACATCCTGATGTTCAGATCACACACACCCAGACATTCTGACTTAAATGCATTGAGAGTTTTAAAAGCTGTTTAGGTGAATCTCATATGCAAGTCTGAGGAATTCTGCTATAGACTGTCAGTTCCTTGAATGTAGGAACTAGGTCTTCACCTTTCATCTCTCTGTCTCTAGTTCTAGCACAATAAGGAGCCCATGGTAAATAGTCAACAAATGACTTGCATGAATAATAGTAAAAACAATAAGAGACAACATTTACTGAGTGCTTACTGTGCTCCAAGACTTATGTCAAGTGCTTTACATGCAATATATCTTATAATCCTCATTATAAACCCCAAAGTAACACTATTATTGTCCCCGTTTTACAGATGAGAAAATTGAGGTTCAAAAAGGTTGACTGCCCTATCCAAAGTCACACAGCTAGTAAGGAATGTGACTCGAAGTCAGGCTGCTTTGATTTCAGAACCTTTGTTCTTAAGCCAATGTACTTTGAAGGGTCTCAAGCAACTCATTAGGGAAGAAAGTAAGTTGGTTTGCTGAGCATGAGGGAGTTGGGATTGTGGGTCAGTTCAGTTCAGTTCAGTCCCTCAGTCATGTCCGACTCTTTGTGACCCCATGAATCGCAGCACGCCAGGCCTCCCTGTCCATCACCAACTCCCGGAGTTCACTCAGATTCACGCCCATCGAGTCTGTGATGCCATCCAGCCATCTCATCCTCTGTCGTCCCCTTCTCCTCCTGCCCTCAATCCCTCCCAGCATCAGAGTCTTTTCCAATGAGTCAGATTGTGGGTAGAGGAGCATTTTTTAAAAGCAGGGACATGGGGAAGATCATAATAAGAACACTACACAATAGCACCTCCAATTTCTTGAGCACTTACCACCTCCCTTCTCCAGGGGATCGTCCCGATCCAGGGATCAAACCTGGGTCTCCCACATTGCAGGCAGACTCTTTACCATCTGAGCCACCAGAAAAACCCTCATTTAATCCTTCCAACCTAGAAAAGAGTCCTTTTGCAAGGCCGGCAGCCTTATGTAGGATAACCTGTGTGCTTAGTCGCTCAGTCGTCTCTGACTCTTTGCAACCCCATGGAGTGTAGCCCACCAGGCTCCTCTGTCCATGGTGATTCTCCAGGTAAGAACACTCGAGTGGGTTGCCATGCCCTTCTCCAGGGGATCTTCCCAAACCAGGGCTTGAACCCAGGTCTCCCACATTACAGGCGGATTCTTTACTGTCTGAGTCACCAGGGAAGCCCAAGAATACTGGAGTGGGTAGCCTATCCCTTCTCCACGGGATCTTCCTGACTCAGGAATTGAACGAGGGTCTCCTGCATTGCAGGCAGCTTCTTTACCAGCTGAGCTACCAAGGAAGCACCAGGATAACCTAGGGAAGGATTTCAATTACAGTGAATAAGTAAGAGGAACCCTGAGACTTCCCTGGTGGCCCAGTGGTTAAGAATCCACCTTCCAATGCAGGTGATGTAGGTTCAATCCCTGCTTGGGGCACTAAGATCCCACATGCTGCGGGGGCAACTAAGCCTGAGTGCCACAACTAAGACAGCCTGCACACCACAACTACTGAGGCTGTGTGCTCTAGACCCTGTGCTCTGCAACAAGAGAAGACCCTGCACCACAACTAGAGAAAGTCCACATGGTGCAACGAAGAGCCTCAGAGCTGAAATGAAGACCCAGCACACACTGAGTTAAAAAAAAAAAAAAAAGAAAGAAAGAAAGAAGAAGAATCCTATAAGCTTTAGGGTATCAAGAGGCAGGAAGGGGTGTAGGAGATGCTAAAGGCAAACATTATCTACCTTGAAATGTTCATTGAGGTCAGCTTTGCCTCTATAAAAAAACAACTACTACTACTTATTCAGTGGCTATTTATTCCACTTAATATACATTGACACACACACACACACACACACACACACACACACACAGAAGTCGCTCAGTTGTGACCGACTCTTTGCGACCCCATGGATTGTAGCTCACCAGGCTCCTCGGCCCATGGGATTTTCCAGGCATGAATACTGGAGAGGGTTGCCGTTTCCTTCTCCAGGGGATCTTCCTGACCCAGGGATCGAACCTGGTCTCCCACATTGTAGGCAGACGCTTTACTGTCTGAGCTACCAGGGAAGTCCATCAAATTGAGATCTTTTATAGATGAAATCTACTTCCTAGAAGTCAGCTCGCCAATTATATGCACAGCTGGAGACAAGAGGCTGCAAAAAAAAAGGTTCAACTGGAGAATATCTCGGGTACCCAATTAGATCCAGTTATTCTGCGTCTGTGGATTTAAAATGATCATCATCCACGGTGGAATAGATGCTTCCCTCATTGCTTAGAAAATCCACAGCTAGCTTGATTGAGGCTACGGACATGTGTTGGAGTTGGTTCTTGAGATCCTGAAAGTTCAATCCTTCAGGTCTTGGGCAAGCCTTGATCGAATTCAGCACCTGGTTCTGGGCCACAGTGAGGCTATTTGCTGGTATGAAGTTATTCCCACCGAAGTTCCCAGCTTCACCCATTCCTGGATTGCTGATAGGTGCTCTCCCTGCTGCAGGCTGGCTGTTCGACTTGCTCAGCATCATGTGTGCATTGACTACTTGCAGACTATGTGTGGTGAACTCATTCATATCCTCCAGGGGCATGATCGTAAAGGCTACCAGGCTTTTCTTGTTCTGGAAAGATCTCAGATGACCAGCCAGTTTCACATGTTTCTGGAGGGACCACAGTGTTTTCACCACTGGCATCATCTGTGTCAACCCACTGGCGAACATCCATGGGTCATGTCATCTATCTTGTAAACAACATTGGTTGCATTTCTGACAATCCCCACAATAGTGACCTGTGAAATCTCAACATTTCCAGTTCTCAATACTTCATCAACCAGAGTAGCAGAAAGCAGCTGACATACGGTACAGGGTACAATGTGCTGAGCTCGAGCTCTCGATTTCTTTTCAGCCTGGGAAGCTGTCGGAGATCCAACGCCTCCAGGGGACTGTGTGTAGCCGCCGGCTCCCCCAAAAGAGGAGGTGCTATAGCTTTCAAATCCACTATTCCACATCTTCGACACAATTCCCTCAGGAGAGAGTTCTAGGTCCAGAGAGTTCCTTCACAGGAAGGAGTTTGTGGCGTCAGCGAAAAGTAGATACAGTGCAGCGGGAGCGGTAGGGGTCTTGAGGGGGTTCGGCGAACCCTACAGCGGGAACCTTCTGGAACTCTCTCCTGAGGGAATCGTGTCGAAGATGTGGAATATACATTGACACCTAATATATATTATCTTGATTAATCTTACTATGCCAGTGAAGTATTATAATATCCATTTTATATTTTTAAAAATGAAACAGAGAAGGCAAGAACACTTTCCCCAAATCACACAGCTAGTGAAAGGTACAATCTGGATTCAAGGCCAGGCTTCTTTGACTACAAAGCCTGTGATCCTAGCCACAACATTATGAATGAATAAATCATTCTTACACCGAATGTTACCATAAAACCATTTTTGTCTCAGTTGCAGCTGAGAACCTAAACTAAGAAGGCTGGAAAAACTGGCATTTGATTATTAATCCCTCTTCAACATTGACAGTATAGAGGAAGAAACCCTGAAGAAGCTCACAGAGTAAGAGCCAGCCTTAAATACCTGCTGAGCTTGAAGAGCACCGACACTGGATTATCATGGCTACACTAGCTGAGTAAGGTCTTTCTTGCCCCCTTACTTCCTTTCCTCTGCTTCGACATCTGAGTCAGTCAGAAGCCATGGTTAGTT
>SJYA01003390.1:1346915-1364922 GCA_006410615.1 Neotragus moschatus
TCCAAGCCGTTGAATAACTCAGATAACTAAACACCTGATCAGCCCTGGATTTTGGCTTTTCCCTAAAGGAAGGAGATACTTTATTGCCAGGATTAGGCCCCCTAATAGGGATTCCATCAGGATCATGCATCTTTCAGTCCTCAAAGGAAGTGCTTATCCTTAAAACAAAAACAAAACAATGCCTTAGTTCTTTTTCTAATCCACCCAACCAAAATATCACTAACCCATTGGGGAAAGCATCACATTTTATTATGACTAACATGATATTTAACATGGAGCTTTTGTCCAAATGCAGTCCTGACACAGACCTATCTTTGGTTTCCCAAAATGATCATTTTAACCCAATGACTGCTAAGTGAAGAGGGTCTTTGGAATGTGGTGTTCACACAGGACTACTTATTTTTATCAGCAAAGCATTATAATGTGGATTGTTTGCCAAGACATGGGAATAACTTCATGGTGACCATGAATTCTGCTTGTGATATAAACAATGAGCATTTATTAGTACTAAGGGTTTTATATGGATTTTCTCATTTAATCTTTTTTTTTTCCTCTCTCTCTCCTTTAATCTTAATGACCATCCTTGTTGTTGTTGTTGTTGTTGTTCAGCTGCTAAGTTGTGTCTGTCTGTGACCCCATGGACCATAGCCCACCAGGCTCCTCTGTCCATGAGATTTCCCAGACAAGATTACTGGAGTGGGTTGCCATTTCCTCCTCCAGGGAATCTTTCTGACCCAGGGATCAAACCTGCGTCTTCTGTGTCTCTTGCATTGCAGGCAGATTCTTTACTACTGAGCCACTAGGGAAGCCCAACCATCCTTTCAGTTAGTCAGTCAGTTCAGTCGCTCAGTCGTTTCTGACTCTTTGCCACCCCATGAATTGCAGCATGCCAGGCCTCCCTGTCCATCACCAACTCCCGGAGTGCACTCAGACTCATGTCCATTGAGTCAGTGATGCCATCCAGCCATCTCATCCTCTGTTGTCCCCTTCTCCTCCTGCCCCCAATCCTTCCCAGCATCAGAGTCTTTTCCAATGAGTCAACTCTTCACATGAGGTTGGGGACTATTATCACCCCCATTTTTCAGATTAGGAAACTGAGGTTCAGAGAGCTTAAATAACTTGTTACCTAAAATCAGACAGTGGAGTTTAAATTTGAAACAGAATCCATATTTTTGAAAGCCAAAGCTCTATTTGTTAGCCACTCTGCTATAAGAAATCTTTGACTCATTTTCTGGGGGAGCCCATTTTCCTTCCCTACTTCAGGCAGGGCAAACAATCTCTTTTCCATTCTCCTGCCCATTAAACACACACACACACACACATACACACACACACACACACACACACACAAGAAGGAAAAAGGAAGTTGCCTGTCTTCCTTCAGACCCCATTAGCATTTGGAAATAGACTTAAGTAGAGCGTGAGGGATTTTAATAATCCTTATTGTCTTCCTTCTATCTAATCTAACTCTGAATCAAGTTACTGGGGAAGGTTGTGGAATCTCGTTTTCCCTGCTGCCTCTTAAACATTAAAGAGCTAATCTTCTTACTGGGACATTTGAGTTCAGCCTTCCCTCAGGGTTCACCTAAGTCTAAGAGTTTGGATGAATGAAGGAATTATCCATCACCAAATAATTGCTCATCTTTTGAAAAAGACATGATAAAATTAATATTTCCTTTTGAGAGAACAAAACACATGGAATCTCAGTAACAAGAAAAAATTATCTGCCCTCAAGAAGAATATAACGGAGGTGAAGAAAACAGATAAATTCATCATTTCTACCATTAACACTGATGGAATTCCTACTATGCATCAAGCACCGTGCAAGGAAATGGGGAAGATAAGGATGTGAAATTCTCAATAAGGAATGAATGAATCTTCCTGGGTTCATTTGGACTTTGGGATATTTAGTTCCTATTTTATCAAAGTGCCAGTGCCAAAAAGCTGCATCAGAAAGCCTGTGCCCTTAAAATATGGTTTCTGCTACCAAGAAGCTTAGAATCATGAAAGAGTAACAGCATCCATGTGTCAGAGGAGAAGGGGACAACAGAGGATGAGATGATTGGATGGCATCACCGACAAGATGGACATGAGTTTGAGTAGGCTCTGGGAGTTGGTGATGGACAGGGCAGCCTGGTGTGTTGCAGTCCATGGAGTCACAAAGAGCCAGACATGACTGAGCAACTGAACTGACCGCTAAACTTCACCATGACACTACAGCGTGGATACCATCCCTTTTTATAGAGGAGAAAACTGATGCCAAGAGAGTTAAGTAATTTGTTCAAGATCACACACCAAGTGAATGACTGAGGAGTGTTTGAATCCAGATCACTCTACTTTGTTGGGTCAAACCAAATGGAATGATGGGGGCAGTGGTTAAGTTGCAGTGGATGGGGGAGTCACGTGTAAGCCAAGAGATAGAGAAGGGGAATGCAGACAACTCTTTCCCAAGCCTGGCTACCAAGAAAGGAAAGAAAAGTGTCAGAAATACAATGATTGGGGAAAGTTTGTTGTTTTGACTTGGTTTGTGAGTGGGAGTGAGAAGAGAAAACGCAGTGCCTGCCTTCTAGGTATTTACTGAGAGAAGCACTCCTCCAATTTGTCACACAGAAAACCACTTCCACATAGAGCTGAATCACTTTGCTGTACAAGAGAAACTAACACAACATTGGAAAGCAACTATACTTCAATAAAAAGTAAAAAAACAAAAAAGAAAACTGCTCCCAAAGACCTGATATTGACACTAACTGGTCCAATTGATCTTGTCTGGTATTCGGTAACATAAAGAAAGAAGAGCCACTATCAGAAAACAATGAAGGAAGCAAGTATAGGAGATGGGAATAGGAAAAATGCACCTTCCAAACCACTCCACCGTGGTCCTGTAGCATGTTACAGCCTGCTATGCTCAAGGACTAGCTTGATATCCACCTCTGCTATGTAAGCTCCCCAAATGGCCCTTAAGCTTTCTGCCCCCAGTGTACATGCCCTGCATAAACCTTAAGTGTATGTGGAGTTTGTGGCTATCGTGAGATATTGTGCCCACATTTATGTTGCACTATATGGCAAGAGGAGATTATTCTCCATGGGTCTGATCTAATCAGGTGAACCCTTTAAAAGTTGAGCTTTTTTTAGCTGGTTGTAGAGGAGGAAGTCAAAGATTTGAAGCTTGAGAAGGATTTGACATGACAATTACTTTGAAAATGGAGGGGACCACATGGCAAGGAACGTGGGCAGCCCTAGGAGCTGACTGTGATCCCTGGCTGACATTCAGCAAGGAAACGGGGACTTCAGTCCTGAAACCTCAATGAACTGAATTTAGCCAATAATCTGAATAAGCTTGGAAGCAGATTGTTCCCAGACTTTTCAGAGTGAAAAGTCAGCACAGCCAATGCCTTGATTTCAGATTCATGATACCCTGAGCAGAGAATTCAGTTGACCTCTACCCTACAGAACTGCATGCTAACAAATGGGTGTGATTAGAAGTCACTGTATTTCTAATAAAATGTTGAAAATGGATATACCATCTCTTCCAACAAGCTTTCCCTAACTAATCCCAGCTTAATATGGTCTGCTGAGAAAAGGGAACTAGTCTTATACATCATCACAATCCTCACTGTGCTTCATGCAGGGCTTCTCAAAGGAACAGCACTAAACAGAGGAAAGTTGATGACTAGGAAAATCAGAGAGTAAACATTCCCTTTAAACAGTAATTCTTGCTTTATCAAACCACAGGAGAGGTGCTCCATGGAAACAAATGAGTGAGTGAATGAATTAGTGAGTGCTTCTTGCCCTTAATATTCGTTGGAAGGACTGATGCTGAAGCTAGAACTCCAAATATTTTGGCCACCTGATGACCACCTGGCTCGTTGGAAAAGACCCTGATGCTGGGAAAGATTGAAGCCAGGAGAAAGGGACGACAGAGGATGAGATGGTTGGATGGCATCACCAACTCAATGGACATGAGTTTAAGCAAGCTCCAGGAGTTGGTGATGGACAGGGAGGCCTGGCATGCTGCAGTCCACGGGTTCACAAAGAGTCAGACATGACTGAGCGACTGAATTGAACTTGCCCTTAAAGTGACTGAATGTCTACATATCTAGTCAGGAGAACGCACCCATTACACTGAGTGAGGCACACCTCCAAGTATATGCGAATTACCAAATCCAAGCAGTACCCAAATCTGTGATGGCAGCTCTGCTTCCTCCACCACTTAGACTCACTTGATTTACCCTGGCATCAGTCATCCCTGTCCTTCATTTGTAATCCTAAGACATGCAGATCACCTGTTCCCTCTTATCTTCTTCATCTATCCACAATTACACAGATATGACTGCTAATTTTCTTTACACTTAAACAGAATGTGGGGATATATATCCAAAGGGAAGGCTCAGTGGTAAAGAATTCACCTGCCAATGCAGGACATCTGGATTCGATCCCTGGGTCAGGAAGACCCCCTGGAGAAGGAAATGGCAATCCACTCCAGTATTTTTGCGTGGAGAATTCCATGGACTGAGGAGCCTGGTGGGCTACAGTGCATGGGGTCACAAAGAGTTGGACATGACTGAGCAACTGAGCATGCATGCAAGCATGCCCCACACCAATCTAACTCTGAAAATATGAACAATTTCATTAGTCAGCAAAGGAATTTTAGCCAAAACATGCCATAGCAAATTTCCAAGTTAAAATAATTTTATTTTAGATTCAACTCAGTAAAAAGTGATTGAGTTCTTCCTTTGTGCCGGGCACTGCACAAAGGTGGCTGATGCAAAGATAAGTAAAAGCTGGTCTGTTTTCTCTGAGAGTATACGGCCTCTGTGTTGGGGAGAAGGACTTTACTACAAGGCAACATTTGATAAATACCAACAAAGAGCTGTAGTCAAAATGCACTGAGAACATGGGGGAGGAAGAAAGGGAAACTCTGCCTGAGGTGGGACAGAGAATGAGTCCTAGATGAGGTGTCAACTAAGCTGGGCCTTGACAGATGAGCAGGATTTTGTCAAGAGGAAAAACACTGTCCTTCCAGCAATCCACTAAGCTCTAACTTCACCGTTTGCGGGTTTTTGGTTGTTTTTTTTTTTACTTCCAAGTGAGTATATTTTTCATCATATCTTTTTTTTTTCTACCTTGACTTTTCTACTGAAAGTGCACGTGAGCCAGGTGTGCTTCTCGGGGCAAGCAGGAAGTGAAAACTCATGGAGAGGAATTGCACTGTGGGATCTGTGAGTGGGGCTGGCAGTCGACATTGGAGGCAACCATTCAAGCCAAGCACTTGCTGAAATTACTTTCTATCAGGCAGACAAGATGTAATCAAGTTAAAGGATACAGGCCTTGGGCAAAACAACAAAGAAAGAAACCAAGTGTGGAAATTATTTTCTAGGGGCCTCACAGCAAATCAGGAGAAATTCTAGGAAGAGCAGGATGATATAGTCGAAGGAGCAGGGCAGGAAGGACCAGAGAATATGAGTTTCGGTTTAGACTCAGGTGCTAATCAGAGGGTCTGTGACTTTGAACAGGCCACTTCCCCTCGCTAATACTGGATGATTTATTTATTTACCCTTAGTAAAAGAATAGGGAGTTAATAGCAGTCAGCAGTCAGGTAGATTCCAGAAGCCTAAAAATTGCGCAACTATAGATGCCCTGAAATGCATTTATACCCGTCCCAATCCTTATCATTTCTCCCTTGTCTAAAAGAATGGCACAGGGATTCATTCTACAAAGCTTTTGCCCATTGACACCCTAGCCTGGAGGATTCAGTGTTTGCATTAACCCCAATTAGACCCTATTTACTTACAAAAGCAAGTCAAGTTCTTTGGAATTTCATATCTTTAATTGTTAAATGGCAACAGAAACATAGCCATGTTTGGAAAATGGCATCAATAGTGAGAAAAGAGATTTGGAGAGATCTAATGACTTACATAAATTCAAACAGCTAGTAAGTGTCAGAACTCAAATTTATCTCACTCCAGAGCCCATGTTCTTATCAAAATCCAAATAAAACTGAAATAGCTAAAACACTTACTACTGAAACTTTTCAACCACTTCTTGAGGTATGACTAGTCCAGTTCAGTTCAGTTCAGTCGCTCAGTCGTGTCCGACTCTTTCCGACCCCATGAATCGCAGCACGTCAAGCCTCCCTGTCCATCACCAACTCCCGGAGTTCACTCAGACTCACGCCCATCGAGTCNAGTTTGAACATCTGGAAGTTCACAGTTCATGTATTCCTGAAGCCTGGCTTGGAGAATTTTGAGCATTACTTTGCTAGCGTGTGAAATGAGTGCAATTGTGTTGTAGTTTGAGCATTCTTTGGCATTGCCTTTCTTAGGGATTAGAATGAAACTGACCTTTTCCTTTCCTGTGGCCACTGCTGAGTTTTCCATACACTTCATGGGGTTACTGAGTCAGGCTTAGTGACTTATGACTTAGTGACTGAGCACATACATACATACAACTTAGTGGATTAAAACAACACCCATGTATTATCTCACAGTTTCCATGACTCAGTAATCTGGGAACAACATGGCTGGGTCCTCTGCTCAGGTTTTTGTGAAGGCATGCACACATGCTCAGTCGTGTCTGATTCTTTGAGACCCCGTGGACTATAGCCCACCAGGCTCCTCGGTCCATGGGATTCTCCAGGCAAGGATACTGTAGTGGGTTGCCATTTCCTCCTCCAGGGAGCAAAACTGCATCTCTTGTGTCTCCTACATTGGCAGGCAGATTCTTCACCACCATACCACCTGGGAAAGCTCAGGCTTTCACAAGGCTGCAATCAGAGTATTATCTGGGACCAGAACCTCATCTGAAGCTCCAAGTTGTCTTCTACGCTCATGCGCTTGTTCACCAAATTCATTTTCTTGTTGCAGTAGAACTCATGGAACTTTCTTCTTCAAAGTCAGCAGGAAAGAGAACCTGTCTCAAGTTTCGTTTTTCAGGGAAGGCCTGGAATCTCTTTTATTTATTTATTTTTTTTATTAATTTTTATTTTTTTAGTTTGTTTTGCTTTACAATACTGTATTCATTTTGCCATACAGGAATCTCTTTTAAAAGGCTCACCAGATTAGGTCAAGCCCACTGAAGATAATCTTCTTTTAATTAACTCACATGACTGACTAGAGGCCTTATTTACAGCTGCAAAATCCCACTACCCTTGTCTGTTCTATTGGTAAGAAGCAAGTGACAGGCTCCACCTACATTCAAGGGAACAGGCTCATATAAGAGTGTAGGTATCAGAGTATAGGAATTATTAGGGCCATCTTAGAATTTTGCCTATCATATCATTTAAGCATGTTTTCCAATTGATGTTTTCCATATTTCTATCAGGGATACCTGAATTATTTAATACCTCTGGAGCTACAATTACAATAAATGTTTCTTCATACCTTCTTCCCTATAGCTATGTTCTTATTGCCATTTAACAATTTAAGACATAAAGTTAGAAAAGCAAGTGTTAACTGAAATACTGGGTTTCTCAGGTGGCTCAGTGGTAAAGAACCCACCTGTAGGAGACATAGGAGACCCAGGTTCGATCCCTGGGTCAGGAAGATCCCCTGGAATAGGGAGTGGCAACCCAAGAGAAATACTACCTATCTTTCAGGGCTGTTGTCAGGATTAAATCCAATAATATATGTTTAATGCCTCACATATAGTAGTATCCACAAAATAGGTGTTCAGTGAGTAGTGGCCATGGTAAGGAAGACTGAGAGGCCCATCCTGCTACTGAAGACTTTCCAGGTGTCTGGGATGATCCATCATGGAGGCCCACGTCCACTATTTCCTTTGTTCTGGAAACCCAAAGTGAGGTATTAGGCTGAGTCCAGGGGACTGCTGGGAGAAGGGTAGTAAGAAAAGATCTAAAAGAAATGTGTGCTAAATGGTAAATATAAAAATAATACATCATCCCTTTGAAGACAAGGTGTGAGATATACAATATTTGCTTCTGTTAGGCAATTTGAATATTAAAAACATGTTTTGTTCCAGAGTTTATCTTCTTTAAAGTGAATAAGGTAGATAATAAGATCCCTTTTGTTTGCATAATAAAAGCTTTTTTTTTTTTAATCTTGTGTATGTGTGTTTGGTGGGGAGTAATGGAATGGCCCTCAGGTCTTTAATTATTCCTATCTATTCTCCCCTTTTCTCTCTTCTTCTTCTCTTGAGTGCATGACCATTTCCCAGCTCTATATTATTTGGTTTTTCCAAAGGGTGTACAAAGGGTATACAAAGGTATGGATAACTATCTCAAGTGACAAAGAGAACTTTTGAAGAAGCATGTTATAATCTTTTCTGCTATTATATGTTCAGTTACTATAACAACAAAAAAGAGAAAAAGAAACTCTAGCAGAACAGAGCTCCCCAGCTCCTAGACCATGGACTGGTTCTGGTCCAAAGCCTGTTAGGAACTGGGCCACACAGCAGGAGGTGAGTAGCAGGTGAAGCCAAAACCATCCCTTTCCTCCTGCAGTCCATGGAAAAACTGTCTTCCACAAAAGTGGTCCCTGGTGCCAAAAAGGTTGGGGACCGCTGTAGTAGAGAACAGTCCATGGGCCAAACCCGGTGGGGAAATTTTCATTACATGAGTAAATGTTAGTGAAACAAAATTTAGCCAGATGAATTTTAGGTGGCATTTTGGGGGGGGGGTGCTGAAGCCAAAACAAAATTAAATTACCATTATTATTTCCTGGATGCTTGGAGCTGGTGCACTGGGACAACCCAGAGGGATGGTACAGGGAGAGAGGAGGGAGGGGGGTTCAGGATGGGGAACACGTGTATACCTGTGGCGGATACATGTTGATGTATGGCAAAACCAATACAATATTGTAAAGTAATTAACCTCCAATTAAAATAAATAAATTTATTTTAAAAAAGGAAAAAAAAAACAAAGTCTTTCTGGATAGTACAATGCATGGTTGGATGTTATCACAGCAGATAAAGCAATGACACTTTCCATTAATTCTGCATCCTGGCTCATAGCCAATCCTATAACCTAAATGCTCATGGTTCTTGTAACTGGTAAACTCAGTCACGTGGAGCTGCTGTATGGTCTCTTAGCTTAACCTACAATATTTGATGAATGGGTCAACCTTCAGGAGAGTTCAGCCTCTATAGTGTACTCCATGGTACAAAGCTATATGGGGGGTAGCTAATTTCATCAATGCCAAGAGACACTCTCAATAATCCAGATATCAAAGAATTCAAGCATTCAATTAGTCACCCCAAAATGTACCTCAGTAAGCACAATTATCCATATTTATATGTCTATATTGATGTGATAGCACATAAGACTTGCCCATTTCTACTCTCCCTGAAAACAGCAGACAGAATACTCACAGTCATGTACAGCTTGGGATTTCCTCTTTTGAACCAGAGTAGGAAGATAGTTAAGAATTTGACATGAAAAGAATTTCTTTTTCTTCTCAAATTGGTCACTTAGCAAAGTGTCCTTCAATATTCCATATGATCTCATCACCTCCCTTTTTTTCACTGTTAAAGTCTTAAGAAACAAGTTTGTAAAATGAAATGCTTTCCTTCCTCTTCATATCACATCACTAGAGCACCAAGATGGGGGTTTTTAGTGATGCCATATACCTAACTCCCTCTCAAGGGGGAAAATCAGAAAAGGAGGTTCTATTCAGCATAGTCACCCACATATTTCTAACAGCAGCCCTTATTTCAGAGGATGCATGTGTACTTGAGGAATGGAGTGGCCTATGCAATGACGATTCCTGGGGCAAAGTTTTTTTATTTATTTATTTTTTAATTTTTATTTTTACTATATTTTACTTTACATTACTGTATTGGTTTTGCCATACATTGACATGAATCCGTCTCAGGTGTACATGAGTTCCCAATCTTGAACCCCACCCCTACCCCATATCAACTCTCTGGAACATTCCCGTGCACCAGTCCCGTAGACTGGCAATTCATTTCTTACATGATCATATGCATGTTTCAGTGCCATTTTCCCAAATCATCCCACCCTCTCCCTCTCCCTCAAAGTCCAAAAGTCCGTTCTATACATCTGTGTCTCTTTTGCTGTCTCGCATGCAGGGTAATCATTACCATGTTTCTAAATTCCATATATATGTGTTAGTATACTGTATTGGTGCTTTTCTTTCTGGCTTACTTCACTCTGTATTATATGATGTAATACACTAGAAGGAAGTCCCACTTGAAGAAGAAATGAAAAGCCTAGAAAGGTTACTATTCTTAACCTTATTTAACAATAACTAATTCTAATATTAATAAGGAATGAACCCGATGACCACAAATAATACAAAGGTGAGACTAACCATTAGGAATATTTCTCCTCTCTCTGTAACTCATTAGCACTTAATTCTATTATTCACTAATATCCCATAGGGAGGAGACTTTCAGAACTGAGCTACTATAGACTGAGAAATGAAAGAGACTTTTCTCTATTTATTTAAAAGTAATTTGCCATCTTGGGGTAGATAAAACAGTGACTTTCTTCTGAGCTGTTTTGGAGACAGACCTTCCCAAGAGAAGAGTGCTCAGTAGGGGAGATTCATCTATAAGCCTCCCTGCACACATATCTGGGCTTCTCTAGCGGCTCAGTGGTAAAGAATCAGCCTGTAATTCAGGAGGCCTGGGTTTGATCCCTGGATCAGGAAGATCCTCTGGCGCACGACAACCCACTCCAGTATTCTTGCCTGGAGAATCCCAAGGACAGAGGATCCTGGCAGGCTACAGTCCATATGGTTGCAGAGAGTCGGACATGACTGAAGTGACTTAGCACACACACATACATATCTATGGACTCTTTCCTCAGAGGATGACCTGACTGCTATTTCCTCCTGAAGTCTAAGGATGCAGGATGAAAAGGAATGGACACGAGAGAATCTAAGGAGTTGTGAGGCAAACCTAGAGGACAGAAGAGAGCAGGAGTTGAGCACAGGTGTTTTCCTAACATGTGGTTGTCCAAGTGATTTTTTTTCCTGCCATTAAGTATGCCAGGGAAGTTCCACGATGCAAGGTAAAGAGGCAGAATTCCACGGCATCCTTGTCTCTTACAGTGAGAGAACTGCAAAGGAGAGGTCACGTGTCTGAGTCCCCACATCTGGTAGATGAGGAAATTGATGTGCAAGCACAGTAAAGGACTTGCTTGGCGTCACAGAGCAAGTGAGGGGCCGAGTTGGGGCTTGAACTGAATTGAGAGCTCATGAGGACAGAGAACACATGTTCTTCTCTGTGGTCGCCACTTTGCCCACGGAAGGCCAGTAAGTAAACTGCTGTTGAGTTGTGCTGACTTCAGATGTCTTGGCTCTCAATGACTCTCATGATTCCCCATGTCACTGCCCTTCAAAGCTGAGTCTATGAACCACACATCAAAGTGATGACTAGTAAGTAACGTAGACTGGAAATTGGCTGGGAGTGGGGGCGAAGGAAACAGACGGTCTCAGACACATTAACCACAGTTTTTCAGGAAGATATTTTAAGGGAAAAATAGAGGGAAAATGTATAGGATTAAAGTAGGAATCAACAGGAAGGGGTGCAGGTAGGAAGGGCTATGTGTTTTTCATGTCAAATGCCCCCAGTGCGTCTTGTCGTTATCAAATGTCCAAAGGTCATCTTTAAAATTCTTCTGGCTGATAGGTGAAGAATGGACTCTAGGAAAGCAAGACTGGATATGAAGAGAACAACAGAAAGAAATCATGAAACAAAAGAGAGTTGCTCACTGGCTTAAGGAAAACAGCTGAAAAAATACAGCTCCTTTCATGATATATGGATATATTGCAAGGCATTTTTCTTAATTGATTTGAGGGCGTGAAATGTCAGTGGTTTAATAGATGTGTTTTGTTATACCAGCAATTGACGGACCCTAAAAAATGATGCTTAAGGATGCTGCTACCAATTTGCATCATTTGGAGAAAGAAATTCCAGAATGCCATTCTAGTATATTCCTTTACAAATATAATCTTGCTCATTTTCTATTCACTTGCCCAAAACCCTTCCAAAAGATGCAATTCAATTCATCCTCAGAAAACTTCTTGTTTGAATTTATTGAGAAAATACCCACATATGAATAAGAGAAGCCTGCATTTCCTTCCTCTGTGATCTACTGGAGCCAGTCTTTCTAGATATTTTAAGCATTTGGGCTTCCACTCACCTGTTATTTTCTAGAGCAACAGTTTGCAAATGGTGGCTGTGAACCAAAGGGTTCAAAGCCATTGCTTCAAGAGTTCTGTAAATATTTGACTCAGGCTTTCTGTATGTCAAAGCACATACATATATATGAAAATAAATATTAAATTATATTAAAATTTATAGTAAATTTAGCCTAAGCACTCAGATATTGTATACACCAATTTTTAACATTTTGACTATTATCAGTGCTTTATCTTAAGTTACCAGGTTGACTGTTTCTGCGCATTCCTTGGAATAAAGCTTGTTCTACCATCTTTGTTTTTTTTTTTAATAGAAATATATTTGGCATATAATAGTGTGTGCATTTAAGGTATACAACATGTTAATTTGATAAATTTTATATTGTAATATGATTGTCATGTAGCAATAATTAGCACCTGTCATGTTACATGTCCTTTCTTTTTAACAGTTGGAATAACTGAGTTCTAGTCTCTCAGCAAGTTTGATGATTACAAACAATATTGTTGTCTATTTCACTGTACTGTACATTAGATCTCTAGGGCTTATTCACTACTTGTTGCAAAATTGTACCCTTAAACAACTTCTGTCCCATTCCTCCTACCCCCATTCCCCAGTAACCACCATTTTACTCTCTATTTCAATGAGTTTGGTTTTTTTTAGCTTCCATCTTCCATCTCTGTGATTGAAGCATATCTCCATATTGCAAGGCAAGCTGCTATATAAATCAGCTCAGGCTGCCGTAACAAAATACCATAGATTGGTGGCTTAAACAACAGAAATTATTTCTTATAATTCCAGAGGCTGTAAAGTACAAGATCAAGGTGTTGACTGATTCAGTTTCTGGTGAGAACTCTCCTCTTGGCTTGCAGATAGCTGACTTCTTCCTGTGTCCTCACAAGGTGGAGAGAGAGAAAAAAAGAAAGAGGATATCTTCCTCTTTTAATAAGACCACAGTCCTATTAGGTTAGGGCCTTACCCTTATGACCTAATTTAATCTTAATTACCACTTAAAGACCCTGTCCTCAAATACAATCACACTGGAGTTAGTGCTTCAACATAAGAACTGTGGCAGAGAGGGAAACATACAATTCAGCCAACAGTAGCTATGAAAAGATTTCCCCATTTTTAGCTAGCTTACTATGAGTCACATCTTTTCTGACACTGAAAAAAGTAAAATGAGCATTACTATTATCCCCATTTTACAGACAAGGAAACTAAGCTCAGAGATATGAAGCAACTGTTCAAAGTAGCATAGTGAGAATTTGCAGAATTTGCAGTTGATTTTATCTGACTTCAAAATGACCTCTTGTTGCCTTCCTTTTCACTCTTCTCCCTCCTGGACAGGGGCCTATGTCATGATCCCAGGAGCTGCCTAAGGGCAGCAGCCAGATCTCATCTCTGAAGCCCTAGTGCACCTAGTGCAGGGCCTAGGATGAAGGAGGAGGTTTGTTTAGTTATTTACCTACCCATGGTCAAATAACAAGTAAATATGTACCATGTTACATGGTGATAAATGCTATGCGTATATGAGAGGGGGCTAGAACGTTGTCAGGTGGCGGCGGGGGGTGGATTACAATTTTAAATAGGGTCGTTGGGAGGGCCTTATTTTTTCCCTTAATTTACTTATTTTTAATTGAAGCATAATGACAATATTGTGTTGGTTTCTGCCATATATCGACATGGATCAGTCATAGGTATGGGGAAGGCCTTATTGAAAAAACGATCTGAAGCAGGTGAGGGAGGAAACCAGGTAGATACCCAGGGAAAGACTGTCCCAGGCAAAGGGCACCACAAGCGCAAAGGCTTGAGGGTGGGAACATGCTGCAGGTGTGGGAATGGCAAGGAAGCCAGTATAAGGAGGAGATCCTTGTGAGGATTAAATGAGGTAACGTGTATGACGCATGCAGCATGGGACCCATCCTCTGCAAGCTGGGGATGCGGCAGGGAAGAGAAGCACCCACAGGGCCTCTGGCATGCTGTCCAGTTTGACTGCACAGAATAGATCAAAGTCCCCTGGTGGAGGCGGTGGACTCACCCTCCTGCTGTCCGAGAAGGACACAGTTTGGGCTTGGGCCCAGTGAGGACTCAATGGAGGACTGTGCCATTTTCACCCAGGAGCTGGCACCTGGGCTGACGGCCGGCCCCCTCATGCACGAGCCTTGCCGAGGATGCTGATGGGGAGAAAAGGGAGTGGCCCTGGAGTGACTTTTGAGGCCATGGGGGGTGCCAGAGTGATGTGGGGTCTCATTTCCACCCTTCTGGTTGGGAGCCTCTGGGCCTTTCAGGTGCACAGATAACCACAACCAACTTTGACTCAAACACAGGCTAACTGGAGTCCGCATTGTCCTGTGAGGCTGAGGCGGCCATCCTTCCTAGTTTACAGTAGAGAAATCAGGCTCAGTGAGGTCAAGTTCCCTGCCCGAGATCTGCTAGGCGATGAGAGGTGGCACCAGGGGAGGAGCCCCTACTCTTAAATTCAGTGCTGTAGCATGCCATGAATGACTCCTAGAAGGAGAAACACCTAAGAGTTTTAGGGTAACTGAGTGACTGGGAGATGGTGGGCAGGTCACCTCGCTTCTGTTCTCTGGGCTTCTCCCCATCTGCTAGATGTGGGAAGCTAGAAGACGACCACAGGGGACTCCTCATGGCTTGCTATAGATGGACACGCAGCTTCACACCACAAAGATGAGCCTGGGGCTATCCAGACAGGCCCGGCAATGATGGTATGAAAATCCAGAAGGCCTGGCCGGCCCCTTATACTGGAGATCCATTTGGCAACTCCTGGGCTACCAGGCTGACCCTGCTAAGGAGAAAAAATATGTTCTCTCCTCTTATCCAAAAAAATACAAAATAAAAAACTCATAAACCCTGCTTTTGGCCCCTTCACATAAATATGAGGAAGATGAATGGAAAATGAAGGAGTGAAAAACTTGACCAAATGCTTGGTCAATTGATAACTGATCCTTACAGCTGCAGGCCAGTGTTATTGTTGCAGGAAGTGGGAAGAGTTTGGATGGAGGGTAGCATTGCTGGTGGGGTAGGGGAAGAGGGTCCCAAAGATGGAGGGGGCTTTGCAGCAAGAGTATCTGTTGTGGGTGCCTTCATGCAGAGCTTCAGAGCTTTGTTGCATATACCTTCAGGATCCACTGCTGGAGTGCTGGGGTGGGGCCAAGGTGAAATTGTCACCCACAAGTACTGTTTCAAGCACTCTCCAAATAGCGCCTCATTTAATCCTCCCAACAGCCCCCAAAGGCAGGTTCTATCTTTTGCCATTTTACAGACAAGGAAATACAAGCATGCTGCTGCTAAGTCATTTCGGTCGTGTCCGACTCTGTGTGACCCCATAGACGGCAGCCCACCAGGCTCCTCCATCCATGGGATTTTCCAGGCAAGAGTACTGGAGTGGGATGCCATTGCCTTCTCCAAATACAAGCATAAAAATGCTAAAAGACTTACATAAGATCCTGCTCCTAGTAAGTGGCAGAACTGGAATTCACACCCAGGGCTGACTGATGCTAGTACCTGGACATTTCACCAAAGCTTCCTTCCTGTCTGTCAGGGCTGGGTTGGACTGAAGGATTGCTGAAGACCCTATTTGCACCCCATCATCCATTCCCTTTGGTTTCTGGGGACACAGAGGCTGGCCTGGCGAGGAGATGGGGTTCTGCGAGGCCAAGGCTACAGCAGGGAGTCCTGAACTGAGACCCTTGGGGAATGGGGCCCTGAAGCCAAAACAACTGCAGAAGTTGGAAAGCATGCAGGACAGCTCAGAGCCAAAGTGCCAGCAATGCGTTCAGAGGGCTGGTGCCCACAGGGGAGCCAGAGGTGGCTATGGAGGTTGGGATATATACTAGGAGATGGGATGTAACACAAGCTGGCTGGGAACCAGAAGGGGTGGGGTTAGAGAGAGACTGCCACGGGGCGGCAGCATCTTTTCAAGGCGCAGTGACCACGCCTCTAGGCGACACACGCAGGTCTCAACAGCATGATGTCATTTCATCATCACAGCAATTCAGAAACACCGGCACATCCACCTCCACTTTATCAGAGGACAACTGAGCACGGGAGGATCAAAGCTGGGCACCAACTCGGATCTGGCTGACTGCAGATCCCAGGTATCTGGTGGTGAATCCTTCTGGTCTGTGTGTGGTGAGTACAGTTAACCTTTGAACAATCCAGCTTTGAATAGCACGGGTCCACTTACTTATGGGTTTTTTTCAATAGTAAATACTCCACTACTACACGATCCACAGTTGGTTGAATCCTCAGACACAGAGGGACTGCATACACGTGGAGAGCTGACTATGAGTTACACACAGATTTTTTGCTGTGTGGAGGGGCAGTGCCCCAATCTCTGCCCTGTTCAAGGCTCAACTGTATATATTGATGACCTTGAAGGCCCAGAGGCAGAGGACCATATCTCTCCAGCCCTGTGCATAAAGGATCTGATGCCTGTAATACTTGCAGCAGACAAGTCAGGAATTTGTGTCCTTTTCCAACATACCTGCAGGCAACTAAGTTCAATCTCTTGGCAGGGGGAGGGGGGGGGGCGGGGTGNTGGGGGGGGGGGGGGGGGGGGGGGGGGGGGGGGGGGGGGAGAGGGATAAAAACCTTCCCATTTCTAATTTAGCATCAACCAAAACTTCCAGAAAAAGTTTAGTTCTAATTTTGCATAAGTGCCTAAGTATAGCCTGTAGGAATACTACAAAAAACTTATTAATTTGTCCCCTATTCATTTATGGCTTGAGGAAATTATAATTAAAAATGAGAGGTCACAAACATCAATTAAAAGAATTGAGCAATGCTAGAGAGATTTTACTTTTCAAATCCATTGACAATGGGGGACAAACGCTATGTTAGAAATTCTAACAAATGAAACTAACAAGCACCAGGCACATCAGTAAATACATCACGAGGCTGGGTTGTTTACAAGCATGAAAATCTCAGGGAATGAGTGCAGAATCACTAAAAGTCTTATTTGCAACCTAGCACTGGTCTTGCTAGATGACCCTGGGACAATAGCGCAGATCCACTCTCCATTCTTCCCCATCTTGCTCCTGTGCTCTAAGAGGCAGACCCAAGCGGGATGTACCTGGGCTCTCTAACCCTCTGACTTCGGGTTGGGTTTGGTCAATGAAAAGCCCTGGCAGAAGAATGAATGGTGGAAGGAGAGAGAAAACAGGGTCTTTATTCTCCTGGTTGCCTTACTATTTGGGTGCTATAGACTGAATGTTTGTCCTCCTTCCCCCGAATTCCTAAAGTGAAACCTGATCCCCAATGTGATGGTATCTGGAGGTGGGACCCTTGGGAGGTGAGTAGGTCATGAGAGCAGAGCCCTCATGAATGGGATTAATCCTGTTATGAAAGAGACTGCAGAGAGCTTCTTCTCCTTCCCTCATGTAAAGACACAGCAAAGAGACCACAGTCTGTCAACGAGGAAGCAGGTCCTCACCAGACACTGAATCCACTAGCACCTTAATGGTGGGCTTCCCAGCCTCCAGAACTGAGAAATAACTTTGTCTATAAGCCAGCCAGTTCATGATATTTTTGTTAACAGCAGCCTTAATAAACTCAGACACTGGGCTATAGGTCGGCAGAGCCTGCAATCCTTCACCAAAAGCCACATGTCCTATTGTGCGTTCCCCTCCCACAGCTACAGTTTACACTGGGTTCCATGTCTACTCCCTCCCCTTGCTCCTTCTGGCTAGGGGTGGTAACAGCTCCCTGCTGTGGCTAGACAGACCCAGAATTTTTCACTATCCCTTGTGGGTTCCCTTTACCCAGCCAACAAACACTTTGCAAGTAGCCCTTCCTTAGACTCTCAAGTTACCCCTTTAGGTACATCATCTCATTTCTCCTAGTGCCATGATCAGTGCACTCGTGG